>CM028759.1:18908506-19404667 GCA_016801395.1 Leptodermis oblonga | reverse complement strand
TTTAATTTTTTTTTTTGTAGTCACCTTAGTTTTTATTTTTGCATTTTCTGGGCTACTCTGTCAAAACTGCAACATTAACCAAATAACAGACCATTTTTGGCGAATGGTATTTGATGGTGCGTTACTCGCCGGACAAAGGCCATGGGAAGCTCAGTTGAGATCCCCGCGAATGAAACAGAGCTCGGAGGGGGCGGAGCCCTGTTAGCACTCCAAAGCTTAAATCAGAATAGGGAATCACCGATGACAACACTCATACATCAAAACTTAAGACTTACTTTTTTCCTACTCTCTTTGTGAGGATCACCCGGCTATTTATAGGGGAAAAAGGATCCGGTCCTTTTTCCGACCGCTGGATATACTCTGCCAGGTCAGGTGCTTCCTTTGCCCCCCGTGTCTACGCTCGCAGAGCCGCCTAGGTCATGTCAATGAATGGCTCAAGGAGGACGTCCCGTCAATCGGGCATGGACACTTAGGCCACCATTTGTATGGGCCTGGGTCAAAGAACATGCCACTTCAAGGCTTTTTGCTACTTGGGCCAGGCTTAGTGGAAATTTGGGCTTGGCAGGCCAAACCTCCCATACCAACCAGTCCCCCCTAAGCCTTGGGCTCAATGGCCAGGCTTACAAACTGGTATTCCCACTTGTTCTACTTCGTGTCTCCTCGCTGTCTTCCCCCTCATTACAAACTGGTATTCCCGCTTGTTCTACTTTGCGTCTCCTCGCTGTCTTCCCCCTCATAATTGCCCCTTTTAAAATAAAGGTGCTGCGTCTTTTCAGTTGTCCCTTCCGCGTCACTTTTTCCAGAGTTTTCAATTCCTACTATCGTTGCTCTCCTGCCATCGCCGCCTCCTTCAGCTCCTGTCAATTCCTTCTTTGACCGCCTCCTCTCTCTTATAAATTAAGTACTTCCCCTTTTCCATTATTCTCCCATCTCGATTCTTCATTCCTTTGCTGACTGAAAGTTTTCTTTGTTTAGCGCGCTCACCGATAGTTTGCTTATCTCCTCCTACCTCTTCTGCTCCCTCTTTTCTGACTGCTGCGCCATGGATCCCGGTAAGTCTCCCGAGGTCTCTGCCCCTTCCTCATCCTCCCCCGGCCCATCATCCTCCTCCTCCGCTCCCTCCCACCTGCATTCTCCTCTCCCGACGATCGACATTCCCAATCTACCAGAGGCTGCAAAGGCTCCTTGCAAACCCCACCCTTCCGGCTCATAAAAAGCAAGGGGCTCCTTCTCCTACTACCGCTGACATTGGTTCTCGCTTGAAGAAGTCAGATCTGCCCACTCTTAGGGTAAATTTCATATCCCCGTGCTTCTCCGCCTTACCATCCCCCTGGGGGAGGACCGTATTAAGGCTCCTGGACCCGAGCTGGTGGGTGTTTACTCGGCCCATCTCAGCAGCGGGCTGCGATCCCCAGAGCCTCCTTTCCTCACCAAACTTCTGGAGTATTGGTCTATTAGCATTGCCCAACTTATCCCCAACTCCATCAGCAATATCCTCGGGTTCTGCGCCATGTACCGGGACCTCTTCGTCCAGCCGACCATTGCGCTGCTGCTGGAACACTTCTCCCTCAACGCTCTTGCTGGCGGGTGATATACTGTTGCTTGCCGCCTACCGGCCAAAGGGCAAATTCATGTTGTATCCTGCTTGCCGAGCACGATCGATGACTGGAAACAAAAGTTCCTCTTTGTTCCTATAGAACACACGGGGCTACCCCCGCTTTGGAATGAAAACACCGCCCAACTCCCCATCCCTTCGTGTCCCTTGGAGACGGATTGATAGTGCCAGTATCTTCGCCACAAGGGAAGGCTTTTTGATGCCCACGACGACCTCGGGAAGAGGGCTTGAAGTGGGTCGGGTGGAGTAATGCAGGGAAGATCGTCGGGAAATGTCCGTCTTTGCTTGTCACTCTTATTCCTCTCCTATCTTGTTTTTACCTTTGTCTATTATTATTAATACCTTAATTTCCCGACCTTACACTTATTCGCTTTTCGTAGGTACTTTTTGGGATACCGCCAACGATGCTGCTCTAGCCATCATTGTGCAAGGCATAGATATCATCAACATTTCTCTCACTGCTCCTTCTATGCTCGAAGCTCCCTCCCCCCCCCCCCCCTTTTCCCGAGGGTTTTCAGGATCTTATTCCAGAGAAGAAAAGGAAGAAACCCGATGGGCCTCCCCATTCCTAGGTCACCTCTCAAAAGAAAACCGCCACTGGTTCAGGTGTGCCCGTCTCGACATCCTCTGTTCCTGCTTTCTTGATGGTTCAGGGTGAAGCCACCAGTGCTCCTAAGCCTGACCCCCGGGGAACCCCCACTGTAGATTTAGTTCCTTCTCGGGCCTCTTCCCTCGAGGGTGGCTTCTCTCAAATGGTTACCCTGGGCTGTAATGATCCTAAGGGTAGCTCTTTCTCCTCCCTGCTTACCCAAAGTGCTCGAGAAGAGAGGCGTATGAAATGCCTTTCCGACCGGGTTCTCCCACCCCGCTCCTTGACTCCATGACTCCCGGGGGTGGCGAGGAACCCCACCAAGTGCGGTCAGGAAGTCCTACGGGGTCTCTCCTTGCTACTCCTGAGCTGTATGAAATTACCATGGCAAGCGAGAACGTGTCATCTATAGAAGAACCCGTTGATGAAGGGGCGATCGTTGCTTCATCTAAAAGCTACTCATTGAGCGGGGAGGCGTTGGACCTATCCCCTTCCTCTGCCTAGCGTCGGAGGGTTATCGAGCCTCACTTGAAGGCTAGACTCCAAGATTTTCCGCCTCCACCTCTCACCAGTGAGCGCTACAGAGGTCAAGTTGACCCTGTTACAAGGGAGCCCTTCCTTGTCTTATACCCGAACTACCTCCCGCTTGCCTGCGATAGCCTCCCTCTTAAAGAACTCACACAGGCTATCCCCCGGGAGCTGAAAACTCACGGAACTTGTCTTGCCGACCTTGGAGATGCTGGGCCAATCTCCAGACTATTCAAACATTCGCTGCAACTCTATCAGAGCAGCTAGAGGATGTAGAGGCTGACCTTGCCGACCACCAAAAGATTGTAAGTCTCCCTACCCGCATGTCGCAATTTATAACTTTTTGATTACATACACTTCAAAATTTTTTTTTATTTTAAAGATCGGCGAATATGCCACGGGATTTTCCCAACAACTGCTGGCTTTGGACTCCTACACCCAAAGCCTGGAAAGCGGTGAAACAAACTTGGAGGCCTGGGTGAAAGCACTAAAGAACCAAAAAGCGACACTCACCGAACAACTTATCCTGAGTGAAAAGGCTCGGGTGCAAAACGATGGTCTGTTTCAAGCCCTAGCCGTAGCCTCTACCACTCACATACTGAGCGAGGTAGAGGGGCAAAGAAGGGCCATAGAAGAAAAGAAAGAGGCCTTAGAAAAAGAAAATGTTGCCCTGGAGAAGGAGATGGAGACCTTAGAAGAAAAAAGGAAAGTCGAGGATGCTCTCCGTGCGATGGAAGACACCCACAAATCCTCGAAAAAAGAACTCAAAAAAGCCTTGAAATCTTAGGACTCCTCGAGGACAAAACGCAAGACTGCTGAAGCTGAGAAAGCTGCTGTTGAAGCCACCGCTGCGCTGGCAGAGAGTGCTCGGGCTAAAGCCGAAGAAGCCCGGGTGAGAGCCGAGAGTGCCTTGGCAGAAATAACCCGGGAACGCGACTTGGCCCTTAGCCAAAAACAGGCCGCGATCGGAGACATCATGAAGTTTCCTAAGATGTTGAAGTTTTTTACCGATGCTGTCGGGCTTAGACAAATGGCTGGGTTCACCCGGGCTTACTCGTTGATGGGGGGGTATGGAACTTCCCGCCACAAGTCCCCACTCCGAATGCAACTGCTACCTATTCCCAGATGGGAATTAGGCCTTAGTCATCGCCAAGGTTCACTAAATGGCTCACGATTTTGGTATAAGTGTGTCTCCTCCGACCCCGGCCTTCTCCAGCAACCCCCCTGCTTCCCATGTTGTCCTGCCTATGGAGCCCTCCCTTTGTCTTTCAGACTCAGATGAATCCTACGAGGGTCAGTGCACCTCCGAGGCATAAATAAATCATCCCCAGCTATTAGAATAGTTCTTCCCTTTACTTTGTAATATGTTCTTCATATCCCTGTTTGCTTGTAGAGTTTTTGACTATGCCTTATTTGAACTTGCTTTATTTCGCCTAGACGCCTTTTCACAAATACTTTGTTCTCGTCACTTCTAACAATGTTTCCCTACTACTTAGTGACCCGAAATCATTGAATTATACGTAAACAAGGAAGCACTCTTGCTAACGTTCATATTAATTACTCGCGAGCAAAGTACAATTTTAATCAAAAAGCTAGCATAGGCCTATAATGCTTTAATCAAAATACATTTCCTGTATTTAGGAATGCTCACAACCTGGGCCCCGGGCCTAAATGCCCTTGCTAATTATCCAAAAAATAGGCTAACGAATGGTTTCTGTTATTCTACGCTGCCTCTGGGGGTCCTTTCAAAAGACTGGTAATTCTTCCCTACGAATACAATTTCCTGATATTGTCAGCGTTCCACGTTCCCACCACTTCAGCAGTGTCCATCGTTGCTAAGCGAAAGCTTCCCATACCCCGTGCTTCGATGACTTGATATGGTCCCTACCAATTCGGGGAAAACTTCCCTCCCTGTTGGGCCTTGTTGACAACATTCTTCCTGAGCACTAAATCCTCCACTTGGTATGCTCGTGCCTTAACCTTTTGATCATAATATTTCTTGATGCTTTGCTTGTATCTTGCTTGCCGGAGATAGCACTCTTCTCTCTTCTCCTCAACTAAATCCAGCTCCAATCTCAAGCGGGGTCCATTCTCCTATAAGTCGAACAGGGAAAGGAGGGGTCGGTGATTTTTGGGGGGTATTACCGCCTCTACCCCGTAAACCAGCCCGAAAGGAGTTTCACCGGTAGCTGTTCTTGGGGTTGTCCGATATGCCCATAGCACGGTTGGTAACTCTTCCAGCCACCTTCCTCGGCCCGTGCCCTCTGCCGTTTTTAGTCTCCTCTTCAAACCTTGGAGGATCGTCCTATTTGTCAACTCCACCTGGCCGTTAGCTTGGGGATGCGCCACTGATGTGAACCTCTGCTGGATTCCCAAGCGAACGCAAGTATCAGAGAATTCCGCTAGAAATTTCCACCCATTATCGGAGATAACCGTCCTTGGAATACCAAAACGGCACACAATATTTTTCATAAGGAATTCCGCGACCTTAGAACTTGGGATCATGGCCATGGGCTCCACTTCTATCCATTTTGAAAAATACTCAATAGCAACTACCAAGAACTACACCCTGCCTCTCGCTTTGGGGAGGGACCCCAAAATGTCGATTCCCCACTCAGCAAATGGCCAAGAGGCCACGATTCCCGTCATCTCCGTAGCCGGGGCATACACGATTGGCACGTACACCTGGCATTGTCAGCAACGCCGTACTACGTCCTCCGAGTCCTTGAATATGGTCGGCCAATAGAAACCTGTGGTCATTGCTCGTTTCGCAAGGCTTCTTGCACCTGTGTGACCTCCACAAATCCCCTGGTGGATATCTTTCAATAAAGTTGTCGCCTTCTCTAGTCCTACGCATAACAATAAAGGTACAAGGTTTGACCGCCAGTACAAGTCACCACCCAAGAGTTAGCATTGTTGCGCCCTTATCCTTAAGCGTTGGGCCTCCCTCCCGACTCCGAGAGTACTCCATCTTATAGGAAAACTTTGATTGGGGTCCTCTAATCATTTTCAACCACAATTTCCATAACCTCCTGCCTCGTTTGCTCCTCTGTTCTACCCTTTCCACCATGACCGGTTTCGTAAGGTGGGAGAACACGGAGGATGCCAATTTTGACAAAGCATCAGTGGAGTTTTTATTCCTAGGCACCCTTTCCATTTCCCATGCCTGGAACGACTTCAGAAACTCTTGCACTAACTCAGCGTATTTTTTCATTTCCGACTCTTTGGCTTCATATACCCCGAGCACCTGCTTGACCACTAACTGGAAGTCTGAGCATATCCTCAAAGCTTTGACGTTCATTTTTCGTGCCAACTCCAAGCCCCCGACCATAGCCTCATTGATGTGAACTCCCCTAGCTCATCGACAAGTCCAGCTCAAGGAAATCCAGAAGATGGTGGAGAGAGTGTAGCCGAGGTTCGAGTTCTTCATCGAGGCCCGCCAATGCTTCACGATCCAAGTCCATATCAGAGAGATCCGTTCGTAGTATAGTTGGGCCAATGACTCAAAAGAGGACTGCAAAGCTTAAAGCAGACCTTGCAAACTTTGTTCAAAGGTGTGCTACAGAAGCCCAACAAACTCACAAGGAAGCCCATATGAGAATTAGGGATTTACTTAAAAGTTCTAGGGTTTAAGAGAAATTAATGTATTGTGCATGTTACCTAATTCTCTTCCTAGTTTCCTTCTTTTTAGTTCTCCTTTAATTTTTTGAATTTTCCTTTTCTTTTTCAAAGGTGAATTCCAAATTCCCTTCTCTTTTTCTTCCTTTTTCTTTTTTGGTTTTTCCTTTCCTTTTTAAAGGAAGAATCCAAATTCAACTTTTCTTTCGTCCTTGAATTTTTGGCTATTCCAATTCAATTTGGCTGCCAAACTTTCTTTCTTTCTTTCCAAATCAATTTGGAAACCACTTTTTAGTTTCCAAATCCTTAGGTAATTTTCGTTTCCACTTTTTAGGTAATTTTCCTTGTTTTCTTTTCCTTGTATTTTCACACACCCTCTACCCATATATAGGGGTGCTGCACTTCATTATTTGGCAGTGATTAATTGAATGAAAGTTTATACATTATTAGTCACTCTTCTTTATTTTGGCTTAAGTAATTTGCATGCTTTGTTAATTGCTAAAGTACAGGAACTATAGGCTAATTAGATAATTGTTCTATCTAATTGCATGCTTTGTTTCGCCTCTACTATTCTCCACTTGGTTCAAATTGCGTGTTTAATTTAACTTGTTAAATTAGTAGTCTGCCGAATCCAAGGGTAAGGATTCTAGAGTTTTGACAGCTGCGTCTTGCAGACAGACTTTCCTTGCCAATTTTTCGCATTGAAATCAAGTTGAAATCAAGGGTTTACATCAATTGTTATCAGAGCCAAGGCTGTTTGCTCAATAGGAGGAGGTTGGAGTAACCCGATCAACTCATAAGATGTTTTCTTATCCTTAACTCTACTTTAAGTTCTAATTTTTGTGGAAAATATTGCTCCTTTGTAAGAAAAAATTTTTTTTTTTCTTAAATCCCTTTAATTTCGGTTTTTGCAGCTGCTTATGATCTTTAAAACTGAAATTAAAAGCACAAAAAAAAAAAAAAAAAAGAGAAGAAAGCGAAAAGAAGTTGAAAAAGCCTAGTTCGGTTTTTGCTTGTTTTGTTCGATTTTATGGGTTGTTTTGCGATATTTATCCCTGTGTTAAGTACTTGTAGTGAGTTTTGCGGTTGATGTTAAGCAGCTCGCTTTTGTTGCAATTGTGATTGGTATGCCTATGCTTGATACATTAGCTTTGAATTCTTGAAAATATATTGGATTCTTGAAATTGTGTCGTAGTGCTGCCAAAATTTTCTAAAATTGCTTAAAGGGATAATTTTTCGCATGCTTGTGTCTTTGTGGCAAAAATTGAGTAAGAATTGTTTCTCCAAAGTTTAAGGTGTACTTGCAAAGTTGATAGTGTTCGATTACCGACACTACTCCCCACAGCACTACACTCAAAAACCGAAGAGGAATCTTTTCTTCATTGGAAATCTTCTTCTCTTTCCTGTGTACTTGCAAAGTTGATAGTGTTCGATTACCGACATTACTCCCCACAGCACTACACTCGAAAATCTGAGGAATTTTTCCGCCACTTGGCTCTGGTTGTTTAAAGGACTCTTTTTTTCGGAAAACTTGGATAATTGGTGGGAATTGGTTTCTTGATTACCTATCGGGAGGGTGATCACATCTTGGGTAGTTTAAGTGCTTCCTCATTTGTTTCAAATCTGCTAAATGTTCTTGTTCTTCAATTGAATTGCCCTGCTTCTTTAGCCTTGTTAACCTTTTTGTGCTACCTTGTACATTTACTCTGAGAATATAGCTTGAATTTTGTCTTCGTGCATTGCCATTATCTCTGAACTTTGAGGGCTTCTCCCCGAAAGTTCCTATCGGTGCACTTCTTATTTGAGCTATACTACAAAATTTCATTTTTACAGGGTGTTTTTCAAAAATAGAACCAAGTGTCTATTTCGAAAAATTTTGCTACTTTTCTATATAGTTGTTGTGCTTGTGTGATTACCTGTTGCTTGTTACCTTTGCCAAAGTAATCTGTGAACACTTTCTACATGACTGAGGTAAAAGGCTGAGTGTTACAGCATACAAGGGCCGCCAACCCTAAAGAGCGATACACTGGTTTTTGTGTAGTTCGTTAGGAGGGGCACTAGGGGGACAAAGGGGTAAGGTTACTTTTACTTTTCTGGTTACCATGTCAGGGAGTAGTTCTAACATCAGTAATGAACAACTCTTGGCTGCTATTGCGAACTTGACCAATCAGTTCAACACTCAGCTTGCTGACCTCAGTGGTGAGATCGCAAACTCAGGGCCACCCAGGCTCATCAACCCTCGGATATGGAGGAGGACAGTGCAACTCCTCAAGGCGGTTCCAGCAAGCCCTTTGACGGTCTAAGTCAGTTGAAGACATATGTGCCTTCTTTCACCGGAGGTACGGACCCCGAAGTATACTTAGACTGGGAGATCAAGATGGAGCGGATCTTTGAGCTTCACTCGGTTCCCGAACATAGGAAGGCTTCTCTCGCCGTCGTGAACTTCATCGACTATGCTCTTGTTTGGTGGAATCAGAATATGGACATGAGACGGAACACCAGGCCCATGCGTGCTCGTACACCCCCTATTAATTGGTTTGATCTCACAATAGAGATGTGCAAGACTTTTGTACCTGCTTATTATTTTTGTGTTTTGTATAAGAAATTACATACTCTTGTACAAGGGACTTTAACTATTGATGAATATTTTAGAAAGTTGGAGATGGCCTAAATTAGGGCTAATGTAATAGAGGATGAGGGTGCTAGTATGGCTCGTTTTCTTAGTGGACTTAATCGTGGGATAGCTTTGGCAGTTGAATTGCAGAATGCTGCTTCTTTAACTGATATGTTGCATGAAGCCAGGGTGATAGAGGAGTACCTGTAGACTGTTCCACCTATTTGAACACCTTCCAGCAATCAATGGAAGAAGACTCCGGCATCGCCATCCTTTCCAGCAAAGAAGCCATTCTACTCAGAGAAGAAAGCTATTCAGCCTGCTCAATCAACTCCTGCTTCTTCAGCTAAGTCACCTTTTACTCCTAAGCCGTCTATCAGTAATATAACTTGCCATAAATGTTCTGGTCGTGGCCACTAAATGCGAGATTGCCCTAATGTCCGCCGAGTTATGTTGGGACAAGATGGTGAGTATGTTTTCGAAGAAGAAGAAGAGGATAATGATGCGGTTAATCCCTTTTCTGAATTGACTGATAACAGTAAGTCTGATACTGAAGAAGATGTTCATCGACCAGAAGACAACACTCACCTGGCGATTGTTACTCGTACTTTGACTACTGCTGTTATCCAGGATACTGATCAAAGGGCCACTATCTTCCATACCCGTGCTAAAGTTAATGGATGTATTTGTGTTCTAATAGTTGATGGCGGAAGTTGCACCAATGTGGCCAGTGAATACATGGTCGAGAAGCTGACACTTCCCACAATCAACCATCCTCATCCATACTGGCTTCAATGGCTCGACAGCTCGGATGGCTACAGAGTGACTAAGCAGGTTCGGATTACTTTTGCTATTGGTAAGTTTGAAGGACAGGTGACATGCGACATTCTCCCCATGGAGGCATGTCATATTCTGCTAGGACGACCTTGGCTCTTCAACATGAAGGCGACGCATGATGGAGTTGCCAACCCCTACTCGATTTGTCAACAGGGCAAGATCCATACATTTCTACCACTTTCACCCTAGGAAGTTCGTGCTGAATCTGTTCAGATGAAGGACAAGCTCGCCCAGTGGGGTTCAGAAAAGCTGCAAGTTAAGGGAAAGGGTAAAGAAATTGTAAAGGGTAGTAAGGCAAACTCTAATAAGCCTTCAAAAGAAGTTAAGACTAGTTTATTTGCTAGTGTAGGAGAAGTTGAGCAAGTATTAGCTCAGAATAGTTGTGTACTTATTCTTGTTGCTAAAGATCATTGTACTAACCCTGATGACATCCCTAGGGATCTCCCTATGGAAGTCCAATTTCTCTTACAGGAATATGCAGATGTTTTTCCCGAAGAGTTGCCGGCTGGGTTGCCCCCTCTTCGCGGCATTGAACATCAGATTAATTTTGTACCTAGCTCATCTATTCCTAATCGTCCAGCCTACAAAGCAAGTCCTGAGAAAACAAAGGAATTGCATAATCAGGTTGAGAAGTTGCTCGCCAATGGGCAGGTAAAAGAATCTCTAAGTCCTTGTGCAGTACCTGTTATACTTGTTCCTAAGAAAGGTGGTACTTGGAGAATGTGTATGGACTGTAGATCTGTTAATAAGATTACCATTAAGTATAGGCATCCTATTCCTAGACTTGATGACATGCTTGAAGATTTGTATGGTTTTACAGTTTACACTAAGATAGATCTCACAAAGGGCTATCATCATATTAGAATGAAAGAAGGAGATGAATGGAAAACTGTTTTTAAAACCAAGTTTGGGTTATATGAGTGGTTAGTGATGCCTTTTGGGTTAACAAATGCACTTAGTACTTTTATGCGTTTAATGAATCATGTGCTTAGAAAGTTCATAGGAAAATTTGTTGTTGTCTATTTTGATGATATCTTGATCTATAGTAGAAACAGGACTGAGCATGTTGAGCTTATTAAATTGGTGTTGATTGAATTACGTGAACATAAATTGTATGCCAATGTGAATAAATGTACCTTCTGTGTGGAAAAGGTTGTTTTTCTCGGTTTTGTTATTTCTAAATATGGTGTTAAGGTTGATGACACCAAGGTAAAGGCTATTCGAGAATGGCCTACACCAAGTTCGGCCTCACAGGTAAGATCTTTCCATGGTTTGGCTGGATTTTATAGAAGGTTCGTGAAGGATTTTTCTACTAAAGCCGCACACCTGAACGAGTTGTGCAAGAAAAATGTACCGTTCTTGTGGGGACAAGCCCAAGAAAATGCCTTTACTGTTCTTAAGCATGATCTCACTTATACACCTATTTTAGCATTGCCTGATTTTGATAAAGTTTTTGAACTTATGTGTGATGCTTCAAGTATAGGTATAGGTGCTGTTTTGATGCAGGAAGGTAAACCTATTGCCTATTTCAGTGAGAAGTTGAAGGGAGCTGCCTTGAATTATCCTACTTGTGACAAGGAGCTCTATGTTGTGGTAAGGGCACTTGAGACATGGCAACACTACTTGATGGCCAAGGAGTTCGTTGTGCATTCTGACCATGAGTCCTTTAAACACTTAAAGGGACAAGGTAAGTTAAACATGCGTCATGCCAAATGGGTTGCTTTCATTGAAACTTTTCCTTACATTATCAAATATAAGAAGGGAAAAGAGAATATGGTGGCTGATGCGCTGTCTCGAAGGTATGAAGCTCTTACTCTACTTGAACATTCTTCATTAGGGTTTTCATATCTCAAAGATTTGTATGCTTCTGATCCTGATTTTTCAACTTTATATGAAGCATGTGAACATGGTGCATTTCAGAAATACTTTAGACATGATGGGTTCTTGTTTAAAGAAAATAAGTTATGCATTCCACGTAGTTCATCTAGGGAACTGCTGGTTCGTGAAGCACATAATGGGGGGCTGATGGGTCATTTTGGTGTAACTAAGACACTTGACATGTTGAAGGAACACTTTTATTGGCCTAAAATGCAAAAAGATTAGAACAAATTTGCTCACGTTGCATTAATTGTTTGAAGGTTAAGTCTACATCTAAACCTCATGGTCTTTACACGCCTTTGCCTATTCCAACTCTGCTTTGGACTGACATATCTATGGATTTTATTCTAGATTTGCCGAGGACTCAAAGAGGTAATGACTCACTTTTCATTGTGGTGGACAGGTTTTCTAAGATGGCTCATTTTATTCCTTGCGGGAAAACAGATGATGCTAGACATGTTGCAGATTTATTCTTTCATGGGATAGTTCGACTTCATGAAGTTCCACGCACAATTGTATCTGATAGGGACGTTAAGTTCTTGAGTTATTTTTGGAAAACTTTGTGCTCTAGATTAGGAACTAAATTGTTGTTTTCTACTTCTAGTCATCCACAAACGGATGGTCAAACTGAGGTGACCAACCGAACTGTAGGGAATTTGTTGTGAGCACTGATTAAGTCTAATCTTAAATGTTGGGAACAGGTCTTGCCGATTTCTGAGTTTGCTTACAATCGATCGAAACACTCCTCAACAAGTTTCTCGCCCTTCGAAGCTGCCTACGACTTCAATCCGTTGACGGTCATGGATTTACTGCCACTGCCCCTAAAGGAACAAACTAATCTGGATGGCGAACAGAAAGCAGACACTGTCAAAAGACTTCACGAGAAAGTTTGACTTCATCTCGAGAAGAAAAATGTTAAGTATGCCACAGAAGCAAATCGTCGACGTAAGGCTATGAACTTGGAATCTGGAGATTGGGTTTGGGTTCACATGAGAAAAGAAAGGTTTCCCGCAGCTCGACAAATGAAACGTCATCCACGAGGCGATGGACCCTTTCAAATTGTGTCTTAGATGGGGGATTATGCTTACAAGCTCGCCTTACCAGGTGAGTATGGCGTTAGTACTTCATTTAATGTTGCTGACTTGTCTCTGTTTGATTATGATAAGGGTGTAGATTCGAGGTCGAATCCTTTTAAACCAGGAGGGGATGATGTGAACGCCCCTAGCTCATCGACAAGTCCAGCTCAAGGAAATCCAGAAGATGGTGGAGAGAGTGCAGCCGAGGTTCGAGTGCTTCATCGAGGCCCACCAATGCTTCACGATCCAAGTCCATATCAAAGAGATCTATTCGTAGATATAGTTGGGCCAATGACCCAAAAGAGGACTGCAAAGCTCAAAGCAGACCTTGCAAACTTTGTTCAAAGGTGTGCTACAGAAGCCCAACAAACTCACAAGGAAGCCCATATGAGAATTAGGGTTTTACTTAAGTGTTCTAGGTTTTAAGAGAAATTAAGGTATTGTGCATGTTACCTAATTCTCTTCCTAGTTTCCTTCTTTTTAGTTCTCCTTTAATTTTTTGGATTTTCCTTTTCTTTTTCAAAGGTGAATTCCAAATTCCCTTCTCTTTTTCTTCCTTTTTCTTTTTCGGTTTTTCCTTTCCTTTTTAAAGGAAGAATCCAAATTCAACTTTTCTTTCGTCCTTGAATTTTCGGCTATTCCAATTCAATTTGGCTGCCAAACTTTCTTTCTTTCCAAATCAATTTGGAAACCACTTTTTGGTTTCCAAATCCTTAGGTAATTTTCGTTTCCACTTTTTAGGTAATTTTCCTTGTTTTCTTTTCCTTGTATTTTCACACACCCTCTACCTTTATATAGGGGTGCTGCACTTCATTATTTGGCAGTGATTAATTGAATGAAAGTTTATACTTTATTATTCACTCTTCTTTATTTTGTCTTAAGTAATTTGCATGCTTTGTTAATTGCTAAAGTACAAGAACTATAGGCTAATTAGATAATTGCTCTATCTAATTGCATGCTTTGTTTCGCCTCTATTATTCTCCACTTAGTTCGAATTGCGTGTTTAATTCAACCTGTTAAATTAGCAGTCTGCCGAATCCAAGGGTAAGGATTCTAGAGTTTTGATAGCTGCGTCTTGCAGACAGACTTTCCTTGGCAATTTTTAGCATTGAGTTCTTGTTTTCACAAGTTGAAATCAAGGGTTTACATCACTCATACTCGGCCTTGTTATTCGTCACCGAAAAATCAAAACACAGCGCGTATGTGTAATTATTCCCCTTGGGATGAGTTAGAATAGCCCCGCCCCTGCGCCTGTCTTTCCCAACGCTCCATCCTCAAATAGCGTCCACACCTTCGGGGGGCCCTTTGCCTCTGGGGTTTTTTCCCGAGCCTTATCGGTAGTCAATCCTTTCACAATGAAGTTTGCTAACACCTGTCCCTTGACCGTTTCCCTAGGTTTGCAGGTTATTTCGAATTCATCTAACTCAATGGCCCACTTGATGAGTCTTCCCGAGCTTCCCGGTTTTGTCAAGAGTCTAAGGGCGATGTTTGTGTACACTGTCATCGGATGTGATTCAAAATTCGAAATAGGGCCTTAACCTCCTGACGACTTGAACTAAAGCTAGCGCCAACCTTTCGATCGGTGCGTAATTTCTCTCTGCCGGCTGGCTGTAACACCTTACTCAGAAAATACACTTGTCGTTGCCTTTTCCCCTCCTCCTTGAACAACATCGCACTAACGGTTGATTCTGTTGCTGTCACATACACACATAACTTCTTCCCTGGGAGGGGCATGGCAAGCGCTGGTAGCTCTACCAGGTACATCTTTAATTCTTCAAATGCCCTCTGGCACTCCTCCCACCAACAAAATTTTTTAGCTTTCTTTAGCACTCTGAAAAAGGGTAAAGCCCTCTCTGCAGATCTTGCCAGAAAATGATTTAGTGCCACCAATCTCCCGGTCAGCCATTGTACCTCCTTGGCCGTTCACGGGGGCTTCATCTCCAAGATTGCTCTCACTTTCTCGGGGTTGGCCAACACTCCCTCTTCTGAGACCATGTGGCCCAAGAATTTCCCGGAGGAAGCCCCAAAAATGCACTTGGCCGGGTTCAGATGCATCGTGGCCATGAGGATCCCCATCACATCCCTAAGGTCCCGTATCAGGGCTTCTTCATCTTGACTTTTTACTAATATGTCATCGATATATGCTTCCATTGTCTTGCCCAACTGCCGCATAAAGATTTTATTGATAAACCGCTTGTAAGTGGCTCCAGCGTTCTTCTAACCAAAAGGTATGGTCGTGTAACAGTACGTTCTTTTTTCTGTGATGAAAGATGTTTTTTTCCTCATCCACTTTCCTGAGGAAGATTTGATGATACCCCTTATAAGAGTCGAGAAAGCATAAAAAATGGTATCCCGCGATGGAGTCAACCAGCACATCTATCCTTGGTACTGGGAATAAGTCCTTCGGGCATGCGTTGTTCAGATCCGTGAAATCCACACATATTCTCCAGGTTTTGTAAGCTTTTTTGACTAAAACCGGGTTTGCTAACCATTGCGGGTATGCCACCTCCCTTATTATCCTTGCCTCTAGCAACTTCTCCACCTCTGCTTCTATAACCTTACTTCTCTTTGCCCTAAAACTTCTCTTTTTCTGCCTCACCGGCCTTCTATCTGGGTCTATGGACAAGCAGTGCTCCACCACCTCCCTTGGGATCCTGGGCATGTCGTCTGCCTACCAAGCAAACACTTGCTCAAACTCCCTTAACAACTCGACCAGCTCTTTCTCTAGGCTCCGGGCTAAACCTATCCCTATCTTCATCTTTCTGGAAAGGTCTCCCCCCAAAGGAACTTCTTTCACTTCCGACCCTGCCTCCATCATTCTTTTCTCCGAAAATCGCGGTGGTTCCAAGTCCTCAACCATCAGCATGGTCGAATTGTGTTTCTTTTTCAGGTCTGCCATATAACATTGATTAGTTGTGCGTACGTCACAGCGAAACGCTGCCACTCTATAGGGAGTTGGAAACTTGACGACCATGTGAATCATGGAAGTTACCACCTGAAATTGGTTCAAACCCTGCCTTCCCAAGACAATGTTATACGCCGAGTGTGCCTCGATAACAACAAACTCCAAATTCTCTGTTCTCCATCGATTCCCCGATATAATTGTCACGGGCGCCCTAACCTTTCCTATTGGGATCACCTCCGAATTCCCAAATCCAGCCAACAGTGTGCGTACGGGATCAATATCATTTTTATTCATACGACACTCCTCAAAGACCCCCTGGGGAGGATGTTTACCGAACAACCCGTGTCTAGAAGGGTGCGCCTGACTATGAATTTACGACCACCACCTCGATCACCATCGGATCATCTCCTCCCGAGCCTTCGTGGAAATCCATCTCCGAAAACCACAGGTCTCCGCTCTTTCACCCTCCTTCCTCTTTGCCCCCGATTGCAGCGAGAAGCGCGAATTCAACTTTCATTGTTTGCCGTAGTCTCGGCCGGTCGGGCCTCCTGAAATTGTGTTTATAGCTCCCACCACCGCCGATTGGCCCCCTCCCGATCCTCCACCCTTACTTTTCTTCATCTTCCCCGGCCCACTCCTATCCACATACTCTCTCAACTGCCCCCCTTGGACTGCCTTCTCTATTTCGTCGGCCAACTCCCTGCATTCTTTTGTGCTGTGTCCCGACATCCGGTGATGGGCGCAATACTTGGAGTGATCCTTTTTAGGGTACGACCCGTTCGACTGAGGCGGCTCTAACAAGAGTCCCTGACTTTGGGCTGCGTACATGACCTCAACCCTAGACGCTTTCAATGGGGTGTACATGGTCGCCCCCTCTCCTTTCCTCCGGGAAGGTCAGCCGGGACTGGGCCCAGAAATGGGGTCTGATGGGCCGCTTCCCTCTCGCTCCCGCCCCATTCCCGTCTCCTTTCACCCTGCCCCTATCCAAGGACTGCCGGGTCTTCTTTTGTATCTCTTGCTTCGCGGCAATAGAGAAAGCATTAGCTCAGACCACCACTTCATAGAAGTCCTTAAATGGTCGAAGATGTAGGTCAATGCTGAGCTCCCCATGCCGTATCCCGTAGACGAAGGCCAGAAGTACATTCGACTCTATCTTGTCCAGGCATTTCGCCCCCTATGTGTTAAACCTTTTTACATAATCCTCGATCGACTCCCCCTCCCTCTGTCCTATGGTCATCAGGTGGGACACGGGTTTAGCTATGAACCGGTTCCCCATAAAGTTAGTCATGAACTTCTTTTTGAACTGCTCCAGGGAAGAGATTGAATTTCGAGAAAGATGCGTGTACCAGCTAAGTGCTCCTCCCATGAAAGTTTGATGTATCACCATACACTTATTTGCCTCCATTAATCCCTCAATATCCATGGCTCCCATGCACTTCATCCAGTGATCCTTTGGATTTGTGGTCCCATCAAACTGGGAAATCTGATACAACCCCTTGAAATGATACGGCAAGGAAGAGGTCCAGATGTCCATTGTGAACGGGCGTGTCGTATCCTCAGACTCTTCCATCGTCTTGATCCCTTCCAATCGTTTGTTCACAATTTTTTCCACTTCCTCCAACCAATTGCCCGGTAAGGCTACCGGTACATCCCCCAACCCTCTCTTATCTCCTCAGAATCTTGACTGGGGGGGTTTCGTCCCCTGTGTATCGTGATCCCCGAGAATACTCATTTTCCCACACTTGGCTCTTTCGATGGGGGGCTGCTGACCGAGGCCTCCAGGAAGGAGAGTCGTCCTCCTCCTCCTCGTCCTAGACACTTGCCTGTTGGGTGTACCCGAGAAACGCGCTCTCTAGATAGATATTTGCTTTCGTCCGGGGCTTGAGAATGAACCCCGGGATTCCTCTTTCCGCCTTTCCTGTCCTCCGTCCCTTTTCACTGCCTTCCCTTTTCGTCTACGCTCTTCTTCTCCCTCGAGCCTCCTCTTCTCCTCCATAAAAGCTCTGAACTCGTGCATATTCTTTTTCACGAATGCCAGTTCTTCTAACTCCTGCACTCGGTCCCCTAACTGGAATAGACTCCTTGTAACTCTGTATCTTCCACTTAGACCTCCTCTGGGAGTAAACATTGCAACACTTATTTATTAGTTTGGAAACCCAAGGTTTGACCAAGATGATTCTTATCGTAACGGTTAGGTCCCCACAGACGCCGCCAGTTGATGATGCGTTGCTCTCCGGACACGGGCCACTGGAAGCTCAGTTGAGATCCCTGCGAATAAAACAGAGCTCAGAGGGGACGGAGCCCCATTAGCACTCCGAAGCTTAAGTCAGAATACGGAAATCACCGATGAGAACACTCATACATCAGAACTTAAGACTTACTTTTTTCCTACTCTCTTTCTGAGGATCACCCTGCTATTTATAGGGGAAAAATGATCCGGTCCTTTTTTTCGACCGCTAGAAATACTCCGCCAGGTTCTTCCTTTGCCCCCCATGTCTAAGCTCGCAGAGCCGCCCAGGTCACATCAATGAATGGCTCAAGGAAAACGTCCTGTCTCTGCCAGTCGAGGCCTCTGCAAGGGTCTATCGTGCATGGACCCTTGGGCCACCATTTGTATGGGCCTGGGTCAAAGAACATGCCACTTCAGGGCTTTTTGCTACTTGGGCCAGGCTTAGTGGAAATTTGGGCTTGGCGGACCAAACCTCCTACACCATTTGTATGGGCCTGGGTCAAAGAACATGCCACTTCAGGGTTTTTTGCTACTTGGGCCAGGCTTAGTGGAAATTTGGGCTTGGCGGGCCAAACCTCCCACACCAGTATTTTTGTCAAAACCACTCCAATTTCAAATCCTTCCCCTTTTTTTGACTTAATTACTTTTAACCCCCTTGTTATAAAAATTTCTTACTTTCTCCTTCATATTTTTTTAATTAAACAGTTAACCCTTTTAGTTAAACACTTAACACCCTGGGCAAGATGAACCTTGACCTGGTCCATGAGATCGTTAGTCGAAATCCAGGAGTACCCATTTGGAGAAGAATAAGGATCCATCATGATGACAACAATGACTAGTTTCCAAAGAATTAGCAGAGAATTTGGGTCGGATCAGAAAGGTTGATTTACCTAAAGATGGGGGACGGTGAAGGGGGCAAGGGGCGTAGCCATGGATTGGAGCAATTGAATGACTTAGCTCATGGATTAGAAATGAGCCCACATAGATTCTTCTGGGCTTTGAAAACCCCAAATGAGAAAGCATCAAACGAGGAATATTGGCATGAAAATCGTCGAAAACCCCACCTTTTACCCCGCTTCGAATTCTTAAACAGGACAATCACAAAGGGTTTAATTTCTCCGTCGTGGGCTCCTCAAATCGAAATTCTCAGCCACGGTTCCACCGGTGGATTCGTCACCCATTGCAGGTGGAATTCAATTCTCAAGAGCGTCATGATGATTACATGGTCGCCTATTGGAAAATAGTTTTTTAAACTAAAATTAATTAGTTAGGTAATTATATTTGTAGTAGGATTTGTTATTTGTCTCTTTCCTATTTGGTTTAGTTTTGTTTTAGGAAACCTAGTTGTTTTAGCAAATAGTTCTAAATCAGATTAATGGTAGGATTCAAGAATAGGTTAGTCTATAAAAACAAACATTGGGTAATCATTGTAAACATTAAGATTTACAGAGAAATATATAGAAAAAACGAAAATTATTGCGGCTGTTTCTTGACCAAGTTTCGGTTTGGTTCACCGCCCCGATTGAGTGCGTGCAAGTTTGCTTATTGTACGTTGTTACAAAGAATTAAGTCATATTCTACTGTGCGTTAATCTCTATATTATTCGGGATATATAGTTTTTATATCCTACAAGTGGTATGAGAGACATAGCCAAATTAAATTGAGAAGACGAAAGAAAATCGGGGAGCTTCCGCTTCAAGAGGAAAATTAGTTCTCGGTTTAGTTTAATATCGAATCCATTACTGTAATTCAAATTAGTTTGATCAAAGATTTGGTCTTTGATTTAATTAAGGATTGAACTTTATTTGTGTATTGCTGCGATGGTTTGGTGTTGAATCTTGCAGCTTATCTAGCTAACTCCGCTCGTTTGGTTGCGGCACAAGAAAAGAAAAAAGGCAAGACCAAGTTGGTTCTTGAATCAAGAACTTGATTCTTTGTGATCTTTGGATTTCGTGCAATTAATTTGTTGCTGCGTGGTGACCAAATTACAAAGATATAGAAGAACTTGTTTTGTTTGGTTTTGGTCTTTGTGACAACGTGATTAGGTAATCAATTTTTTCCTATCAATTGATTTGGTGATCAAAACATAAAAGTTCTTTGGATGTTTGATCAAATTCTACGGACTTGATTGAACAAAGTATTGGGGGAGTTTTCTCATGTTGAAGCAGGCTGTGTGTTAATTATGGATTGGAGTACTTATATTTACAATGTTCCAAAGTTAGTTAGGTGACAAAATTACCCTATTTGGATAAGATTGATGCAGACTTATCTCGGTGCATTTGGTTTGCGACGATTCATTCAAAAGGAGGCGACAAATGATGCAGACATTGAAACAAAGGAGAATGAATGTTTGACATTATTTCTAATTTGTCAATCTATTGATAGTTTAATCTTTTAAAAAAAATTTCATGCTAAAGCTGCCAAACAAGCATGGAATATTTTTGTAAAAAGTTATAGAGGAATGGATTAAGCTCAGAGAAATAATGTCTTACACTTGGAAAAGACATTTAGAGACAACAAGATGAGAAAATATATTATATTAATAGATTGGAGAAATCCAAGGATGAGATGAAATCAAACGGGTATTTTCTCGACGAAATTTTTTTTTTGTGAAACATGTTATCAATACATTGCCTAGGAAGTTTGATTACTTTGTGAAATTGATAATTGAGACAATAGATATTTCATTGTTGTGCCATGAAGTATTGAAAGTATATTGATTCTTGATGAACTAAGGATTAATAGCAAGCAATTAGTGATCAAGGAGTTACAAGAGCATGTATTTGAAGATATTGCTTCACAAATTGTGAATGAAGAAAGTGAAAGTATCAATGAACAAGAATGTGTCAATAATGGAGATGAAGATCAAAAGGATGTGGATGAAGGCACTAAAAGTGTTGATTTGATCAAAGAAGAAGAAGAAATTATTTCTTTGGTAGAACAAGAGCAAGAAAGGGAAATTGATGATCACGGGGAGAAAAATGAAAGTGATCATGTGAGTGTTAAAGAAGTTATCGAATTGCAAGATAATAACTTCTCGAAAACTAATTATGTGATTAGTGAAAACTTAATTGAGTCAGAAGAAAACAAAGATAAAGATGTCACTCAGTAAAGTTTGCGAGGATGATTTTTGCATTTGCAAATTTGACAAGAAGACTTACTTAGATGAAGAATGGGTGGATATGAATAAATTCTTCGCTAAAAGGAATTTTCACAGAAGATTCATGGCACAGACAAAATTATCTCTACGGTGAGATTAACACGTTGTTAGGAATTCTATTCAACAAATAACACGTTGTAAGTACAGTCTCTCCCCAAAAACATTGACTAAAGCCAGCAGTAGACATCATTGTGTTAACCAATTTCATTAACACGTGATTTTTCCTTTCATCAAAACTATTTTGTTATGGTGTATAAGAAGCAGTGACCTCATGTTTAATACATGTAGTATGAAAACAATCCAACTCATAAATACTCACCACATCTATCAGTTCTTAGACATTTATTTTTCATTCCATTACATGCAAGTTCAACTTTAGATTTATACAACTTAAATATTTGCATGGTCTCATCTTTGAAATGTTTAATTTAAGGTTAAGATGTTAAATTAAAGTTAGAATTATGTTTTAGTACACTTTGAATAATGTATGATAAATTAATTATAGGAATTATGGGATAAAAAAAATAAAGAAATTAGAAAATAAAAAAAATAAAATAAAAGGTTAAGACTAGTTTTTCCCACCATTGGGAATGGATAAAACTGCCTGAACCGCCTATGAACAGCAGAGAAAAATATCTGACAGCTTGAATAGTGGTTTTAACCGCCATTTGACCAGTTAAAACTGGCATTAGGAAGCTGACAAAAAGTTTGACCGGTTTTACCCGGCATTAAGAGCGGGTAAAACCGATCAGCACTGAAAGTTGAAAAAATAGCTTCTTCAATTTCCGAAGAAGGGCTACGACCTTAGGGGTCTAAACCCCTTTTATTTTGGCCGGCTAGGGAGAGAAAAGGAAAAAGAGAGCAAGGGTAGATGAAGAAGAAGAGAGCTAAGGAAAGGAAGGATTTGAAGGCCTGGAGTGGATTCCAAACTGTGGAATTTTATCTAAGCAACCTTAGGAACACAAGGGTAAGGGTTTTAACCTTTCCATATCGTTAGAATTTGGAGTAATGATGCATGAAAGTAGAAATGTTGGAATTATTAGTTTTCCTAGGTTTTGATCCGAATCTTTAGTTTTGGATGTTGTATATGTGTTATGGATTGATAGAAATATTGCATGAATCTTGTAGGAATGATTTTGAACAAAAAGAACCAAAGAAAAACATGTTTTGTAGCTATTTTGATCGAAACCCAAAACTGAAGTTTAGAGAAAACAATTTTTGGGAACAATCAATTTTAACCAATCTGAAGCTGGGAAAAACCAATTTTCTTGGCTCAAGAAAGTCTGTTAAAACCGCCTTTGGAACAGGTGAAATCGGTATTGGAAAATTAGAATTTTTGCATGATCGGTTGTTACCGTTCTAAAAAAAGGGAAAAACTAATTTTCTTGGCAAAGACTCAAGAAAATTGGTTATAAAGGTTTTAGGGCGGGAAAAACAATATTAGGATTTACTGGAAAACCTTGATCAGTTTTTGCCGACCCGATGGCGGGTAAAACTGGTTTCAGAACCCGAAGGGGTATTCTGAGCAGTTTTAACCGAATTGAAAGCGGGTAAAATCGATATTTATTTAAAAACATGAATTTTATAAAATTAAATTAAAACCTTCTATAACTCTTTTTATTTATTTAAACTCTTTTATTTAATACTTAATTAAGATTAAGGAACACTTGGGATTATAGAAATTTAAAGTTAGAATTCTTATAACCCTAGGATGTCGGAATTTATCTAAAATAGGGATATAGTCTAAAACTCTCGCTATTTATATACTGAAGATCATTGGAGAAATAGTGAGCAAGCATCTTCGGACCAAGGTGAGTTTATCATTGAAAATGGATACCTTTTTTAATGCAATTAATAATTGAATTTGTATTAAATTGATTGTGTGACATGTTGTATACGCTTTTGAAAAATATTTGAAATGTTTTTGTTTTTAAACTGCCTAGTTGTGTTTATATACATGATGGACTGTATATATACTTTTTATACTTCAATTGTACTTCCTTTACGCATTGAAACTGTTATGTGTTCATGAGTTGATTCTGGATCTATTATATGATATTCAATTTGATCCCGCGAGCCAGGATAGGGCTTGGTCGTCTAGATCATCTGCATTCCTGATTTCAAAATAAGTCCCGACCACGGGGAGGCCAAAATATGCATGTATGATTGGGAGTGCCTGACGATATGATATATGCCTGATTATGATATGATACGATATATCTGCAAGGTGAACTGGCTAGTTCGTTCATATAGAACTTTAACTACTGCCCTTCATCCTCGATATGTGAGGGCCCAGAATTTTGGACTATGATTTAAAATGAATAAAAGGTAAAATAGACATTTACTTGCTTTTTAATTGAGTAACGTGATTAGTTAAAAATTACATATTGATTGAATGTTTAATTGCTTGATTGAACTGCTCGACTGAATAATTGATTGATTGAATTGCTCGATTGAATTATTGATTGAATTGCTCGATTGATTGACCGATTGATTGCATAAATTGATTGATTGAGAGTTAAAGTGGGAATAAAAGATATCCTAAAATAACATAAAGAAAGTAGGAAAAACAAAAAGGAAAAGAATCTGCAAATCGTGTCGTGCGAGTTGTCACGCGAATTGGACGACAACTCGGACAGCGCAAAACAGGAAACAGAATCTCCGATTGTGGAATTGGAAATTGATATCAATCCGATAGAAGAAAACTACGGATTTAAACATGCCGTAAGTAACCAAGATTCTGAATTATTCTAGACTTAGAGGTTGCCTGTAAATACAACCTTAAATCATGAATTAAAAGCTTGAACTTCTCAAATCAAGAGTTAGAAGAATAAAGAAGGTCTGTGAGAGAGAAGCAGCGTCGCCGCCCTGAACCGTCGTGAACCCCCGCTTCACCACCTTCTTTGAAGTCCTGTGAGTTCGTGATAATCTTAGGACCTCAAGGTGAGTCTTAATTCGTGGTTTAGATTAAGATTAGAATTAAAGAAGCATGAGTTTGTATGAAACTTGAGGAACAAATAATTCAATTTAGTATGTAATAAATCCGTAGAAAGCATGTTTATAGAATGTTATTATCTTTATTGAATGTTAAACATGTTTAGGATTGATGCTTATAGCATTTAAACCATCCGTAGTGATGAAATCGGAAAGTCAAAATCAGAATTTATGCCTGTGTAGAAACAGTAGTTCCAGGCCATTTCGGAGCAAGATTTAAGTGCGTTAAAGTAATTGTTATGCGAAGTAAAAGTTTCTAGGTATTTCCTGTATGCTATACTTTAAATCTATACCTTTGGTTTGGTTAAAATTATCTGGAACAGTGTTAAAACCTGGCTGAAAAGTAGAGTCAAGAACCAGAAGTTCTGGAAAAATTTGCCGAGCCATGCGAGTTGATGTCCGAGTCAAACCGGAACTCGTACAACCCTCTGAAAACGATCTTCTGAACTTTTAAAACCTGAAACCCGAAGAACATGAAAACCCAGGTGCGAGTTTCCATACGAGTCGAACAGGAACTCGGACGGGGTCCAGAATCGAATTTTGCCTTATTTTTTAAATTGCTCTTTAGTCCAAAATTTTACTTATGAAACTTGACCTTATTCTTGAAATTGACATTTGAGCATTGACCTTGACCTTTGACCTAGTTGACCAAAAAGTTAAAGTCAACCCTAGTTGACCTAAAAGTCAAAGTCAATCATAGTTAACGTAAAAGTCAAACCCAAAAATCAAACCTAAAGTCAAACCCAAAAAGTCAAAACTTAGTCAAAACGTAGTTGACTTATACAAGAATGCTCGTATTGCAGGAGTTGACTGTTAACCGAGAAGCAAACCAATCAACCATTGACCACTCACGCTTTAAGGAAGGTGAGGGATTTACTCGATATTTTCATAAATGTTTAATTGAAATATATATAGGATAAGTGAACTATAAACTTGATCGATCGACTAAAGTAACAGTGATGTGAACCCTTGATTCCAACTTGTGAAAACAAGAACTCAATGCAGAAAATTGTCAAGGAAAGTCTGATTGTAAGACGCAACTCTTAAAACTCAAGAATCCTTACCCTTGGATTCAGCAAACTACTAATTTAACAAGTTAAATTAAATACGCGATTCAAACCAAGTCATGAATTCTAGAGGCGAAACAAAGTATGCAATTAGATAGAGCAATTATCTAATTAGCCTATAGTTCCTATACTTTAGCAATTAACAAGCATGCAAATTACTTAAGCCTAAATAAAGAAGAGTGAACAATAAAGTATAAACTTTTATTCAATTAATCACTGAGTAATAATGAAGTCATGCACCCCTATTTATAGGTATAAGGAGCACAAAATTTACAAGGAAAAATAAGGAAAGAAAACACAAAATTGGAACTTAATTAAGAGATTAAGTAACTCACAAAAATCAGCAAGAAAAAGGAACTTACATGCTGAAAAAGTAAAAGAAAAGAAGGGAAAATTTCGGCTGCCATAAGGAAAGCTTATGGATGAAATTTCCAAGTAAAAGAAAGAGGAAATTTCAAAAATAAAGAGGAAAAAAAAAAAGAAAAGAGGAAACTTAACCAAGAGATTAAGTAACCTTGACAAAAATTGGAAACAAGAAGAAAAGAAGCATCTCCTTATTTTTGGAAATAACAAAGATGGAAACTATGAAGAGAATTAAGTAACATGCACAATACCTTAATTTCTCTTAAACCCTAGAACACTTAAGTAAAATCCTAACTCGCATATGGCCTTCCTTGTGAGCTTGTTGGGCTTCACCGAATTTGAAGTAGATGGACTTGAGGGAATTCTGCCCAATTGATGTAGCATGATGATGTAGATGTAGGAAGCTTTTGGAATCTTTTTGGAAGCTTTCAGAATCATTTTGGAAACTCAAAAATATTTCATTCCCAAAATTCTTCAAAATTGTGAAATCTTCATTTCTTTACTGGAAAGACTTGTAGTTATCATTTCTACCATTTTCTTAGCTCGTAAATACCATTTCCTTTTTCTTGAAGGATTTGTATTCACCATTTCCACCTTGATGGAGAGTAGGGTATCTCTTGTAAGCTTCATTTCCTTCTCATTAAGTGCATTGGAGCTTTTGGTTGACCTGATGGATTCTGACTCATATTTTGTGTTGTTTTAGCCTTGGATTTCCTCATCAAAGAGTTGACGCCTTACTTGCATGTAATTGGAATTGAATTGCTACATATGAATGTATGTCATGATTGATTGCTTGATTGGACTTGCTATCCATGAGATGTATGCTTTGCATTGCCTACTTGCTTAATATGAGTACAAGCATGTATACCTATTCATTGATGATTGATTGTATGAATTGTTATTGATTGAATGTATGATTGATTGTACACTATATATAAGCATGATGTACTTATAGGTGTAAATAGAAGATGTCTAATACCTATGCCATGAGTAGGCTATCGCATTGCATATTGAAATGTTTAGGATTCATGAAAGCATGTTAGAGATGCCATGTTTGCATGATAAAACATAAGGTATGATACCTTTAAACCAGATAAAAGATTGTGTGCGTCTAGTCTTAATTGATCGATTGTAATCACTCGCACGTGCGTGGTGAGGCCACGTTGTAGTTAGTCGATGCCTCCCTAAAGGGGGAACTACGAGTTGTAAGTATACAACCAGGGATCCAAAACCCTTACCGCCGGGCACTCCGGCTGGTACTATCACTGCTTGGGTATCGAGGTGTTTGCAAACTACCTAAAATCGTTATTGTCTAGACTGTCTAGAATTGATTGTCGCCTTAGCTTTAGATGAGAAAGATATATAGAAATCAAATTGATTAAATACCAAATGGTGAATTGATAGATTGATTGTTGCATACGGTTAAGAGCATTCCATGTTGCCATGCATATCTCTGCTACATGATTATAGAGATGATTGATTGATTGATTGATTGAATGATTCAATGATTAATTGCTTCCGCTTTGATGCATAAATTTTATATGTTATGAATACTATGAATATTGATGCATAAATTGTAATGCCATGTCTATATGATCGCTTTGATATTGAGACATTTTTGTCTAAGTACACACGGTGGAAATTTTATATAGAAATCGAGGTCTCTTACTGAGCTTAGTAAAGCTCACCCCTTTCATTAACCTATTTTTGTAGGCGCTTAATTAGGTATAATTTATTGTTCGATAGTTGTGAGGCCAACGTTCACTGCAGCAGTGCTTAGCGTATTTATTGTAATAGTTAAGCCTAGACAATGGTTTATTTGGATTAAGGGATAATTTGGTCATTAACCGTCCCGAGAAATGTTTTAAGCTTCCATATTAGACAAGTTTGCTTTTAAGAACTATTATCAAATGCTTTTCATACAAAGGTAATATTATGTTTTTACTAATATCTATATCGACTTGTTGGGCTCGAGCTCTGAATGACGCTATCCCCTGAACTGGCTTGGACTCCTTCGTAGGAATAGTTCCTCAGGAGATGGGGTCGGGGCAGGGGAGTTACACGATATATGTCTGTGAATCCTGCATCAGTCATGACTGCTATATGATAGGAATTTCTTGAATTATATGCATGGTTAATTTATGCAACTCGGTAAATGTTTGCTAAAACAGTGGACTCTCACTGGGCAATGGCTCATTCCATTTTCCTGTTTTGTTTTCTGTTTTCCAAATATTTGTTACAGATCTTTGGTATGAAGATAACTTCGCTCAGTACCAATACTAGGTAGGGACTGCATACGGGCCAGACCTATATATTATATTAGTCAGGTAGGGTTAAGTAAGAACATTATGTTTAGTTAGCTTCCGCTTTTGTTTTTATGAATACCAGGAACTTAAGTATGTACATTAAGGTTTGGCACTTTATAATAAAGCATGTTTAGTCTATTATGTACGCACTGAGTTCCGGTGCGAACCAGACAGGCATCCGGTGAAGCTAGTCTCTTGTATACAGGATGGTGAATATGGAATGTCACACTAGTCTATTACAAATGGGTAACAAAAGGAAATACTTCTTCAAATCGTGCTAAACAATTTCCTTTAGACTTTATTAGTTTTCTTTAGTGTGCAAAGAGTTCTGGAACTAATAACATTGGGAGATACGATGAATATATTTGTTGTAAGTCTGGACTGACTTAAACAAAATTGAAACAAGAGTGAAAAGTGCAAGAAATACTTAAACAATGAGAATGATTTCGTGTTCTGTAAATCCGTCCAAAGGAGCTATTAATAGACCTCCACCGGTGTCATTTAATAGCCAAAACTCTTAGGAAAATGTGGGAAAAATGGGACTCAATTCAGATACGAATTGATCTCGAAATATCACTTTTCATGAAGAGGTGCAACAGTTCAGGAAGAAAGAAGACTACTGGAGCTTGTGCGACGCCTTGTGCAATCATGGTAGTCAGTATCCCAATACGTATCGTAGTATCCTACGATACTACGATCCGGGAAGGGGTAATCGATACATTGTCCTATAGGACCTTTTATAGGTAGTATCCCATGGGATCTTTAGAATCCTATGGTGATACTGTTTTTTTTAAATATTCATTAAAAATCTAAAGTTCAATATATTTTTTTACACAATCATTTCATGTTTTTGTTCGTAGCCTAGTGGTTGGTTAAGTAACCCTTAGTTTATTGAACTAGAGTTCAAAAACCTACTAGATTTTACAACTATAGTCTCAAAGTACTACGTTATAATTTATTATTGCTTTTTTGCATATAGATCTAATTTATAGGTATTCTAATATTGCAATTATGATATATACAAGCAATATGAGCTTGTATGATCAATTTTACCTGTTTTTTGTGGGTCTTACGATCCTACGATGCGATCTTATTGATCATGCATGGGATCCCAATCCTACTCCCCAAAACGATCCTGTGTGGTATCCCGATACTGACTACCTTGCGTGCGATTCGCATGAGCCGTCGCACGCAGCAAAGCTTTGCCCTTTGCTTTGAGCTACATTTGATAGATTTTAAAGATGTGGACTACGTTTGATAAATTTTAAAGATGTAGAGTAGACTACAATTGATAGTTTTTAAAGATGTGGAGTGGACTACATTTGTTACTTAGGTAAAAAAATATGGACTAATTTTTCTTGTTTAAATTGTTCTTTCTATCCTTTAGCCTACTTTATAGCAACTTATAGGGAATTTTTATTTGGTTTCCAGGTAGGTGGATCGGTCGTCAACTCAACAGCAACGGCAGCTTAAAATTTTAATAGCGATTGATAACTTGGGGCAGATTCATTCTTTTGGGTTGATTACTATATCTTATTATTTCTTGCTCTTTTAACTCTGTTGATAAACATTAGAGCTCCAGCTTTGGAATTAGTCAAGTGAATTGTACTTGGGGTTCTAAAAATATTGAGGAAGCTTCAAAACTAGTTATTGCTAGAAAATCATTTATAGCGTCCGTTATCATGATTTTAAGGGATGAATTGAAAACATGTTTTAGAAAATTAAATGTTAACGTAAACATGTACAGTTGAATATTATAAAGTGAATTAAAAATGAGGAAAAATTATTACTAGTATTTTAAAAATTGCTCTACAAAACAAAACCAAAACCAAAACATGACTAATCCCAGAGAAATTTAGATAATATTATTAGGAAATTGTTATTCACAGGAACAACTTTAGTATTTGCAGAAACATTTAAAAAAAAATTGTAGTGAAGTTACTGAAATACCCTTTTGTGGTTTTTACCCAAATTTTTTGCCTTGCTTTTGTGTTTTCGGTCACGGCTTGCATTTTTTGTAAAATGCCGCCACAGGACGCCACCATTTTTGCAAAATGGTGGCGTCCTGTGGCGGCTTTTCTAGAAAATCTCGCCTGCGCCGAGAAAGATTTTCCATAAAATACATCCACAGGACGCCATCATTTTTGTTTATAGAAAATCTCGCCCACGCCGGGCAAGATTTTCTATAAAATCTCGCCAGCGCCGGGCAAGATTTTCTAGAAAATGCCGCCACAGGATGCCACTATTTTTGTTTCTAGAAAATCTCTCCAGCACCGAGCGACATTATATCAGGCAATAATTTTTAAAAAAATCCCAACTTTAGGCAAAAAAATGTATAAATTGTTTACTTACGATAAAATATGAATCGTTCTCGTGGATATTTTGGTAGGTAAAAAATTATGTTGATAGTTTTTCTTCAAAATATAGGTAAGGATATTTTTGTCTTTTAATACTATAAATTTTAAAGTGTTGTGAATAGTAAATCTGTCGTGTTAATAACATGCGCCGTATATTATATCCCAATAGAATTCACAACCAGTGAAACAGAAACAATAATAAGAGAATTGTTATTGAATTCAAATATTTTTTGTTTGGCCAGAATCCAAATCATAGTATATTATCCCCCAATAGAACATAATTTTGATTCTCAATTTTTTAACATTTTACATAAACGGACAATGAAATTCGAATTCCAGCTGCCAATCCCCAATTCAGTACCTTCAAACAGAGCTGAGTAACATACAAAATCAGCCGATTTTATTGGTCATAAGCAATGAGCAACTCTTGTTCGAACTGTTACAATTTTGTAGCAGTAGTACAACTTAACAAAAAGGGTGTGAAAAAAAAAGGTGAGGAATGCTATTAGGTTAACCTGTCAAAAATATACTCTACTGTATCTTATGCACAAAATTTGAACTAAATCCTAGTCTTCTTTGAACAAACACATCACCCTCCTTACAGCTTCTTGATCTTGTACAGGTTGCTGTTTGGTGTGAACCTCCTTGATGTGTCAAGCTGCGGGAAAACAGTATGGGCTCAGGGCAGGATAGATAAAAAAAAAATTTCACTCTGTGGGCAAGAGAACATAGCAACAACATGAAAATCTGCTAAAGAACTAGGAGCACAACAGGGATTTTAAAGCAATTCAGCTGAAGACATCGCCTCATTGATTGCATTGAAACTTGACATTAATATTAACAACAATAACAACTAAGCCTTTATTCATTACGTGAGGTCGGCTATATGGATCATATGTCGCCATCGTATAGTATACGGTCACGACGACACATTGATGTACTTATATTCAAATATAGCATGTCATGTTTTTAAGTTTTTTTTCCAATATGTAAGACATTCCATAAGCCACCATTTCAGAGAAAATCATACCCCTAAGACTTTCCTGCCGCAAAATCATTAGGGTACATCCACAATGATACAGAACAGCCATCACCAAAAGAATAACCATAGAAAGTTTGCACTTTAATCCTCACAAAATGTTCCACTGTGATTAATCAAGTTCTCAAAAAGCACTAGCAAACTAGTTGTGGGGGGCAAGACTCAAAAAAGTGCAACAAGCAGAACAACAAATTATCCTTGCATTGAGTATCTCAAGGAAGATGCACCCCACCATAGCTAGATAACCAACAAAATATGACATAAGTTAATGAAAAATGAAGAGTTATTTCAGGCTTTCCGTAGATGGCTAGAAGTGCAGTCGGTTTGAGTGCTCTTGAATGCATACAATATGTAAACCAAAAGCTCATTTAGACATCTCTGCTATATCCCTCTTCCACAATTTTGCAAAGGTGCAATGGCATATGTAAAACTACCGGTTCTTAAGTTGCAGATGCCCTTCTAGATCATAAATTGTTCAACTGAGTAAAAGAACTTGCAACAACAATGATCTAGATATCACGCACAGAGAATAAATACAACTATAACCAAGTAGGGAGAAAAGGAATACATCAAGCAATCCAATCACATGTAAACATACCTTCTGTTTGTAAGATTTTATGACTCTAACCAACAAATCATCTCCCACAAGAAACCTAACTTTCTGTATCAGTTCTTGCCTTGTAATCTTCCTTTCCTGTACATTTCAATTGAAAATAATGCATAACTAAGTTATCCAAATTTCAAGAACTCAGAACAGGCTTCAAAGGAAAATTTGAAGTTAAATACATACCCGATGATCCCCGTGATGCTTTTGGAGCGATCTGATGGTATTCTGAGGTAAGAATTCCGCTAACTGAGAAATTAATGTTGGAAAAGGCATCCAAGGTGAGTTAGGCATCCTAATCGGAGCTGCAACCTTGTGAATTTCTGCAATAAGGAAACTCAAACACCAAATGAGGACCGTTGCTATTTTAACGTCGCAAGAAATCTCCCAATTTAGGCTAAATTGCTCACCATTTAATCTTGATGGAGATCTGAAACTAATCACGTATTGTGGCAGAATATGTGAGTTCATGTGAGTACTCCAAACAATATATCGACGAGGAGACAACAGATTATCAACTCCTGAATCAAACTCCTCGGAACTTGGACAAGATTGTACAGAACCAGGATGAACAAGTTCCATTCTCCCCAATACAACGCGACAGAGAATTAAATGGCAGAGTCCATCCTCGTCAGCAGCAGAAGATTGAAGACTGGAAAGGTTGAAAATCATGAGTTTAACTACAAATAATAATCAGTTTAATAGCAACCGTGCCACCCAGAAAAAACCCGAAAAAATAAACTTAGATATAAAAATACCTCGCAAGAGGAAAATCAAGAGGGGAGAGATAAATTCCACGGCCATAAACTGCATTCTTCGAAGTATGACTAAACCCGTATTTGAAGATGTTCTTAATCTCATCCTTAGAGCCACCAAACCAAGCATACTTCACATTAGCACATCCTTCATTCATCTTCTCGATGACTCGGGAAAACAGTAAAAAGGACTGAAGCTTTGCTCGAGATTTCAAGCTGGAAAAAACGTTCTGATGCACAGCCTCGACATGTGTTTGCAATCCATGATCAACCAACACGGAATCAAACTTTTGCTTGACAAATTGATGCTGTTTATCTTCTTCATCAATTCTGACCAAGCCATCAGCAAACATTCCCAATCCTTCCTCAACGGTGATGTTAGAACCTCCACTTTCTCCATCGGAAACCAAGTCATGATCAACATCATCGGATCCCGAATCCGAATCAATGTCATCCCTGACGTTGTTTTCAGCTAGAGCCATGAACTCAAGTGGGAAGTCGGCTTTAACTTCTGCTGGGGCAAAGATAAAACGACCCGCGTGCATATTACTGCTCTCCATGGCATATATGTGTGAAAAAAGAAACTTGGGACCAAAGAAATTAGGTTGACTTGTCTACGTCTCTCTACAATTCTAGTAATACAACTAGAACACGGCTTATATCAGGTACACGATCGGTAATTTATACATCTGTGGACCAAAAGGAGTTCACAAACCAATTGCATCAGAAAAAGGAGAATGGCTGGTAATGAAAATTGTAGTCGAAATTAAACACAATTCAATAACCAAACCAAAGCAAAACAGAACATACCACAAGAAAAAAAGGAAAATACAACAAACAGAATCTCAAGTCCCGGAGCAATTCTAGGGCTGAAAGCTGCAAAATGTTGAGCCTCTACAGGGGTTTGGCTCACCTCAACAACTCCGCATCACGCCTCAAAAAGTGAAGTTGATTCTTGAGTGAAAATTAGAAGAGCATAGGCAGAGCGGGAAGTATGTAGAATCGAATGAAAGAAAGAAGGAATTTCAAATTTTGAAAATTTCGGAAGAGCAAACACACACTTTTAAACTACAGGAGGAAACCCACAAAGAAAATCTTGAATTTCAATCAAAACTAGACAAGAAGGGGATCAAGAAAAAGGGAAAATTGACATAAATAGGAAGACGTGGGGAACTGGGGATTTTGTTGGCAGAATAGCCAATGGTTACAAACACCGCCTCAAGTTTTTCCTATCTTGATTCTTGTTTTCCGTTTTTAAAATCTCCTGTGTGTACTTACAGTTTTCCCTTTCCCGTTCAGATGAGATGGGCGGCGGTTTGCAAATTCAATGGCGGTTTGACAGCACTTTGATTTGGACCATTCACCATTTGGTAGGCAGATACAATTTTATAAAACAGCATCTTTGGTCCTTTAACATTGACTATTTATAAAATTAGTTCATAAACTTTATGATATAACAACTTTGACCCCTAAAATTTCTCAGTATGGCAAATAGATTAAAAAAAAATTAAAATATATACTTTCGTTAAAGAGCCATTCATTGTATTTGACTTCGGATGTATTACTAATGCAATTGTATAAGCCAAATTCAGTGACTAAATAATTTTTTTAGTCACGTTTACTAGTCACAATGTATTATTATTTTCCAGTAATTGTTAATTTAAAAAAAGCATAAACTGCTTGGATGTCTGGTTTATAAACTCTGATTGACTAACAAAATTATTTTACGATTTTTTTTTTTTTTGAAAATATTTTCCTCTAACTCATTATTTGTTGCCGTAGTCCCCATTTAAGAATTTCATGGGTTATCTTATGCTTCCTCCCATCTGAAAAGTAGAGTGGTTTTACTATTTATAAGATTAGGGATCACTCTATCAGAAAACAAAAGTTTGAGCGTTAAGAGTGTAATTTTTCAACTTTACTAAGACCTAGCTAGTGGTAGTGTTTCTTTTTTATTGTGTGCGTGTGGGAAAACAGAGGTAATGGCAGCTGGGTTTCTTGGGGCATGGATTTAGAGCGGGGCGGTGGGGAGAGGGGAAACGTGGGTTGCTTGATTTCGCTGGCACATGATCTTGAGGATCAAGGTACAAGTGTTCACGCATGACGTACAAAGAGCACACTGATTTTTTTATTTCTTTCCCTTTATTTTGGGCTTTTTTTCCTTATGGAGAAGCCCATATAGCATCGTTTAAGAATACTTAGGCTCTGTTTGGTAAAGAGACTCAAACCATGATTGAAGTTTTATTTTAATATTATAATATTAAAATTACATTGAGAATGTAAAAAGGTGTGTTGAAAATGTAAAAAAGTTCATTTGAAATGTAAAAAGGCTTATTGGGAATGACGAAAAATTATTATAAAATCAAAATGAGACTCAAACCATTGTTTGAGCCTACTTACCAAACAGGGCCTTAATTGCATCCAGTCCAGTAACAAGAATTTTTTTCATAAAAAATGTTTTTTTATTCATAAATTCCAAAAATATGGACAATTTTTCGAGAATTCTCGATTTAGTGAAGTCGAAGTTAGCAACTTCGCTTTCCTTGAAAATAGTTTCGGACTGAAATTTGTACTGAAAGCGAAGTTGACAACTTCACTTTCTTTAGAAATTGGGTGGTGGGGAAATTTGTAAGAAAGCTCAGTTGCCAACTTCCTTTCAGAGAAAAAACTCGCCTTTAGCCCCTTGGCAACTTTTCAAAGAAACCGAAGGTTTCAACTTCGCTTTCTTTTCAGAGAAAAAACTCGACTTTTGCCCCTTGACCACGTTTCAAAGAAAGCAACGGTTTCAACTTCGCTTTTTTTCGAAACTACCTTTCAGGCTTTTGGCAGATACAACATTTTACATAACATACATTTTCTTCCAAATGTGCATGAGCATCGTACGCAGCCCGCTAACAATGTGGATGGCCCACGTCGTCTCTCTTTACATGTTGACACATTGAATGCTCAAGAACGCAGGAGGAAACAACCGCGTAGGCCGAGAAATCCTCCCCCTTGTGGGACGGGAGGGTGCCTTTGAAAATATTATTTGGATAATGAATGTTTATTTTGAATATTTAATGGCTGCTCTAATGTTTTTCCTTTTGTTGGTTCAGGTTGAATAGGTTTTCTAGATAGTAGTTTGGGATGGTTTTGTACTGTTGTGATGTGATTGTTTATTTTAATGGTTGAATCGATGTGTATGTCGTGATATAATTGTAGTTTGCTGTAAATTGTTAACAGGGAGTTTGATCCAGTTACAGGGGAAACTCTGTGGATTTTTTTATTAAAATTGTTGTATGTCAAACTTTTATTGTTTACAAATATGTTTTCTAAATATATACAAAGTTGGTAACTATATTTCAAAAATAAAATAGGAAAATATTTTATGTCTCCACTATTATGAGAAAATCAATTTGCCAAATTCACTTTTTGGCAATTATGTATAAACCAAAATGAATTCGGGATACATCGTTTGTTTTTTTCAAAAATTACCACAATTTGAACAAAATTATTAAGGCAAATAAGAAAATGTCGCAAAAAAGTGTGTTGGAACTTTTCAAAAAAACTTGCTTTTTTTTCCCGAACACTTTCAAAGCAAGTATAAAATAATGGCCCCCGGGCACTTTACACAGGAAGCATAAGTGAAAGCTTCACTTTTTTTGAAAATTTGCGAAATGCAGAAATCGTAACAGACACTTTCGCTTTCTGTGTAAAATGGTCGAGCAAGGGTCATTTTGTACAGAAAGCGAAGCTGGCAACTCAACTCTCCGAGGCAGATTTTATACCAGCTTCGCTCTCGGTATAAAATGATCGATGTTTACTTTTCAAATAAAGCGAATTTCGCACCATCGCTTTCTATGAAATTTCCCGGATACCGGAATTTTTCAACCTTCGCTTCCTATAAAAAGTGGCAAAGTCGAGCTATTTTGTAAGAAAACAAAGTTGCATAAAATGGTCACTTTTCAAGGAAATGGAAGGTTGCACCTTCGCTTTCTATGAAAAGTGGCCAAGTGGAGAACAAGCGAGCTATTTTGTAGGAAAGCGAAGTTGTAGACTTCGCTTTCGTTGAAAATTTTCTATTCACCCAATTTCCAAATAAAGCCAAGTTGTAGATTTTGTTTTCCTTGAAAATTTCCCCTTCGCCCAATTTCCAAAGAAACCATTGCTTTCTGTGAAAAGTGGCCAGAGGGCCAAAGTCTAGCTATTTTCTAAGAAAGCGAAGTTCCCGACTGCACTTTACAAATTTCCTCATCACCAAATTTCTTAAGAAAGCGAAGTTGTCAACTTCGCTCTCAGTACAAACTTCACCCTATTTTTAAAGAAAGAGAAGTTGAAAGCTTCGCTTTCTTTAAAAGTGGTCAAGGGGCCAAAGTCGAATATTTTCTAAGAAAGTGAAGTCGAGTTGTCAACGTCGCTTTCTATACAAATTTTCGCTTCACCTAGTTTCGAAAGAAAGCGAAGTTGAAACCGTTGCTTTCTTTGAAACGTGGCCAAGGGGCAAAAGTTTATGTTTTTCTCTGAAAGCAAAGTTGGCAACTGAGCTTTCTGTACAAATTTCCGCATCACCCAATTTCTAAAGAAAGCGAAGTTGTTTTTCTCTGAAAGCGAAGTTGGCAACTGAGCTTTCTTTACAAATTTCCGCAACACCCAATTTCTAAAGAAAGCGAAGTTGTCAACTTCGCTTTCAATACAAATTTCCGCTTCACCCTATTTCGAAAGAAAGCGAAGTTGAAACCTTCACTTCCTTTGAAAAGTTGCCAAAGGGCTAAAGTCGAGTTTTTTCTCTGAAAGCGAAGTTGGCAACTGAGCTTTCTTTACAAATTTCCCCACCACCCAATTTCTAAAGAAAGCGAAGCAGTACAAATTTCAGTCCGAAACTATTTTCAAGTAAAGCGAAGTTGCTAATTTCGACTTCACTAAATAGGGAATTCCTGAAAAATTATCCATATTTTTGGAATTTATGAATAAAAAAACATTTTTTATGGAAATTCCCGGTAACGATGTACAACATGCGGTTTGTGAGGGTCGCTGTTTTGGGATTATTGTTTTAAATAAAATTTCCTAAAGGATATGTTCAAAAATTTTAAATTTAAAAAAATCCAGAAGGATAAGGTTGTTAGAATTTTTTAATATTTTTTTCTGAAGCAAGGTTGTTAGAATTTTTTATTCATAGCTTTTCAAAACGAGTATTCTATGTTTCTTTTGAAGAAGTGGCAGCATGCAGGTCCATTGTATATTTCTTTATAAATTTTTGTAAGCTAATGCTTTTATTACATTTTTTTTTAAAGTATGGAGCCCATATTAATAAATATTCGCTGTCTAATTTTATCTCACATAACACGAGGAACCATTTTAGATTGTTGGATTATTTTTATTTAATCAAGTTTCAAACTTCCCATTTCTTCTCACTTTCTTCCAAAAATTTTATGGCAAATTATATTTATCTCTAAAATTTGAGTATAAGTATGAATCTAATTATATTACTCCCTCCGTCCCACTCAAAGAGTCCACTTTAAAATGTATACAACTTATTATGGGTTGTGATGTACAACCCTTAAAATATGTAATTTACTACCATATTTTCCACTTATATCCTTACTTTATAAGTAAGGGTTAATTGTCAACACATTGTAATATTAGTACGGGTATGTAATGTAAATAAATTCAAAATGGACTCTTTAAATGGAACAAATTTTTTTTTAAAAATAGACTCTTTGAGTGAGACGGAGGGAATATATCATAAAATTACATTTAAATTATTACTTGAATTTTTTTATACAAAATGAAGTATGCGTGACGTAAAAATTAGAAAATGAATCTTGTTGGGCATACAAAATTTAAAATAAATGCCGTAAAATATATAAATTGTACTATATTTTCAAAAGAAAAGCAATAACAATTTTTAGGATTAAAGAAGTATTTTATAATTTCGTGAAATAATGTGGTTAGTTTTGTATCATTCTCAAATATCAAGGGTAAATATAATTTCCCCAAATTTCTATTAATCTCTCGAACAAAACCCTCTCAATTTTCCACACAATTTTAGTCATATGGCTTAAAACCGACTTACACAATTTCTTTTTTGACATCAACCGACTTACACAATTTTTATTTTTTTGACGTCAACAGACTTGGACAAAAAAAATTTCCTGACATCAATCGACTTGCACAATTCTTTTTCTTTTTTTGACACCAACCGACTTACACAATTTTAGTCCTAGGCTTAACAACTACTCCCTCTATCTAATTAAAAAAGTCTACTTTCAAAAATATTTTTTATTTTATTAGAAGAGTCTATTTTTAAATTTTTTTACTTTTCGTACTCTTACTAATATAATCATGTGTAGACTACAGTCATGTCATATTTAAAAAGTAAAGATAGATTAAATAGTGTTAAATTAATTATTTTAAGTATTATACATTGAATTCCTAATAAGTTGTATATTGGTCAAAGTAAAATTTTCCAATCAAACTGAAAGGGTATCTGTTTTGTTGCTACTACTGCTGCTGGATATTGCAACAAACAAACATGAGAAAAAAATAAAAATAAAAAAAGAAGAAGGTGCAAGCTATGGGCTGTTTTCTTTTAGGGAATCAGGCCATCTTAAAAAAGAAGAAGAAAGAGAAGATGTGTGACCCAACCCAAAAGGAATAGGGAAAGTGGAAGGAATCTAACATTTGTTCTAATAAAAATTAAAAAAACAAAAAAAGGGGCCTGACGTTTTGTTTAAAAACAAAGAAGGAAAAGAAGGTCCAGCAAATGATGAAGGAAAATAGAGAGGCCTGCTAAAGAAGTTGGGTGGGTGGGGAAAAAAAAAAAAAAAGAGAAGAAGAAAGAGGAGACAAGGAAATAAACGGGCCATCTCACTACGAATATGTGCACGTTAAATAAGAAGAGGCTTTTTCTTTTTTGTTTTTTTAGACGTTAAATAAGAAGAGCCTAACAGACTAATACATAGAAAAGAAACCTATAAGATTAATAAGAGGAAGAAGGTGAAGCTGTGAAGCATAAATAATAATAATAAAAAAAAAGCAAGCCCAAAATAAATTTGAAAAAAATATTATAATTAATTATGGTAATTAACTTCTTATATACATAATTATATATGTTAATGATGACTACTATTAAATAATTAAACTAAGTTTTTTATTTGTTTCTATTTCCTATTCAGTTAAGTTTCCTATTTGTTTTTGTTTGTTTCCTGTTTGGTTTAGCATTTGTTTTTGGAAATTTAATTGTTTTAGAAAATAGTTGCAATCTGAATCAGTGTAAAATTCAGAGATAATTTATCCTATAAATAGTTATCTTGGGTTTTCAGTATAATTACAAAAAAAATACAAACATTTAATATAAGCCTTGCAACTTGTTGGAAATTTTTTCAACCACTTCTTCATTTGCTCTTAAAAGCTTTATTCTTGTTTTCTAGCTTCATTGGTTTCTGTGTAAATCAAGTTGTGCCAAGTTTGGTTTTTCCTTGCGGATGTACAGATCAATTGGATTGAATTGATTTGTTTTGTGATCTTTGATTTCTGTGCATAAATTTGCATCTTTGATTGAACTGAATTGTTGCTCCGCGATCAGCTTTGCATGTTCGGCAATCGATCGTAACTTTCGCATATTCCGTGTTTATTTGTGGGTTGTTTAATTTTGGGTCCTACACCTGTTATCAGAGACTGTGTTAATCTTGAGATAGTTAAAAATGTCTACTCCATCTTTTTTTCACTATCCAGTTTTTGTTTTTGATGGCAAAAAGAATTTTAAACCCTGGTGTCGATAGATGGAAATTTCTTCAGAGCCATTGGAATTTGGTAAGTGAGTGAGACAGGGTTTGAAGAACCAAAAGAAGATGAAAAAAGTGAAAAATCAACAGGTGAAACAAGCAAAGAATTGCTAAAAAAATCAGTCTGATTAGAACCAGGCACAATGTATTTTGAATTCAAATGTTGAATTATGCGTATACAAAAAATTCATGGGTAGAAAGACAGTCAAGGAGTTATGGAGTGCCTTGATAAAAGCTTATCGAGGGAACAATGACGTTCGAAGAGTTAAACTACAGGAGCTCAGGAGACAATTCGAGTTACCACAAATTAAGTCTAATGAAAGAATACATGGATAGGGTAAAATCTATTGCTGATCAGATGGTAATCAATGGTGATACTGTGACGGAAGAACAGATGGTGCGACCATCCAAATCATTGACGAGGATCTCCAAATCATCGGATTCCGAAAGACAACTCCTTCTTCACTGATGCAGAGACCATTTCGCTATTTAACTAGAAGCCGGCGTGCAGCTATTCTTTTAGCCCGCAACGACGACTAAACTCGCGAAATATCCCCTAAAGTCTATTAAGACTTTTGTGGGGACCTTCTACAATCCACAACCTATGCTCCATCAACACTTGGTTGATCCATTCAGTATCCAAGCATCATAAAGTCGACCCAACACTTTGTAGCACACGGCCCGTGACGCAAGGCCCACGACCGTAGGTCTCCAGCCCACGATCGCAGCCCATAATTGCAGACCGCATGCCCAAGCCTTCACGGATCCCCGCACGCGCAGCAAGCTTCAGGCTTCTTGCGAATTTCACAAGTTGCCTTGTTCTAGAATCCTGAGAGGATTTGGAAATTGCATGGTTTCCTTTTCCTTTCCTTTTCCAATAATAACTATAATTAAGTTTAGTTACCTTAATTTGTTACAACTTTACTTTATTATAGTTTTTTTTTAAAGTAGATTTTCTTTCATACTTGAATTTGGATTTTCTCTTCAAGATACCAAATTCAAGCTTTCCTTTTCCTATTTTATTTCCTTGTATTTTCGGATTTCCCCTTAAAGGAGATAACCGAATTTACAAGCTGCCATTTTCGAGTTTCTTTCGAATTTGGATTGTAATGCGATTCCAACTCTCGTTGGTTTCCACTTTTAATTTGTTTCCTTTTCTTATTTCTTTCTCTCTAAGATTTCGGATTTCCAACTCCTATAAATACAGGGGTGACCTAAACCTTGAAACTCAGAATTCATAGTATAATTATGAGGTTTATCCTTTACTTTGGATTCTCATCTTTTTATTTTGAGCTTGTGTGTTTATTATGTTTTGATAACTCGGCAAAGCTCCAGAAATTAGGGCATCTAGGTTACTTGCTCCGCCTAGATTCTTAGTTGGTTCACCTCTTCATTCTTCTATCTAGTTAGGATTGAAAAAGAGCTAATCTCACCTAGTCTAAATAGGGATTGTTAAGTCTAATAATGGAGAGTGAGTCTATGACCTTTCAAGTTCGATCCTTCCTTGGTCGTCGACTTCCGCAACGTGGGGCGTTTCACAACAACTCACATCAACAGATGGTGTCAAAAGTTCTTCGCACATTGAATTCAAAATTCCATACAAAGAAAATGGCCATTGAAGCCATTAAAGATCTTTCCACTTTTACTTATGATGATTTGGAAGGAGAATTGGTGATGTATGAGATGTCCTGTGACCTAACATCAATTGATGCGACAACAGTAGCATTGAAGGCTTTGGTGGATAAGCCTAAAGAATCCGATGATGGTGAAACCTATCAGCAAGGCTAGAATTTTCAAGGGAGAGGCTGTGGCAGTCAAGGCACCTTCAGAGGCAGAGGTCGTGGCTGTGTTAGAGGTAACTTTTCTTACCAATCAAAGGGTAATAATGATGCTCAAAATAACTGGCAAAAACATGATAAATCTACAGTTAAATGTTATAATTGTGGAAAGATGAGTCACTTTGAAAAAGAATGTTGGGTCTTAAGAATAATTCAAGTGGTGGTAATATTCAAGAAACTGTGTTGTTTTCTGTTGGTGCTAGTGAAGAAGATTAAAGTTCTAAGTTATATTGATTTTGGCTGTAGTAATCGTATGTGTGGGAGAAAAGAAATTTTTTTTGATCTTGATCAAACTTACAGAAGCATAGTGAGATTTGCAAATAATTATGTTGTGTCTGTTGTTGGGAAATGTAGTATTCTCATTACTTTGAAAAATGGGAAGAGTAGTGCAATATGTGATGTCTATTATGTGCCTAATCTTAGTCATAATTTGTTGAGTATTGGTCAGTTGCAAAAGAAAAATTATTATATTAATTTTAAGCATGATACTTGCACAATTCGTGATAAACGGATGTGGATGATTGCAAAGGTTAACATGAACAATAACATATTTTTTTCCAATCACTCTTAATTATTGTAATTCAACTTACTTAAGTACCACTGACTGTGATGGGAGTTGGTTGTAGGCTGTAGTCAGTATCCTGATCCGTATCGTAGTATCTTACAATCCTATGATACACGAAGAGGTAAACGATACAGGATTCCATAGTATCCCTTTTATATGCAGGATCTCCATGGGATCTTTAGGATCCCGATCTGTATCATAGGATCCTTTGATCCTGCGATCCTATGGCGATCCTACATTTTTTAAAATCCATAATAAATCGTCGATTCAATAATTTTTCTGACATAAAATTTTCATATTTATGTCTCTAGTTTAGTGAGTGGCTAAGTAATCAATTCCACTTTTATTCAACAACTAGACTATAGTTTGAATCTTGCCAGGGTACATGTAATTTTCTATTTTTAAGCCTTTTGGCTTATATTTTGCACCATCAACTGAAAGATAGCAATCTTATGAATGTTTTATTTAGATTGATTTAATGTGCTTTTGCTTATGTTACATAAAGTTACACATTAATTGATTACAAATTTACAATACAACTATTGGTACAACTATAGTCTGAAAGTACTACATTATAATTTATTATTATTTTTTGCATATAGATCCAATTTATAGGTATTCTAATATTGCAATTATGATATGTACAGCAATATGAGCTTGTATGATCAATTTTATCCATTTTTGGTGGGTCTTACGATCCTACGATATGATCCTATCGATCCTGCATGGGATCCCAATCCTACTCCCCAAAATGATCCCGTGTGGTATCCCGATACTGACTACCTTGGTTATGGCAATGTGAGTTATTTGGAGAAGAGCTCACGGATGCAGAAAGTTGCCAAGGAAAGTGAATTGTTGAAGGACACAATCTTACTTACTCAGATATTTAAGAATTACAAACAATGCATATAGTGGGATAAATTACTTTAGCTATAACTTAGCAAGAATAAACGAATTGAAACTAGCAGAATTTAGGAGAAGTAAGAAACCTAAACCTGCTACAGTTTCGCTTATGTTATCTTAACGTTAACATGCAAATTACAAGTGCAATTAAGAACTCTTAAGCTAAGGATGAACCTTACAAGATATAACAATCTGAATTCTATAATGTCTATTGAATAAATTCGCATAACCCCCTTTATATAGAAGAAATGTTGTGTGCCTTTTACAATCTGAAAAGAAGAAGGAAAAGGAAACAACTTAAAGTGGAATCCAACTAGAGTTCATAATCCTACAAGAAAACAAGTTTCCAAAAAGAACATGGAAAACTTGGGAAGAAATTCGGGGTACCTCAAAGAAAGAGGAAAATTGAAATCCCTTCTTGAAAAACAAAAGAAGAAATTAATCCTAGAGCAAAAAGGATTCAAGAAGTGAAATTTTTTTGGAACAACTAATAAGGAGTTTGTTGGAGTTGTAATAAACTTGTAACAACCTCAACTAATCCTTAACAAACTAGGGAAAAAATTAAGAAACATGCACAATTCCTAATCCAATCCAAAAACTACCAAAACCTAAAAACCTAACCCTACTAGGAAAGAGGAATTCGGTCATGGGCTTGCAATAGTGAAGGCCGAATTGATGAAGCAGTTTGCTGTTGGATTCGGCCCATGAAAAATGCATAGGATAATTGTGTAGAATTGTTGAGTAAATCTTCACCAAATAGTTCGGGTAATCCAGACGAAATGAGAAGATTTCTGAATCCATTGGAAATACTGGAAATCAAGATTCTTGTGATTCTTCAAAATTTGCAACCTGTAATTCTCCCAATAAATCAAGAAGTTAAAAACATCAATATTTATCAAGATCCATTTTAAGAAGTCCAAAAAACCTTTCAAGAACTTCAAGAAATCCCCCTGCCTTTAAGCCGTATCTTCGAGCAACTCAGTTAAGATCACGAAGCTTTCCTTCATGTTTCGAATTCTGGGGACGAGATGTCACGCTGGGAGAATAATTGATTTTCCAGTATGGATAAAGCTAAGGATGACCTCATCATGTGGCATATGAGATTTGGTCACTTTCACTTTGGCTGTTTGAACTTTATTGTGAAGAATAATATGGTTTCTAGATTGCCATAACTTAACTTTGAATCTCGACAATGTGAGTCGTGTATTTTGAGAAAGAAGCACAGAAGCATTTTCCAAAAGGTAAAGTTTGGAGCACAAAGCATCCATTCGAGTTGATTCATTCTGACTTATGTTTGGTTGATGTTCCTTCTCAGATTAGTAACAAATAATTTTTCACTTTCAATAATGATTTTAGTAGGAAGACCTGGGTTTACTTTTTTAAGTTTAAATCCGATGCATGTGATATTTTCAAGTATTTTAAGACTTATGTTAAGAAACAGAGTAGACGTACCATTAAAACTTTGAGAACTGATAGAGGTGTTTTCTTATATCGTGTGTGATGATTACTTGAAAAATCATGGGAATAAGCATCAGATGACAGTCAGTTATACTCAACAGCAAAATGGTGTTGTAGAGAGAAAGAATAGAACAATGATGGATATGGCGAGGTCGATGGTGACGGCCAAAAGTATGCCCAAGGAATTCTGGGCTGAAGCTGTAGCTTGTGCAGTTTATTTGTTGAATATGTGCCCATCAAAAAGTATTGGTAAGAAGTCTCCCTATGATATTTGGTCAGGAAAGAAACCAAACATCTCGCATCTTAAAGTATTTGGGTGTGTTGCATATACCCATGTTCCATATGCAATTCAGAAGGAGTTAGATGATAAGGCAAAAAAAGTATTTTTATTGATTATAGCAGTGAGACCAAAATGTATAAATTGTTCAATCTTGATACTGAGAAAGTGATTATTAGTAGAAATGTTACTTTTGATAAGCAAGGAGTTGGAATTGGAAAAAAATGCACCAAAAATTTTGCAACAATCATCAACAGTTTATATTGGTGGAAATCATGCAAATGAGGAACCAAGTCAGTCAGTTCAACAACCAGTTTGTGATTCTATCACTTCTACAACTTCCACCTTAAGTGGACGTCCGCAGAGGGAGTCAGACCTACCAGCTTTTTGAATGATTATGTAGTTAGGGATGGAGTCGATAGTTTGACTGATGATGATGTAGTGAATTTTGCTCTGTATACAGACTGTGATCCTATTAATTTTACAGATGCTGTTGGAGAAAATCATTGGGTGAAATCAATGGATGAAGAAATTAATTCCATTGAGAAGAACAATACTTGGGAGCTTACAAACCTTCCGAGTGGAAAGAAACCTATTGGTGTGAGTGGGTACACAAGACAAAGTACAAACCTAGTAGAGAAGTTGATAGATACAAGGCAAGAATTTTTGTAAAAAGTTATGAGCAGAAGTCTAGAATTGACTACCTTGAAGTGTTTACTCCTGTTGCTAGATTTGATACTGTGAGAATGATAATTTCTCTGGCTACCCAATGATTGGAAGATTTTTCAAATGGATGTGAAGTCTACTTTTCTGAATGGATTTCTTAAAGAGGATGTGTATGTTAATCAACCACCTGGCTTTGTGAAACGAGGTCAAGAGAAAAAGGTCTATCAACTGAAGAGAGCTCTGTATGGATTGAAGCAAACTCCGAGAACTTGGTATACTTGTATTGAAACATTCCTGATCAAAAGTGATTTTCAAAGGTGTCCATATGAGTATACTTTATATGTGAAGTCTTCATCAAGTGGGTATATTGTCATTATTTGTTTGTATGTGAATGATTGGATATTCACTGGGAACAATGAAAAGATGATGTTAGACTTTAGGAAGGCAATGATCATACAGTTTGAAATGACTGATTTGGGGCTTATGTCATATTTTCTTGATATTGAGGTTTCCTAGACAGATCGTGGAATTTTTATTTTCCCAAATGAAATATGCTAGTGATATTTTTCAGAATTTCAAGATGGATGGTGCTAATTTGATCATGACTCCATGAAATCTCAATTATCAATAGCAACCTAAGAAGAACCTAAGAGAGGGAGGGAGTAATTAGGTTCTTGACCCTTTAAAAATATTTCTTCTACAAAGAAGAACTTAAAAAAAACCATTGTCAAAGACAAGTGTAAAATCTATTTTTGCCAAGTCTTGTGTGTGGAGTGATTTGCAAAATCGAAAGCAAATAAGCAAAGCAAATAAGCAAAGCAAGACACACAATTTATAGTGGTTCGGATTCCCCTTGAATCCTAGTTCAGTCCCCAAGTTCTATAACTTGAGATTTCTAATCCACTAGAAAACACTTAAAGAAGTGTTTCAATATCTTACACTTACTTAACTCTTTCTCAAGAGATTAAGACTTTTACCCTAGCCTAATCTACCTCTAGACTAGGACTTCTTTGCCAAAGACTAGCAAAGGATCTTTAGCCTAAACCTTCTCAAGATCTTAGGACTTACTCAAGACTCCCTTTGCCTATCTTAGGACTTTTGACAAATGCCTAACTTAACTCTAAGCTAAGACCTAGTCTTTACCCTTTGCCTAATCCAAACTCTTGGATAGGACTTAATCTCAAAATGCCCAACTTACCTCAAGTTAGGACTTGTATAATTGCCTAAACTCAAGCTCTTGAGTTGAGTCTCTCATTCTCTTCTTGCCTCCCTTTCTTCTTGCCTAACTCTTAAACAAGAGTTTAGGACTTTGCTTAATACAAGTTGCCTACACTCAAACTCTTAAGTTAAGACTTTTTTAATTAAGTGTTTACAAAGATAGAAATCTCCACAATGGAGTTTACAATGACATACAAAGGTTGAGCACAAAGGCTTCTTTCTAACTCACTCAAATCTAAGCGTAAATGACTACTTAGACATGTAAATGTATGAAATAAAGCTTACGAATGTTTCTTGAGTGTGGGAGAGTTGTGAGGGATCAATAGTCTTCAATTCCCATTTGTGTGGCTTTTATAGAAGTGAAGGAATCACTTCAAACGGTCAAAACGACTATACTTTTCTGCCCATTAGAAGTTTTGAAATCGAGGTTCGACGTCGAAGGTTGGGTTTGAACCTGTGTAATGTTTGAACTTTTGGCTCCAATGACTAGCTCTTCTTTTTTTTTGTTTCTTTTGTCTTTATGAGCTTCGAAGTCGAGAGCCTGTCGAGGTTGCGTTTGAAACTTTACATCTTTTTGGACAGTAAGCTCAATGGCTATCGGGTGCCTGTTGCTTGGATCGAGTTCGGACATTTCTGGGTACCTTCGAGGTCAACTAGCTTTCGATGCTAGAGCTCGACATTTTCTAGGTTCAGTTTCGACGTCAAGAGGGTCTCGAGGCCGGACTTCAAAGCTTCTGTGAACTTTGGTTTCTTGAACCGTTTCTTGACAGGCTTCGGGGTTTGTCATGCGAGTTTGTACTCGACTCGTACGCATTCTCGCATACTGTTCGGCTGCACTTTTTCTACATCGTTTTCTGCGAATAACTTCAAGTGTAAAGCGTTAAACAAAATCATATATTTGTTAACTTATCATCAAAACTACGATTAAGACCATAGGTCTAACACTCTAGCTAAAAATGATTAAGGTTGACAAAAGAAGACACTGGGAATTATGTGGATCCAACACACTTTTAAGAGTATGGTTGGTAGTTTGAGATATTTGACTTCTACAATGCCAGACATTAATTTCAGTGTTGGTTTGATTAGTAGATTTACGGAGAATCCATGTCAGTTGCATTTGCAAACTGCAAAAAGAATCTTGAGATACATTAAAGGTACTCAAAGAGATGGTATTTTGTATCCAAGAGGTGAACCAATGAAACTTCTTGGGTATATTGACAGTGATTGGGCAGGTGATACAGTTGAAAGGAAAAACACTTATGGATATGCTTTCTTCATTGGTTATGGTGTGTTTTTTCGGAGCTCAGAGAAACAGCCAGTGGTAGCATTGTCTACTACTGAGGTTGAATATATTGTTGCTTCTAATTATGCTACCCAAACAATTTTGTTGAGAAGGATGCGTGGTTTCCTTCGAGGATGGTCCGACTACGGTGTTTTGTGATAGTAAATCGGCAATTGAGCTGACGAAACATCCAGTCTTTCATGGTGGTAGTAAGCATATTGACATCAAGTATCACTTCATTCGTGATTTGGTTAATGAGAAGGAGATTGTGGTTGATTACTACAAGACTGAAAATCAAGTGGCAGACATTTTCACCAAGGCATTGAAGTTTAAGACTTTTGCAAAGTTGAAGAAGATGCTTGGTATGGATAACGGCGCGAACTTAATTTAAGGGAGGCTATGTAGAATAATTAAACTAAAATTTCTATTTGTTTCTATTTCTTATTTAGTATAAGTTGCTTGTTTGGTTTAACATTTGTTTTAGGAAACCTAATTATTTTTAAAAATAGCTGCACTCTGAATCAGTGTAGAATTCAGAGATAGTTTAGCCTATAAATACATGTCTTGGGTTGCCATTGTAATCACAGAGAAAAATAAACAGATTTAATATAAGCCTTGCGGCTTGTTGGAATTCCGTCGACCCCTTCTTCCTTTATTCGGTTAGCTTAATTTTGCTCTTAAAAACTTTATTCTTGTTTTCTAGCTTCATTGGTTTATGTGCATATCAATTTGTGCAGAGTTTGGGTTTTTCCTTGCTGTTGTACAGATCAATTGGATTGAATTGATTTGTTTCGTGATCTTGGATTTCCGTGCATAACTTTGCACCTTTGATTGAACTTAATTGTTGCTCCGCGATTAGCTTTGCATGTTCGGCAATCGATTATAGCTTCTGTATAATCCTAGTTTATTTGTGGGTTGTTTAATTTTAGGTCCTACAATCACTGATAAATTATAAGTAAAGATAATTACTTAATAACTAAATAATACACAAATCCTATACATCTAAAGTGCGTATATCCAGTAGGTAGCGGACGTTTTGTTCCCAAAAAAACACCCGCTGAAGGTGTCTAATTTTGTCTTTTTGACTGAACTTACAAGATTAGCCCTGATTATTTTATTAGTTCTTCACTCTTGAACTTACAATACTGCCCTCATCTCTATTTTCTAACAGCGTTTGACTGAGCACTCTGCATCTTTGGTCATGCCAGAGCACACGAGGCCGATTCTTCCAACAAACACGTGTACAATGAGTTCATCTTTTCCTCCGAAAAGCTTCTTCGTTCTTGAAGTTATAACAATTTGATTCTTTGTTCTTGAAGCTGCAATTTTTCTTCATAATCAATAGAAATTATGTCTTCGTCATATCTGACTTTTCCATTTGTACTGTTTGAAAAAAAAAACCTAAATCGCAACTTAAATGGCGACCGTCAGAGCTTGATTTCAGTGGAGAAAAATGTGATGCCCCCGCCCCGACCCCATCTCCCGAGGGCCATCCTTTGAAGGCGTCCGGGTCGGTTAAGGAGATAGCACCATTCAGGGCTCGTGCCCAACAAGATGATACAGATAATATTAATAGAACATAAGTTACCTTTATCTGGAAACATTCAATAATACTTATTAAAAGCAAACGTGTCTAGTGCGGAAGGTTAAAACATTATTCGGGATGGTTATCGACCAAATTATCCCTTAATCTAAAATAACAATTGTCTAGGCATACTTATTACAAGATAAATGCTCAACACTGCTGCAGCAAACACCGGCCTCACATCTAGCGAGCAATAAAACATACCTACTTAAACACTTGCAAAAATAGATTAATGAATGGGGTGAGCTTCACAAGCTTAGTGAGAGACCTCGATTTTTATAGGAAATTACCCACCGTGGTACTCTGAACACATGTCTCAATATCAAAGCGATCATTAAGACATAGGATTACAGTTTATGCATCAATATTCATAGTATTCATGTCATTTACAATTCATGCGTCAATGCAGAAGCGATCAATCAATCAAGCATATCTATAAACACATAGCAGAGATATGCATGGCAACATGAAATCCTATCAACTATTTGCAACTATCAATCTGGCATTTTAGCCCTTAGGTTTTGATCAATTTGATTTATGTATAGCTTTCTCATCTAAAGCTAAGGTGATAATCAATTCTAGACAATCTAGATGATAAACAATTTTAGGTAGTTTGCAATCACCTCAATACCTAAACAACAACAGTTCCAGCAGTGATCGGAGTGCTCAGCTGCAAGGGGTTTTGGATCCCTGGTTGTATACATGCAACCCTTAGTTTTCCCTTTAGGATGCGTAGGCTAACTGCAACGCGACTTCACCTCTGTGCAGCAACACGCACGTGGTGACTTACAATCGATCAATTAAGACTAGACACGTACAATCTTTTATCTAGTTTAAAAGTATTATACATTTTATCTTATCATGCAAACATGGCATTTCTAGCATGCTTCTCATGAATCCTAAATATTTCAATATGCATTCGATAACCTACTCATGGCATAGGTATTAGGCATTTTCTATTATACCTAGAACTGCATCATGCTTCTCTATAGTGTTCAATCAATCATGATTTCAATCGATAACAATTCATGCGATCAATAATCAATCAATAGAGCATATATGCTTGTAGTCATATTGATCAAGTAAGAAATTCAAGGCATACATCTCATGTATAGATCAAGTCAAGCAATCAATCATGGCATATATTTCATATGTAGCAATTCAATTCCGTTTACATGCAAGTGAGGCATGGACAACCTCTTATTTTAATCGAGCAATCAAGGTTATAGTTACACACATACTATATATAGTTTGATTAAATTTTACGAAAATATCAAGTAAATCCCTCACATTTTGCAACGTGAGTGGTCAACCATTGACTGGTTCATTCTTCGGTCAATGGTCAACTCTTGCAATACGAGTGCTCTAAATAAGTCAACTATGTTTGACTTTGAAGGTTGACTTTATGTTTTACATTCGGGTTTGACTTTATAATTAACTAGGGTTGACTTTGACTTTCTGTTAACTAGGATCAAAGGTCAATGGTCCAGGTCAAGGTCAAGGTCAATAGTCAATGTCGATTATCAATGGTCGAGTAATGAAATAATGTCACTTTTAGAAATAAGGTCAACTTTTCAAGGGTAAACTGTTCTAACTACTTTTGGGTCAATTCTAGAATAAGGTAAACTTTTGGGTACAATTTCAGTTTCTGAAAATAAGGCAAAAATTCAAATCTGGAGGGTGTCCGAGTTCCTATCCGACTCGCAGGGTAAATCGCAACTGGGTTCTTCGTGTTCTTGGGGTTTTAGGTTTTAAATTTCAAAAATTCGTTTTAAGAGGCCTGTGCGAGGACCTGTCCGACTCAGACACTAACTCGCACGATAGGGTAAGTTTTGTATAAACTTCTGGTTCTAGACACTATTTTTGGGGCTCGTTTAAACACTGTTCCAAATTATTTTTAACCAAATTAAAGACATAGATTTATAGTCTAGCATACATACAATACTTAGAAGCTATTACTTCGTATAACAGATCACTTTAATCCAATCAAATCTCGCTCTGAAATAGGCTCAGAACACTATTTCTACACATGCATGATTTCTGGAATCCGATTTTTGAATTAAATACTAAAGTTTGTTTAAACACTATAGGCATCAATCCTAACATGTTTAACATTCAATAAAGCTAATAACATCCTAAAAACATGCTTTCTATAGATTTATTACATGCAACGTTAAATTACTTGTTCTTCAAGTTTCATAATATATTCATGTTTTTCTTCTAATTTTAATTCGAAACTACAATTCATCACTCACCGGGAGGTCCTAAGATTACGACGAACTCACAGGACTTCAAAGAAGGGGACAAAGCGGCTGCGGTTAACGGCGGCGGCGGTTGCAAGCTTCTCTATCATGAACCCTTCTCTATTCTTTAGCTTTTTGATTTAAGTGTTCAAGCTTTTTAATTCACGAGTTAAGGTTGTATTTATAGGAAACCTTTAGGTTTAGGGTAATTTAGAATCTTCCTTAATTATGGTAGGTGTAAATCCAGTAGTTTCCTTTTATCGAATTGATCTTGATTTCAAAGTCCATAATCAGATATTCTGTTTCCCGATTTGCTCTGTACGAGTACTCGTCCGACTCGGACGGAAACTTGCACGACTCAATTTCTCTGATTCTTTCCTTTTCGTTTTCCTATTTTTCTTAGGTTATTTTAGGATAAGTTTTATACCCATTTTAACTCTCAATCAGTCATTCAATCAATATTCAATCGATAAATTGATCAAGTAATCAATCAGGAATCAATCAATCAATACATGAATTTTCATCATTCATGTTATGCAATAAATAAAAAAAAAAGTAAATGTCTATTTTACCCTTTATTCATTTTGAATCATAGTTTGAAATTTTGGATCTCACAAAAAAGGTTTGAAAAGAAAGAGTTTCCTTTTTGTGGGAAATCTTCATGGTTGAAGGTTTTCCGTTAATTGGGATTTTTTTATTGCTTTAATTGTTAAAATGTGTTTCTTGTTCAATCTGTAAAATAATCTCTTATTACATTTAACTTGCACCCCACTCCCTGATTCCTCTGTACTCTTCAGTTGTGATGTAAGTTAGTGGTGGATGTGACAACATTCATGATTGACGACACCAGATTAAAGTAACATGCGTTAGGCTTTTTCATTTTCCTTTTTTTTTTCTTCTATATTTAGTCAGTATCATGTATGATATGGAAATAATTCACAGTTTCTAGCTACTTGAAGTAATGTGTCTCAAGTCCCACTAATTAAAACTTAAACTACTTTATATTGTAATTGATGGCCATGTTTTGGTTAAGCAGTACAAAGGCTTCCCTTATTTGTCTTTTGTTATGTTGTAGGCTTAGATAATGATCTGGATGTTTGGCTTTGTTTGATTTTTATAGATATATTGTTATGCGGTAATGCTTTGTGTTTATGGATGCTTGATTAACCCATTTTATCAAATGAAAATTTATTGATTAGAAAATATGCTGGACTAATTATGTTGATTGGGTATGACCTGGTGTTCAAACTTGGACTCTTTACCTTTTGTTTTTTTCGTTAGACAAGGTTTTCCTGCATTTGTTCTTAGTATAACTACAGGATCTACGCCGCATGAACATGTTGCTTCATAAAAAGATTGCTTCATCATATTTTTTGAGGTCACTGGTTACAGATGGAAACTGACATATTTTTTGGGACATGTAATTTGTGAATTGTCTTCGCATGTATGTTTGATTTTGTTTCCAAGATTTGGTAGTTATACTGAATTTAGCATATAAATTGATGTTTTTCTGTAGAAGTTAATGTTTGTTAATAGAACGTGTTTTGAAATTTTAGCTTTTAAAAATTTGGCTATATGAAGTTCTCATCTTTCAGTACAACTTAAATATGAGTAAAGTGTTCATTATTTGTTCTCTTAGGGTTTAGGGTTTAGGGTAAAGTGTTCATTATTTGTTCTCTTAGGGTAATCGATACAGTATCACATGGTATCCTTTTATAAGTAGTATCGCCCATAGGATCGTAGTATCGTACGATAATACGATACGTATCGAGATACTGACTACCATGAAAATATCCAATTATCCATTATAAATCTAAGGTTCAATATATTTTTTTACACAATCATTTCATGTCTTTGTTCGTACCCTGGTGGTTGGTTAAGTAACCCTTAGTTTATTGAACTAGAGTACAACTATAATCTCAAAGTACTACGTTATAATTTATTATTGCTTTTTTGCATATAGATCTAATTTATAGGTATTCTAATATTGCAATTATGATATATACAACAATATGAGCTTGTATGATCAATTTGATCCATTTTTGGTGGGTCTTACGCTACTACGATACGATCTTATCGATCCTGCATGGTATCCCGATCCTACTCCCCAAAACGATACTATGTGGTATCCCGATACTGACTACCTTGGCAGCAACATGGAAGGACAAAATAGATTGGGTTATTGTGATGGATGGAGAAAGGGTGCCGAGGCGGCGGCGGCGGCAGTGAGATGGGGTTTGGTTGCAAGCAGTGGAGAAAGGGGAGAGGCTGTGGCAGTGTCAGTGACAAGAGGAGCTAGGATGATAACGACGATGACAACGAGAAAGGGTACGAAGTGGCTGGTAAAATTCCAAGTAGTACAAGTGACATCAATTGAAAATCTCCGTCTTAAAGGGTTTTATGGGAGTTGATTAACATTGATGGGTTCTTATATTTCTTGAGAAAGGAAAGAACGATGTTGGATTTTTTTAATGTTTTCTAATATTTGGATGTTGCCGGATCTTCTTCTTTTTTTTTTGTTTTTACAATTTGTTCTTAACTTGAGAAATCTCTTGATTTTTTTTATGCAGCTGAAGCTGATCTTCATCAATCTTTGATGCTTCTAAAATTTTACTATATGGTACTTGATAGTGCTGAAAATTTTCAGTGGTTGTTGTTGCTGCAAATATGTATGTATGTATATATATATATATATATATATATATATATATATATATGCTGCTGCAAATTTTTGGATTGGCTAGAGAGCTTCCATCATCAATGATGGTGGAGATGGCGTCGACAGTAGTTTTTTTGGTAGGTCAGAGAACTTTTCCAGCAGATGATAGTGGAGAAGGGGTTGGGTGAAGGAGAATGATTTTTTTTATTTTTTCAAAACATAAGGGTATTTTAGGTTTTTAATGATTATTAAAATTAACACCGTTAATGTTAGTGTCCTCCATCTAAGTGCCATTTTAGTCCAAAATCACAAAGGGTAACTGTATATTTTAGAAATACAAGAGGGTAACTGTCACGCCACATACTATACAAGGGGATAACTGTCATTTGCCCATAGTAATACTTGTCAATAGTAGACATTCAGAGTTTGTTTAATACTGGCTTCAAAATCTCAATGCACCTCTGAGGCACAGCACACGGTGCGGTACACCACCGCTAGTAATAATTAATTGAACAATAAAAGATTAGTCCATACATAATTAATTAATGGGAACAAATGTGATTTAATAAATAAATAAATTGCTGTTATGAATCCTAACTAGCTAAAGTGACACTACCACATATCGAGTTTTCATGACCCCTGCAACATCGGGTTTCCACTTTTTCAGATTTGGTGCGGATGATAGGTGGTTCTAATGATCTCAACTAATCAAAATTGGTTATGTTAAAATTGGTGTTAAAGGTCACAGATTTTCAATACCGATTATTTATATAATTGGTGTTAAATTCAAAAATTTTGTAAAAAAAAAAAAAATATTCCATCAACTAGTGTAAAAAAAATTGACGATATATTCCAAAAAAGAATAAACCGTGCAATAGCATGATTTCAATTTTTTTGAACTAAGTATAAATACTTAATAAAATGCAACAATATATTCAATTTAATAACAATTTATTTATTACATAGATCAGAAAATCCAATTCTATTACAATCTAAATGCAAAATTATGTATTCATCTTCCTTCGTCATTTACTTGATAGTCAACTTCTCATATTCCTCTTTGTGTTTTAATTGATAGTCAACTTCTCATCTTCCTCTTCGTGTTTTAATTGATAGTCAACTATTGATCTTCAAAAGCGTCTACGAAAGTAACCCCATCCTTCAATTTTTGATTAATGGATGTTCTTGTTTGGCTTTGGCTCTATACCCCACGCTCGTCATTGTCCCCTTCGACTTTTACTTCACAACAAGTGAAAATCCTCAAAATCAAGTGAAGGAATTCATTGAAAAACTATCTTGATGATCTCTTCTTTAATGAGGTAGAGCTGACAATTCTTTATTATATAAAAAATTTACATAGTCAAGAATTGTCCACTCCATCTCATTATTGGATGGATCACGAGGATAGTTTTCACGTGAATTCTTTTACATGATTACGTATATTCACCCATGCCATAGAGTACAACTTTTTGGGTGTTTGGACAATTGTAATAGTTATACTCTCTGGCAACAATAGTGTCACCAAACAACAGTACAACCAATAATTATACATAGAGTATTGCCCATATATAATTTGTTTTGTCCCAAAAAAAATCAGAAACAAGTAAAACACAGTTTAGTTCTAATCGGAATGCAGTGGTCTGATTCAAATCTACAGAGTACAAAAATAAAAAATGGTTTAGAACAAAATGCTTCTAATACAATATTCCATAATTTAACTGAAATGAAAAATGTCAACATAAAAATAGGTTTTAGATCGAATCAGAATGTAGTGATGCCGATTCAATCTAAACTATTATTAAAAAAAAAAAATCGGTAATGCTTTTAGATCCAAAAGAACAAAAAAATGAATTATAGAAAAATACATAAAGGTTTAGATCGAATCGGATTGTAGGGGTGCCGATTCGATCTATAAAATTTTCTGGAAAAAATAATAATGCCTCCAAGTTAAAAAAACACAGACAAATTAATCACAACCGATTGAAATAAAAAGTAGATTTTAGATCGAATTGAACTATAGAGGTGCCGATTTGATCTATATTTTTTTTGGAACTAATAGTACTGCTTTCAAGTTGAATACATAGATATAAATCATGGAAACAAATATTAGGTTGGATTGAATCGGACTACAGGGGTGCTGGTTCGATATTATAAATTTTTTGAACTAACAGTATTGCTTCCAGGCCAGAAAACACAGAAAAATAAATCATAACCAATCCAAAAAAACTATATAATACAAACCTAAAAAAGAAATAAATAATAACATGTCAAAGTTTCTAGATTTTAGACTTTACACTATTGCACATAATCATTAAATTTATGAAACAAATAAAAAAAAACTATACCTACAATACCAGTCAATCCTGCACGCTTTGTGAGATTCCGTAATAAATATAGGATTAATCCCTAAAACCTTTGTACGTCGTTATAAAAATATTTTCTTATGTACATTTATAAAGTTATTTCCTTGAAAAATTTTAACTATGAAAATATAATTTGTAATGTGTGATTTAAATTATAATTGGGTGAAATTCATAGTTCATCATGTAACTATGGACTTTTGGAAAAATTTACATTTTTCTATAAAATGCTCTTTTCTTGACACTCAACTTTCATTTCGGGCAAAACATACAATTCTGTTAGACATTGCCGTTAAGTACTAGACGGAAGGGGTTTTTTGAGGGTAAAATCGCCCAGTTACTTATTCTTTTGTCTTACTTTCCAGTATTTTTATATTTACAAAACAAACCCCATTATTTTCACATATTCACCACGATATTTCATTATTGTTATATATCCAATAAATTTATTTCTATTTAATAAATATTACTTTCTTAGTTTTATTTCTTGCCATGGTCATCAACTTTATCTTTTTTTTAATAATTATTACTAACATATTAATTACAATATTTCTTTCTATGAATAATGCCAATTATCATCCTAATAATTATTAGCTTTCATTATCATTATTATATTTAGTTCTTTTTACTTTTATTACAAAATATTAGTTATTGCTTAGTTACTAATTTTCTTTTATCTAATATGCCTGTACTTTCTTTTTTTTTTTTTTTTGTACTTCTCTCTTTCTTTTTTTTCTTTTTTTCTTTTTCAAATCAGAAAGTATATTGAAATTATACCAACCTTTTTTATTTTTTTGAATAGAATATAAGCCATAAAATATAATGCCAGAAAATTGATTCAGATATTACAGTTTGGCATACTGGCTTATTCGTTTTATCTAATGTCAACCATTAGCCTTCATCATCTGATACATCTACCATATTACCATAATCCTTATATAGAATCCAACATCGTAAATACTAAAAGGAAAACAAACAGAAAGAAGAGATGACTATACGGTACAACCAAAGACATCCTGAGCTCCAGTAATTCTGCCCTTGAACCAGCAAGAATGTCAATCGTGATTGAGACCGCTCCCCTATTTCTGCCCTCTCGCCACCGTGAACACTGTCATCACCGCCAAGAGAGTTGAGGGTTGGGTTTCCATTGTCGCAACTCAAACGAATTGCTGGTTCCTGCGGCGTGACTGCTGGTGTCAGAAAGGTTCTTGTCGGGCAGATGAGTATGAACGGCGGCAACTAAATAGAACAACAATCATCAACACAGAGAATAAAGAAAATCACAAATCTAAATATTAAACAGAAAAAAAGAAAAGAGGAAAGAAGGAAGGATGAGCAACAGTTGTGATCTCGTATATGGAAGGGGGCAATCGTCGGTCCTTACACTTATAAACACTTATAAGGCCCCGGGGCAAAACAATAAAAAGAGGCCCCTTAAAAAAAAAAAGTTTCATTAAATATCATACGAGGAAAAATAATTTTGGGCTCTCATTTGAAAATAAAAATAAAAATTAATACTTTTCAGTTTTCACATAAAAATTAATTTGGGTCTAAAACTAAAATCTTAAAAATTAAACCTACTAATACATATTAGTATATTAAAATAATTTTGGGCCTTGGACAGTCATCCGGGCTGCCCCGCCCTTTGCGCCAGCCATTGTCAGGATCTGTAGAAAACTTGTCATTCGCGAACGCAAAGCCTCACGATTTTATATCTAGAAGAACTGAACATGCGAAGAAGATGACGGAACTATTGACCTAAAACAAAAAATTAAAAAAAAAATAATAAAAGAAAAGAAGAACGGGGGAAGGGAAGCAATGACCATAGCGGCGCCGAAAAATGGAAACGAGCAAAAATACGGATGGTGTGAATTGGGGGAAATGAGGTGGGGAAGGGGAGGGCTTGTTTTGTAAATATAAAAAATACTAGAAACAGTAAACCAATTGAAATAGGTAATTAGACAATTTTACCCTCAAAAAATCTCTTCCGTCAAGTACTTAACGGCCGTGTCAATAGAATGATATGTTTTTCTCAAAAAATAAAAGTTGAGGGCCAAAAAAAAAAAATCATTTTAAAGAAAAGTGTCAATTTTTGCAAAAGTCCATAGTTACGTGATGAACAATGCATTTCACCCAATAATTTAAGTATAAAGGATTGTTATTTAAAATTATGACTTTTGATATTTAAAGTATGTTGTTGATTTATGGGTAGGATTAAATTTAAGGATATGTTAATTTTACAAAAATAGAAAATAAAAATAAGAAAATTAGAAAATAAATGAAAAATGAGGGAAAAGGTCGAGGATCGATTTTTACCGCTATTGGAGTGGGTAAAACCGATCCAACCACTAATGAACAGTAGAGAAAAATATCTCACCGCTTGAATAGCTGTTTTAACTGCCCTTAGACCGGTTATGCCATTTTCGAGGTTGACTAAAGTCAGACGGGTTTTAACTAACTTTAGATCGGGAAAAATCGATCGCTACCTGGAGTTGAAAAAAAGAAAATCTTCTTCCGAGTTCCAACATCTGGCTACGACCCTAGGGCTCTATAACCCATAGGTTTTGTCTGATCAGGCGTGTAGAACACTGTAAATACTTCCCTGATTGTCAATAACCTCAGAATCAAGAAGAATCACGTAGGAGAGAAGAGAGAAAGGAGAAAAGAGAGAAAACTAGAAAATTAGAAAAGAAGGACTTGGAGCTCAAACCTTGGATTCCAATCTGGAGGATCAATCCCTAGCAACCTCAGGAACTCAAGGGTAAGCAAAACAAGCTTACAATAACGTTAGTTTATAGTGTTGTGACACCCCAGATCCACCAACCCGCATACAAGGGGTTGGCTTCAACGAATGCCTGCCTGGTTCGCACCAGGACTCAGAACTGGCAAAACATGATAATAATTTTTTCTTTTATTATAATAAAATAAAACTTAGATAGCCCTATGGTACAAGAATTATCAGAGTATGAGCCCATCTAAATAATCCCGCCTTCTACCCGTATCAAAAATTTCCGCCTTCTACCCGTATCAAAAATTTCCAAACTCTAGTGATCCGAGTGAGCATAATCATCTTCATACCAAAGATCTGTAATAAAAATTTGAAAACAAAAAATAGGAAAATGGAATGAGCCCTTGCCCAGTGAGAATCCACCATTTTCACAAACTATTATCGAGTTATAAATATTACCCATGCATACAAGTCAAGCATATCCTAATCATATAGCATTCATGACTCATGCGGGATTCAAAGACATATAAGGAGAATGAAGGGCCAGTCGTTTAAAGTTCGATATGAATAGTAAACGACCTAACCAATTCATCTCGAGAATAAGGGTGATCACTAGCGTGTACATGTACGCTCAATGACAACCAACTTATATCGGCGTACATAAAGAGAATAAGGGGCGTTCGTTAACGTGCACATATACGATGAACAAGGCCAGCTTACCTCAGCATAAAAATCATAATCATATACTGACATCCTCTCCCAAACGTATACATGCATATATGGGCCTCCGTGGTCGAGACTGATTTCAAAATCAGGAAGGGAAATGATCCAGACGACCAAGCCCTACGCTCGCTCGTGGGATCAGATCGTATCAACATAATGGATCTGACACAAGTTATGCTCAAATAATAAATTCAGTGTCCAAAGAAAGTAAAACTGAAACATAACAAATACATATGCGTTCCACCTGGTAAGTAAACACAACTGGCAATTTTAAAACAAAAAGCATTTCAAACATTTTTCGCAAATATTTCAAAATATGCCGCAAATAGGATTTAATGTAGTTCACTTATTAATTGCATTAAAACGGTATCCATTTTCAGTGATAAACTCACCTCGGTCCGAAGATTCAATCTCACGTACTAGCTATCTAACCGATCTACATATATTTCAGGTTTCGGCAATTTATTACTATTTTGAACTAATAGAATTCTAATTTATAATGAATAGAATTCTAATTGCTAACTTATTTCGAAATTTTAACTAATAAGGGCATAATGGTAATTTACCTATTTTCTTATTTAAAACATGTATTTCGAGAAATCAAGTATTCTAAATATATATAACCGGAAAATAACTATAAAAACGTAATAGTTATAACTTTAAAGAAAATATAAGTACTTTGCCGAAAAACTGAAATTAAATGATATTTCATAAATAGTTCAAAAATAGACATATCTTATAAAAATTTATACTTAAGCGAATATAGGTATAAAATTCATAAAATACTCGTTAAAATAATTTTAACAAATATTTATATAAGGATTTATAACGAAATAACTAAAAGAGATCAAAATTGCGGAAAATCATTTTTCCCTATTTCGGATCGGTTTTACCCGAGGGTAAATCGGTCAAAACGGATCCAAAATTTCTAGAAAACGTTGGATCGGTTTTTCCCAATTTTCAATCGGTTAAAACAGTTCTAATATTTGCAAAATAGTCCCTGATAAACTTTAAATCTCAAAAATGGCAAAAACTAAATTTCAATAAGTTTTACCCGCTTTACAAACGGGCAAAACCAATTTATTCCGGGCTTGGATCGGTATTTCCCGATCCTGGATCGGCTAAAACCGATTTGTGCCCAGAAAAATGGTTCTTCAACTTAGCTTCGGGTTTTCCAAAAAAAGCGCATCTAGATTCATTTTTCTTTGATTCTTTTTGCCAAAAACCATTTCTACAACACTCCTAGAACATGTTTAACATTTCTAAATATTTTTCCAACGTCCAAATTCTCAAGAACAAATTAAATTCTAAGAAAACATTAAAAACTCTAAAGATCAAGATTCTTGCATTATAATTGCATTTTCTACGTAAGATTTTTTCCTCTTTCGATTCTCTACACCTCTTAATTGCGTTTCCTCGATTTAGAATGGGATTCCTACTTCAAGAGCTTGCTCCTTCTTCTTCTTCCAAGCTTTTCTTCCTAGCCTCTAAATTGGAGAAATTTTGGCAAAGTTTTGGCATGGAAATGACAGAAATGGAGTTTAGGAAAGAGAGGAGGGAGTATTTATAGAGGTTAGGGGTGTGTAGGACAAAAGGCAAGAGGTTAAAATATTTCCATGCCTGTGACTTAAAAATGACGTCACATCATCATCTTCTTCATCTACTTGCATCGCCTCTCTCACTTCGAGCTCGTCAAACACCACCAATTCGTTAGCATCGTCCACAAATTAATCAAGCTTCATCCCACCCACTATTTTCCCATATTCATCTACTTCAGCAAGTTCCAAGGACTACCAAGTCAAAGAAGAGTTGTACAAAGGTGAAGAAGAGCTTAAAGTTCAATGGATTTATCGGTAGCCAATTGAGAACATAACCAAAAAGCTGAGAATTTCCAATTAAAATTGATGTATCGGACTGCTCAAAGGAGTTCTAGAAATTAAACCCATTAATTAAAAATAATTCCAGCGGGTAAAATTTTGAAATCGACATTAAGCAAAAAAAACTGAATCAAAAACGAAAAAGAGAAAAGGGGAAAGAAGAAGAAGAAGAAGAGCCAATGTGGGCGGGGTTGCTGTTTCCTTTTTTTTATTTTAACAAATCTACCAAAATGCAGCTCACAGTGTCTATTTGGACTGCATTCATAGGAAGCTATTTTGATATAGCATCAGATTTTGAACATTGTTATGCACAAAATCTGGACTTATTAACACAACAGAATGCAACAAAGTATACCATCAACCCGATGCTTCAAACAATGACATCAATTTAAAGTTTGAAGAGTTTCAGCGCTTTTTGTGCCTCTACACAAACGCAGAGTTCTTAACGTCCTCCTCGGTGAGGCCGAGGGACATCTTAGTGATGATGGTGCCGGTGACGGCGAAACCGACAAGGAAAGGCTAATTCCGATTCCATTCTCTCCTAAAAAACACCGGCCACGGATCAAATTTCCTCTTCTCCTTCGCTTCTTGTTTGTTGGTGTTGAAAGTCTCAGCAGAGTCAGGTCCCGGTTGCTGTTTCTTAAAAACAGAGACGGCACATGGTGCAGATATGAAGGCTTGAACTGCCATTGCTATAAATCTTTGCAAAAATCGGAGCGGTCTCAACTATTTCAATAAAGGTCGCTATCACTGAAACCAGATTTGGAACGGCCGTCCGAGAAGATGAACAGTGCAAACAGCGTGCAGAATTGCTAAGATCCGCGGTACTAGGAAGAAACCTAGGGTCACCGAAAACATGGAGGAGCGGCGGCGATTATCCAAAAATTGGGAAGGAGTGAGGGGGAAAGTTCCGGCCAAATTGAAGCTTTGAGCAATCCAGAAAACTCAACATGAAGATGAGCACTCCAAATTCGTCAACCCCCAAATTGAAACCCATGTTAGAAAGATATTCCTGTCTCTATTTCTTTATACCTGCAGCTCACAAATTGAAAACCCATAACTGCAAACCCACAGCAGTCCATATCCGAGAGCAATTCCAATTTGGAAGAAGACAGCTCAGGTCCGAGAGAAAGACAACATCTTTATTACCGCGGCTCAAAAAGGCTTTATTTTTCATTCCCATATCTCCATTCTTGCCCAGATTATAAACCCAGTTCGAAGAACTCAATTTCCTCAAATATATGGCCCCCGAAACTTGACCCATATTTGAAGATGATATCAAAATCGGTAGAACTGACAAAGAGATCAAAACCGTAAATGGATCCTATCCAAATCAGTAGATCCAATCAAATTTGGTTGAAAGAACTCTCTAGAAACAAAGAGTTCTTGAAACCAAAATTTCCAAAAATGAAGAAGTGCTCAAAACCGAAAATCCATCTACATCCTATGAAAACATTATTAAGATTCAATTAAGAACCTCAATCTTGCTTCCATTAGACATATTGGAATAGATCGGTGAAGAATATGAACTCGTGTGTGGGCAGTAGGATAAATTTTCATTTTTTGTTTATTTTTTAAAAAATTTTTGAGTTATTATTATTTGGCCCAAATATTTTATACATTTTTTATTTTGATCCCAAATGACCGGTAACCTGGTAGCTTGCCGGTAAGAGGGACCAAACCAGCGAAAAAAGTGATAGTTAGGGGACTGAAAGTGCGAGTTTCAATAATTGAGGGACTGAAAGTGTAATGAGGGTCAAATTGAGGGACCAAAATTGCGATTTTCCCCTTATTTAGTTATCTTGAGATAATTTTGGTTTTTCATAGTTTAAGTTTGAGAAGATGATTATAGTTTGTTTAAATTTCTTGATTTGTAGTTACTTTAGTTTACTTAAAGTATGAGTTTAGGGTTTATATGTACTTATGGTTCTTGTTTTGAAATTTTCAGCATTATGGCTCCTAAGAAAGCTAAATCGGTTCGAACGATTCGGTTTAAGAGGAGTAGAGTGGAGGATTCTACTACCGAGCCATTACCTCGGTTTGTAGATGACGAGGCTGAAGCGGTTTATAACCAATGTTATCCCATAACCTCTCAGATTGCTACATTATGGATTTATGCCCTTGTTGAAAGTGAATGAACCAATTTACGAGAAGGAAGTGAGGGATTTTTATGCTAACCTTAGAAAAGATAATAGAGTAGAGTACTATTTGAGGGTGAATGGAGTGCAGTTCACTCTTGATTCGGAGTTTGTGAATGAGGCTTTAGAGTTGCCACGGAATTCTCCTTGGACAGATAATCCTTATTTAATGGTTAGGCATACTATCTACTATACAAGACATTGGCCTACAATCTTTCATTTTTCTTTGGTTGATTTGAGCAAGAAATAATTTAAAAGGCCTCATACTGTGCATGCTTGTGGTTATTCAACCTACGATTACAAACCTAAGGATTTAGAACCTAACATGAGGCTTTTATATGATATGGTTTGTGATGTATTTGTTCCAATTGTTGGGCATTCCTCTAAGCCTAATATTGCTAAGGTTACATTGTTCTATCTCATGGCTGAGCGGTACTTGATAGATTTTGGAAGCATGTTTATGTGATTCATAGCTGATTTCATAGAGAACCGCTCTCTTACTTTTGGGAACCTTTTGAAAAAGATTTTTAGATTTAATAGGGTGCCTTTGGAACCTCGTACTGGCCCGCTTCCGCGCCAATACAACTTTCTGTACTTCTCCAAAAAAATATGGTGGTTATGAATAATGAAGAATGGGGTTATGGAAAGAGGATTCAAACAGTTGTCAGAAAGAGACAACAGTAAGAAGCAAGGAGTAACCAATCTCAAGAGGAGAGTGCAGGAGGACCTAGTAATGCCGCTCTGATGGCTTTTATGACTGAGTAGTTTAATGCTATGAATACTCAGTTTGCTAGACTACAAACTTAAATGAATCATTTTCATGAGGATTTTGAAAATGAATTGAGTGTAGTGCATTGAGAGATACACATGCAGTATGATGAAGATAACGTAGCAGAGGTGGAACAGATGTGGAGGGCGTTGAAGAGAGGAAGAGCAGTCGAAAGGCAACATGGAGGAGGTGGAGTCTGAGAGACAGGTCTTGCATGACCTTATGGGATCCTACGATCTCTGTATGAATATTTCTTTACTTTATTTGGATGGCACCTGCGTGTGTTTTGAATATTAGTTTTGTAATATTTATGGTTTGCATCATTTTAGTTCTTTAGATACTTTCTTTGGCTTTGTGGTTTTAAATTGTGTTCTTATGGGTTAATGAATGTAAAGGTTGAATGGTACAATGATAGCTAGCATAGTTGGTAATTTTGATTTATTATTTTGTGGTTTGGTCACTGTTTACTTTGCAGGTGGGTTCTTTGAAATATAGAAGAAACTTTGTCGAAATTTTTCTAAAATAACGTAAGGATTGGTTTTTAGATGGAAACTCCTAAATTCTTTGTTTTTGGCTTTTGAAACAAGATTGAACCTAAAGAAGAGTTTTAATTTAAGATTCTAAAGGTTTGGTTTCTAGGTTTTGGAGAGTTGCTACTACTTTTCATACTTAGCTTAAGATGCTAAGGTTTATGAATCTTTAAGGTAAAATATGAAATGGTTTGAAGTACTTAAGTTGCTATTTTTCTACTAAAACTTGCGACTAATGTAAAGTTTTCGTTGCTTGAGAGAGGAAAAATCCTTCTTTCCTATTTTTGCAAGAAAGTCTCATTTGTTTCCACTTCTAGTTTTATGGCTAAAGTTTTAGGAAAATTTAAAGCTAAGTATTTACCCAAAATAAGGTAAGAAAATCTCTAAAAGAAATCAAAGAAAACTTTATAACATAAACAAAGTGAATTATAAGTAAAGAAGATTATAAGAAAAATAAAGAAACAAGGGTAGTTTTAAATCTGAAGAAAAGTTTTAAAATAAAAATAAGGGTAAAGTATTTTTGAAATACTTTTTAAAACAATAAACACATAAGTCAAATAGGGGGGATACAAGCAAACAAACTTTTATTGTACTACGGAACTATTTCTATTACATATTCCAAACTATTACATACTTCAAACTATTACAAATCTTAGCAACTAGTACAAACTATACAAACTTGTACATCTTATTCTTAATTTACATATATTTTACAATCCTCTTATTCTTATGCTTCCTACAGCCTTATTTAGTTTACGGGTTAGCATTAAGGTCAGGTAGCATATATTGTTCACCTCCTATTGCTGGATTTTGAATTTCAGCCAACATTTCCTGAAGTTCTCTAATATGGGCTTCTTTGGACGCAATATACTCTTTAGCATAGTCCAGTTCATGGCCTAACCGATTTCTTTCGATGGGGTTAGGAAAAGAATTCCTATACCAGCAGTCACACCTTGTTGGGGTAATAGGCCTCTTTGGGTGATAAATTAATACCTCGCCTGCTTTACAGACTCGAAACACCAAGGGTCGACAATTTTCAAGATCTTGTTGCTTGGCCCGAGCTGTTGTCATCTTTTATCTATAAAAGAATTCAGGTTTTATAAGTTCATGCGTTTAACTTAAAGCTTAACATATAGCAGACATATTCAGGCAATTCAATCTAACACAGAATTCCATCCTTTTACCTAACCCATACCCAAATCCTAAGGTTCATATACTCTTCCTATACATTTTAAGTCTTATTCTTCTTTTCCCAGGTTTATGCTCTATACCACTCCTATGACACCCCAGACCTATCACCCCGCATACAAGGGGTTGGTTTCACCGAATGCTTGCCTAGTTTGCACCAAGACTCAGAATTGGCGGAACATGATAATAATTTTTTTAATTTATTATAATAATGTAAAACTTACATACCCTATGGTACATGAATTATCAAAGTATGAGCCCATCTAAATAATCCCGCCTTTTAGCCGTATCCAAAATTTTCAAACTCCAGTGATCTTAGTGAGCATAATCATCTTCGTACCAAAGATATGTAATAAAATTTTGAAAACAGAAAACAGGAAAATGGAATGAGCCCTTGCCCAGTGAGAATCCACTGTTTTCACAAACATTTACCGAGTTATAAATATTGCCCATGCATACAAGTCAAGCATATCCTAATCATATAGCATTCATGACTCATGCGGGATTCAAAGACATATAAGGAGAATGAAGGGCCAGTCGTTTAAAGTTCGATATGAACAGTAAACGAACTAACCAATTCATCTCGAGAATAAGGGCGATCGCTAGCGTGTACATGTACGCTCAACGATGTCCAACTTATCTCGGCATACATAAAGAGAATGAGAGGCGTTCATCAATGTGCACATATACGATGAACGAAGGCCAGTTCACCTCAGCATAAAAATCATAATCATATACTTATTGACAGCCTCTCCCAAACGTATACAGGCATATATGGCCCCCCGTGGTCGGGACTAATTTTGAAATCAAGAACGCAAATGATCCAGATGACTAAGCCCTACGCTCACTCGTGAGATCAGATCGTATCAACATAATGGATCCGACATAAGTTATGCTCAAATAATAGATTCAGTGTCCAAAGAAAGTACAACTAAAACATAACAAATACATATGCGTTCCAGCCGGTAAGTAAACACAACTGACAGTTTTAAAACAAAAAGCATTTCAAACATTTTTCGCAAATATTTCAAAATATGCAGTTCACTTATTAATTGCATTAAAATGGTATCCATTTTCAGTGATAAACTCACCTCGGTTCGAAGATTCAAGCTCACGTACTAGCTATCTAACCGATCTGCATATATTTCCAGTTTCGGCAATTTATTACTATTTTGAACTATTAGAATTCTAATTTCTAATGAATAGAATTCTAATTGCTAACTTATTTCGGAATTTTAACTAATAAGGGCATAATGGTAATTTACCTATTTTTTTTTATTTAAAACATGTATTTCTAGAAATTAAATTCTAAATATTATCTAACCGGAAAATAACTATAAAAAACGTAATAGTTATAACTTTAAAGAAAATATAAGTACTTTGCCGAAAAACTGAAATGAAAGGATCTTTAAACTTTATTTCTATTTTATTTCATAAATAGTTCAAAAATAGACATATCTTACAAACATAATACTTAAGAGAATATAGGTATAAAATTCGTAAAATACTCGTTAAAATAATTTTAACAAATATTTATAGAAGGATTTATAACGAAATAACTAAAAGAGATCAAAATTGCGGAAAATCATGTTTCCCTATTTTGGATTGGTTTTACCCGAGGGTAAATTGGTCAAAACTGATCCAAAATTTTCAGAAAACGTTGGATCGGTTTTTTCCAATTTTCAAACGGTTAAAACCGGTCCAATATTTGCAAAACAGTCCATGATAAACTTTAAATCTCAAAAATGGCAAAAACTAAATTTCAATCGGTTTTACTCGCTTTACAAACGGGCAAAACCAATTTATTCCGGGCTTGGATCGGTTTTTCCCGATCCTAGATCGGCTAAAACCGATTTGTGCCCAGAAAAATGGTTCTTCAACCTAGCTTCGGGTTTTCCAAAAAAAAACGCATCTAGATTCATTTTTCTTTGTTTCTTTTTGCCAAAAACCATTTCTACAACACTCCTATAACATGTTTAACATTTCTAAATATTTTTCCAACGTCCAAATTCTCAAGAACAAATTAAATTCTAAGAAAACATTAAAAACTCTAAAGATCAAGATTCTTGCATTATAATTGCATTTTCTACGTAAGATTTTTACCTCTTTCAATTCCCTACACCTCCTAATTGAATTTCCTTGGTTTAGAATGGAATTCCTGCTTCAAGAGCTTGCTCCTTCTTCTTCTTCCAAGCTTTTCTTCCTAGCTTCTAAGTTGGAGAAATTTTTTTCTAAGTTGGAGAAATTTTTGCATGGAAATGGCAGAAATGGATTTTAGGAAGGAGAGGAGGGAGTATTTATAGAGGTTAGGGGCATGTAGGCAAAAAGGCAAGAGGTTAAAAGACCTCTATGCCCGTGACTTGAGTGACAAGTCTTAAATTTTATCTTCTGGCCGCGAATCAACTTTTCCTGATTGACGAATCGGTAAAATCGATTGCAATTGGTTTTTCCCACACAGAAATCAGTTAAAACCGATTAGTAGGCAGTTGGTAATTTTTTATTAATTTACCAATCATTTTACGGATTGGTTAAAAGGTTAAAACCAATTTAACCAAATTCTATCCATAGGGAATCGGTTTTACCCGATTAGGAATCGGGTAAAACTGATCCAATTAATTCTTATCCGATGCCAATCAGTTTTACCCGCTTGGAATTGGTAAAACCATTGCTCAATCGGTTTTTCCCTTTTGCCAAACAGTTAAAACCATTTTCTATTTTTCTATTATTTTTCATTGATTTTCTAATTTTCTTATCATATAATTCCTATTTCCGAAAATTATGTAAATCCTTAAATCATACTATTCTTAACCAAATATCATAAGATGTATTTTAGAATTAAAGTTATCAACTAACTCATATAATTAAAGATTTGAAAATAAAGAAATAAGGAAAAAGATCCGAGGACTCTTATAAAATTCCTTAAAGGAATAATTTTAAACGAAAAACTCTTTTGAAATTTTTTTATAAGTAATCCTAAAGTATTCATAAATACCTTAATTATATTTTCAAATTAAATTTTATAATAGTAAAATTTTACGGGGTTTCACAGAGTTATGATGCATAAGTTATGAAATATTATAGTTTTGAGTTCTATTGATAGTTAATTCGGATTCTTACTTTTTGAACGTTGTAAAGATGTTATGAAATCATATAAATGTTGTAGGAAGGATTTTGATCAAAAAGAACCAAAAGAAAACAAGTTTTGAGCACTTTTTGTTTTTTGTTTAATCAAAAACCCGAAGCTAAAAATTGAACAAAATAATTTCTGAAATGATTGGTTATAACCGATCCAAAGAAGGGTAAATTGATTTTCTTGGATTTTTGTTTTCTTAACAAATACTTGATCGGTTTTTACCAATCAAATGATGGGTAAACCCGATTTCTTAATGGACCAATCATGGACGGGTAAAACCGATCCCTCCTTCTAAAAATAATTTTTCATCGGATTTAACCTATTAAAATTTGGGTAAAACTGATCTGGCATAGAAAAATGAATTTTTGGATATTTTACTTTATTTCTTTACAATTCCTTTTATAATTCTCTTCTTATTTAAATACATTGATTTAATAATTATTTAAGGATTATTATACTAAGTTTAATTTTCCTAAATTATTATTATTATTATTATTATTCAATTTTAACCCTATTTATTTATAATCGGAAATAGAGTTTAAATTTCATTAATTAAATATTTTGAAAATGAATCCTTTTAAAAGAAAATGGGTATGCTCGTTTAACTTAGATAGACCATCTAGAATACATGAAGGATTTGACCATACAGGTGAGTAATCTTACTGAATTTAATTCATAAAGGAACTTATAAGCATGCATATGTTTTACATTGTGATTTGTTGTAAATGCTAATGTGTTACGTTGTCATTTGTTGTGAATTTGATTTATTTATTATGTATCTTACATATCGTACTTATGCATGTTTATTTGGATGGACGGTCGTGCACTTTATTACACCTCTCCCTAATGTGCTATATTACCTATTTGAACCTATGTGCTATATTACCTATTCACTACATATATGAGGAAGTCTGATTAGAAATCTATTACTTGGTGTCACATATATCGTAGCGGTTTTCTTTTCATACTTCCCAGCATCTTTCAATTTACGATTTCTATAATATGTGCTCTTCCCTATGTGTTAAAATATATGTGTTATATGTCCAGTAATTATTTATTCTGTTATGTTTTATTAACAGTGAGACCTCATTGAACTTTGGGTTCACCGCATAGACATTTTGCATGTGACATATCTTAAAATAACAGTGTGAAAAGCATATGGATTACAAAATTAAGAGTTATATTACATAACTTGTGTGAAATGAAAGATAATGAGATCATTGTAACACGTATAGAATTAAAGTCTTGTAAACTGATGAATTAAGGTCATATGTACTTTATTGTTTTGTATATTACTACTGAGTCCTGACTTGAGCTAGCAAGTATCCGGATTTCGCATTTCGTTCAAACAAGGAGGTCAAACTTTGGGTGTCACACATTATGTTCATCTTAGTTGGAAGAGGTTGTTGGGTTTCTACTGTATATTTTGGCACGAGGTATTCGAGAGTTATTAGCTAAGTCATGGATTTGGATTTTTACAAAAGAGACATTCCTAGGGTATTGTTGTCTAACCTGAACTTCAAGATACCTTATGGCTGGTTAAAATATCTTATGTTCTAGAGTTTTGTGATCTATCAAAGATAGTTTGAACTCTGATGCGGAAATCCAAACAAGTCCACAACAATCTCACAAGGATATGAACAAGAAGGGCAAGTGAAGGTTCTTCATAAAGGGCCAAGAATGGTTGCAGACATCAGCCCTTACCAAATGGATCCCTTAGTTGATATAATAGGACAAATGACTACAAATAGGAGAAGGAAGGTTCAAGTCATAACAAGGTTCTAAAGATTATGGAAGGCAAAGCTCATGAAGATGACCAAAGAAAGAAACTATGGGTGTCTTGTTTCTCAATTCTTGAAGGAATAAGTTTATCTAACCCTAGTTCTTGAATACGAGCTACTTTATTGAGGTTCTTAAAGTTCTTGATTTTCTTGATTTTCACAAAAATAATTTTCTTGATAAATCTTGAAGTTCTTGAAATATCTTGATTTTCTTGTTTTCTGAATATTTGAAATGTTAAGAAGGTTTTGGAATTATCTAGAAGATTTTGGGAATTTCTTTAGAAGTTTCTCAACTTCTTAAGAAGCTTACAACCAAATTAAGGATCAACCTAATTTTGGTAATTACTTGTCCTGCAAGAAGAAAACACCTTCAATGTACAATTTGAAAGCAAGGGTGAAGAAGACTTCAAGCAAGGAGAAGGATTAGGAAGCCAATTCCACCTTACAAAAGGAAGAAGGAAGAGTCATGTTTTTTACTACCCAAAACTAAGAGGAGTTTGTTGCTCTTCCTCTCATGTAGTTATTTGCACATGTTAGTTTGTTAGCTTGTTTCCTAAAGTGAATCCTTGCATGTTCCTCTTTAGGTTTAGGACTTGTTTATTTTATTTTGATTGGTTATTTGATTTTCTTTTCTAGAATGAAATATCTGAAGCCAAAAACCAATAGGATTAGTAGTTATTATTCTCGACCAAAGCCCTCTTTTTTTAGAAGCTCAAAACCAAATTGTACTTCTCTTTAACTTAGGAAAAGGACTTCCCCTATACCCTTATAAATAGAGGTGCTTCATTTTTTTATTTTTCTAAATTCATAGATTATGAATCAAATTATATGTAAGGTAAAGCCTTCCTATATTTTAGAATCCCCACCTTAAATTATTGTGTCGATTGTTTGCGTAAATTTGAAACATTATCGAGGTTAAGTCTTGTACCACTTAATCTAAGTCTACTTCAATTCAATCTTAACTTGGTTTATCTAGTTTTAGGCATATGTTCCTCTAGTTTTTAAAGTTAAGTTTAAATTGAGAGTAACAAACTGTGATCATAGGATTAAATTTTCCTTAGCATCTTTCTGCATCTGTGAATTCTTCAACGAGTTCACATGAAACTGTTTTGCTTAAAGTTGCCTAATGTTTGATACATTTGTAGTTTAAGGAAGTATTCGATGCAATTGCTTGTTTTGAATTCCAAGGTTTTGGAAATGTTACTTCAAACTATTTTACCGACACATGAATTTGTATTCTAAATCTAGTCAAATATGTTTGAAGATACATGTTCTCCTTTTTTAGCTTGTCTCATAGCACCTGTGTTAAAGATTGAATTCATAGCCTTATACTGTATTTTAAATAAAATTGTAATTGGGAAACTTCCCATTAAAACTTTATAATTGAAAGCTTTGATATTTAGAGTTAAAGCATCTAAGATATTTTTATCTTTTAAAGAATCAATAAAGTTTAACAAACAATCAAAGTAAAGTGACCTTTCACACAAACTAGTTTCTATAGAGTTATCAAAGTATAAAAATTTACAATCTTTGAGACAAATAAGTAAAGATGTATTAAGACTTTCTCTAGCTAAAGGTTTTGCTGCCGCTTGTACTAATCCAAGATGTAGATGATTATTTTTTTTTCTTGTGTTTTTCAATTGCTTTTTTTGATAAAACTTTGATTTCTTCAAACTTGTATCGACATCTATGCTTTGTTCAATAGTTTTTACATAGTCAGAAATTAGAGCCCATTTCTTTTTAAAATTTTTTTTTTTGTAGGAAATTTAGAAAAATTCCAATTGCATATTTCTTGGTCAATATTCACATAATGTGTTTCTTCTTTAAGCATAACATTAGAAGAAATGAGGTGCTTGAGAATGAAAATGACTCTATTTAAGTGATGATAATAAAGATAATGAAATAACATTTATTCGGCTATTCAACTTTAATATCTCCTGTTGGACCAGATCTATCCAATTTTATGAGACATGACCATATGTTTTAATTTCTCATGTTGAAGATTAGATAGATCTAGTATCTTATAGAAAGATTTGCAACTTAGGCGCCATTTGATAAAGCCTACTATTAGTTTGTTTAGAGTTGGTCAGCTTGTTACAATTATACTGGCTTAATAGTTTCCAAAAGGGATTGATTCTTGATCTCTCTCTCTTGGACTAGAATTTCCAATTCCTTGTTTGATTTTAATTATGGGAATTCAGCCAGTCCTTATCCTTATGGTGGCTGAATTCATTATTCACCAATTACCTAGTTCCTTTAATTTTTGATCTTGTAAGAAAATCCAACTCATGGTGATTTCCAAGTCATTTCTAGTTTGTTTGTGTATGAATTTTGTCCATTCCTTCCATGTAAATAAGCAGGGCCGAGCAACCATTAATGAATTGAATTTAAAGTATAGATATATTTTTGCGTAGACTTTATTGCTTTATACTTTAAAATTTCATATTGAACTTATGTATTATTACTCGTGATAATTTTCATCAAAAGTTCAAAACTTTACCAATTCAAGTTATTGCTCAACTTGAAGTGTGGTGTTTCAACTTCTACTTCTTTATTTGGTTTGAAATTGTATGTTTAAGTTTGCTCGATCTCATGGTAATAATTAGGAGACATCGATGGAGCTGCTATCAACTCGACTAGCTTTCACTGGCAATTTCCGCGTCATGCACTTCGGTTTACATAAAAAGAGGTATCTAGGTTATACCTATACAACACCATGGATACAAATTTTTTCCAAAGGAGGTGCATTACTATTAATAAATTTTATTGAAAGCTGGATCAGTGGTGATTGATCTGACTACCAGAGGGTCGTCATCCTATAATGTTGAATGACCATATTCGAAGCTAATTATCAATAAGGTCCTCACTTCTTCGGATTGGGGAACATTTCTCTAGCAACCTGAATATTTAAGGGATTAAAACTATTCTCCTAAAGAATTCATATACTTTGATTATATCAAAGCTTGGGATAATGCACTTTTTTTAATTTTCAATTTTTTTATAACGGAAATCGAGCTAAAAAATTCATCTAGTGGATTCGATTTCAATTTGAAAAGGATCCTATCATAATAGATTTTTCCCAATTGTTTTTAACATGTGGATTATATCCTATTTCAGTGCCTTAAAATGTTTTGGAGGTTTATCAACAATTTATAAGAAATAATGGCTAGATAACAGATTTATGACTTCTACTTATCGCACTTTATGGAATCCCTTGGATGGGACTTAGCAGTGTCTAACAAAGAAACCATCAAATTTGATGGAAAAAATGATAACTCTTACTTTGTGGCATAAGATTTACATTAAATGGTGGAATAAAGAAGAATTTTTCCCCGTGAAGTCAATCTACACTCAAAAGGGTGTAATCTAGTTACATAAGTATACAAACCATCCTGTAGCCAATGAAGATCTGTTGAAAAGTTGGACTCTCCAACAAAATTAGCGATCTTTAATGCACTTAAATACACTCCGCTAGGACCACAACCCTTGAGCTCAGCAAAGACTATGGATGAAGACTTCCTAGATGCGCAAGGTCCAAACCAAATGGATAAGGATTTTATCTCGAAACTACTGGCATGATAAAAGACAAAATCCTCTCTCCACTATCGTCAGATGGCATAAATCAAGCACATGTCCCCACTAAATATGCATGACCTCCACATGTGTTTAAGAGCAGATTGGCTTCATCCCTTGGATGGCTACAAAGGAAGGACGAAAGCAAAATGATGGACACGTGGAAAAAAAGATCATTTTAGAAAGAAGATGTTTCCTACTTTGTTGTTCACTCTGTTATTTTCTTTAGAGAACTTGATGAGGTCATCCCTATGACTGAATGGAAGTATCATCCATGTCCAAGAGGTGGCTATGATCCAAGTATTCAAAAAGAGAATGTCCAAGCAAAGGAGCCTAATGTAAGGGTTAATACGAATTTACAAGAATTGTATAAAAGTTATTTTACATGGGCCAAGTTGTGACACCCCAGTCTCACCACCCCGCATACAAGGGGGTTGGCTAACCGGATGCCTGCTTGGTTCATACCAGGACTTAGATGCAGAATAGAACATAAAGAAATCTAAAATGTCAAACTATTATTATTATCAAAATCCTTACAAGTATTACCAACTAGGGCTGATTACAGGGGGAGACTATTCCAACTTCTACTTCCTTGCCAGCTATTATAGTGGTTTAGGCTATCCTAATACCGATGTTGAGCACAGCAGCCCATGTTTAACCTATTCGTAACAATTTAATTGAAAACAAAAAGCAAAACAAGGAAAAGGAATGAGACCATGCTCAGTGAGGCCGCACTGTTTAACAAATATTTACCGAGTTTCACAATTACCCATACATGTATGTTCAGATAATCCTAACAGAGAGCAATCATGAAACAAATACAAAACACATAAAGTAGGATACAATAAAGCAGAAAGTTAACATAGTTCTAAATGAACTATGAACAACTTTTAATCAACTCCATATTCGGAGTAATAACATCGTCGACAACACTCATGCAGTCATGCAAGATACTAGATACAGAGGTAACTTGAGACTACTAACCAATGAGAATGACCCAACACCAAGCCCAAGCCAGCTCATGAGTCATTCCGCATAGGTTGTGAATTCACGACTCAACACAAACTCAAAATAGAACAGGTATACAGATAATCCAGTGTGCGAAGTAGGCACACATGGACATTCACAGATTTAATATAATAAAGTGCATAGAACAATTCAACATGATATATTTCATATATCATATAAGAATGAACTCCTAACGCATGGCATATGCATGATGCAATCAGATATTCAATTAATTACAAATTAAAACGGTTCTTCATTTTTAGTGAGGTAACTCACCTCAGTCCGTAGATACTAGCTCACGATCTAACTACTTGACATGCATATATTTCATGTTCCTGAATTTCAGTATTTATTTCCAAATACTAATAAAATTCTAAGATTCTTAAACTTTTTACGGATTCTAGTAACTAGTTAAATAAGGGTGCAAAACTAATTTATCTAGTAACTACTTAAATAAGAGCGCAAAACTAATTTATTTAATTTCGTTAAAAGAGCTTATAATAATAATAGGTATTAAAAGTTATTTTCATTTATTTTGAAAATAGGTAAATCAATAAAGAAATACATTAATTATAATCTTAAATAAAATATAAGTTTAACGCCGAAAAACTAATTTATCTATTTTCCTTTTGAAAAGAGTTTATAACCTTTAAACTCTATTTCCAATTTATTTCAGAAATAAAGAATAAAAAAAAAATTATAATAATTACTAACTTAAGAAAATATGAATTTAGAATCTTTAAATGGTTGTTAAAATAATTATAACAAAGATTTTACAAAAGGAATTATAAAGAAATAAACAAAAGAATTAAAATTATTCAAAAAAAATCAAAGTTTCATCTTCGGATTGGTTTTACCCGATTGTGGATCGGTTAAAACCCCACCAAAATTTTCAAAAAATTCCTCGGATCGGTTTTACCCGCTTCCCGATTAGTTAAAACCGCTCCGACTATTTTAAGTAAATTTTCAATCGGTTTTACTCGCTCTAGATTCGGTAAAAACCGATCGGAACGGTCTTACCCTTTTTAGCAATCAGTTTTAACCGATTTTCTTGAGCATGGCCAATTGATTTTACCCCCTCTTCAATCGGTTAAAACCGATCCATGCCCAGAAAACTTGTCTTCAACTTTTTGCTTCGGGTTTTGGCTAAAATGGTGCACAAAACTTGTTTTGCTTCGGTTCTTTTTAGTAAAAATCATTTCTACAATACTCCTACAATATTTCTAACATTCCATAACACATTTTTTAACTTTCAAAATTCAAGGATTAATCAAACGATTAATAAAACTACAAAACATAGCTAATTCACACTTTTTGCATTATAATTCTAACATATAATGTTATAGTAACTTGAAATCACTTACCTTTTGATTCCTCAGTCTTCCTAGATCACAACCTTCGGATTTCCAAGCCAACTTCACGTTCCAAATCCTTCCTTTCTCCCTTTTTTTTCCTAACCTTCTAACTTTTCTCCTAACTTCTATTTTGCTAACTTTGGCTTTTGATTTCATGATTCCTTCATTTTTGAATGATCCAGGGGGTATTTATGGACCCCTGGAGTCGTATAGGACAAAACCTGGGGATGCCTAGACCCCTTAAGTCTATCGCTCACCTTTGAATTCAGAGAAGATTATTTTTTTCACCTCTGACTCCCGATCGACTTTACCCTCTTTAATCGGTTTTACTCGCTTGAAGACTGGGTAAAACCGATTAAGGTGTTTTGTCTTATCATCCAATCGGCTTTACCCGATTGGAGGACTGCGTAAAACCGACAGGGTAAAACCGCTCCGTAGGCGGTTAGAACTTTCTATTTTTACTATTCACAACGATGCAATCGGCTTTACCTGATCCGGGACTGGATAAAACCGATTGACCCTCGTTTTTATTATTTTTCATTTATTTTCTAATTTTCTTATTTTCTATTTCCTATTTTCTAAAATTAAATAAATTCTTAAATAATAACATACTTAAACTAACAACATATTTTGAAATCAAGAATCAAAATTAATCAAATCTAAACACATAAATTAAAATTGAAATTATAGTAAGGGAAATCTTTTAAAGATCAAGTTCTTTTTTTTTTTTATAAATTCTATAACTTAATAAATACTTGTAAGAAATTTTTTTATAAATACCTCTTAAATATTCTAGAGGTGAATTTGAGTTTTAAAATTTACGGGGTCTCACACAAGTCCAGAGGCATTCCCAATGTAGCCAACCAAAAGAAGTCCATGTTCCAGCCAGGGGTAAAAAAGTTTTTTTACCAGTGCTCTTCTGAGGAGTATTTATTTTAGGAAGTTCAAAGCTGAATGATAAAGGAAATCCGATGGAGTACATTTAATAAGTCTTGAAGTTCATTAAATCCTCTTGAGTTATTACTAACTATTCTTGGATTAAAATTGTTTTCGAAATATTCTGGAAGGTTTGAGAAGACTAGAAGATTCCAGATGGAGAAGCAAAGAACACACAAGAACACTTACTAATTGGTGAGGATGTGGCTTGGGTTTACAAGAAGGCTTGACGGAAAGTCACTATATGTTTATGTGTGTGTTTTAATTTTCCTTCCTTGTTTTGGATTAGTTCTTTCTTAAAATGAAATTTTGCTTAAAATGTTTGCATGTTTCTTTTAAGGAATATGTGGATTTCCATTTAAAATTTTAAGTAGGATTTGTTTTTCCTTTTTAAGGTACGAATTTGATGGAACACGGATTGGTTAGGAGCCCTAAAAAGAAAACCCTAGCTCCGACAAAGCGAAGTCCTCGGCCCAAACCCATGCCGCTACATGGCCATAAGAGATACACAAAGCAAGTTCCACAAGAGTCTTCCTCGGATTCTCCCTCCCTTGCTAACAAATATGGAAGAATCACCACGAGATTTCGTTACCTTGCTAAGCAAGATACACCGTTGTATATACATAACGATACTCGTGTATTCAGGTACACAATAATCTGTAACCCTAATCATACTACTCCCATATACTGGTTACTGACTTAAGCATCGGAGCCTCTTAGGGAACTAGTCGCCACAATTTTACAGGTTTATTGATCGAGTGCCGAGAACAAACACAAACCTCAGCCATCCAGTGGGATGGTGAAATTGGTACTCATCAGAATCCTTCCTTGTTTTGAATTCCTTTTCCTTGCTTTTGTTTGAGAAATTTTAGCTATCACGCTATCTCAATTGACAAAATTTCCCTTTTCCTTAACCTAATTCCTTTAGGTTTTGGGGTTAAGAATCCAACTCTTGTTTGGATTCCATTTTTAATTGCTTTCCTAGTTGGTTTAGGTTGTAATTTTCATCCATCCTCCCTCTCATATAAAGGGCCATGGCCGAACAATATAAGTAGAGAATTCACAGATGATAATAAATTTGGTGTAAGGTTTTACCCTCTTATTTTTGAATTCTGCTCATTGAACTTTAGTTGGTACATGATAATGTGTTTGCTTTAGTTCTTAGAATTGCATGTGAATTAAGTTTTAGTCTCACTTAATTTAATTAGCTTTTCCTTCAATTTGCTCCTTGATTTATAGTTTAAATAGAACGTCATTCTACTATCGAATGCAAGTAGTAGTTAGGTTTTTAAGGAGTTAACTAGGATCCGCATCAAATGAATTATTGGTAATTTTTCATACACTACAATTTTAATCTCTTTGAGCCGAGAATCCACATCAGAACTGCATGTATATTGTTACACTGTTTGCCTGAATTTATGTGAGAAGTTTAATGAAAGTACAAATTCTCTCTTTGCCCAATTCCATCTTTGTACATATTTTGAGATAGAACGAGCTTGCTAAAGAGTTTTCATACTCACTATAAAAAGTTTGTGGTTTAGGGTCTTCTTTGCTCCTGATCATGTAAGTTTGTCTTGTGATTATATAAGTTTGTTTTGTATATGATTGTCATTCTTTAACTAAAAGCTAAAACTATCATTACTGTTTAATTGTTTTATCTATATATTACTGATATCATAAGTGTTAAATGCTAATATTACTTGTCATTCTTTAATTCTGTTTAATTTTTTTATTAGTTTGTGATTAATATTTATATACCACCATCGTCATAACTTCATTTTCATTATAACTGCCAACTTTGTTGATTCATTAGTATAACCGAGGCAAAGTCGTTAACTATTGTTGTATTACTGTACCCCAAGCCCCCATTTTGCCTAGTACTAGCGTTAAAATTATTTCGATAAGGGTTTAGACCCTTTAGCGGATGCCGACTGTTTCCAAAAATCCCTCCCAAACTGTGATCTCTCTCTTTCTCCCCCCTCATTTTTTTTTTTTTCATTTCTCTCCCCTCCCCAGCAACCTGAAGCAATTTCCCCCAACCCCATGGCTTGTGAATTCTTCTCATTTCCTCTCATTCATTTTTCAAATTAAAGAACACATTTTTTTTTTCGTTTTCGTTTGCAGTTTGATATTTGGATATTTTACACTACATTTATTCTCTTCTCTTTATGTTGTCTTGTTGTATACATCGAGAAAGGATTTTTTTTTCGGAATTGTTATCAGTATGACACATTTTACTATTTGTAGGACACTTTTTTAAATTTCAGCTTGTAAAGTTACCAAAGTGCCCTTCCCTCTTATAAAGTAAAAAAAATATTTTTTACTGCCCCATTCCTTCTCTTCTCCATTCGGTTGATGCCCAGCTCCTCCGACTGCGACTAGGCTCCTCCAACCGCCGCTGTCGCTCCATCTCATCTCTGCCGACCGCCGCCGCTGCTCTATCCATCTCTGCCGACCGCCGCCGCCGCTCCATCCATTGGTTGGTGGTTTTTTTTTTGAGTTTTTTAAATTTTTTCCAATTCTTGAAATTGCATTGAGTTGGTTGTTGTGAAGTTTATGGGTAGAAAGTTTATGAATGCTTTTGAATGTTGCATTTTTTCGGCTGTTTTGTGCATAATTAATGTGCAATTTCCATGCATGTATGATTTTGGGATTTCGGGCTTTTTTGAATGGCAATTTTGTTGGGAATCTTGAAAGATTGCATTGTATTGGTTGTGTAGTAATATTTTAGTGTTTATGTTGCGTTTTCCGACTGTGTAGTTCACATTTTAGGCTAAATTTTGGGGTCGTTCATCGGAAAAATGATTTTTCGACGAACAACCCGGAAAGAGGCGATTTTGTAGAGGAAAATCGCCTCTTTTTGACGATTTTCCCATAATAAATCGCTTTTTGACGATTTTCCCATAATAAATCGCCTAATCCAGGCGGATTTATTTAGGGAAAATCGCCTGATCCAGGCGTTTTTCCCTAAAAAAGTTGCCTGATTCAGGCATTTTTTCCCTATTCTGTCTTGCTTTTTTATTTTTTTCCCCTTTAATCTATCGTTTGGTTTTGAATTTTGTTAACTATTAATTCCTGTGCAACCTTTTAATTACATATAGGGGATAGATATAAAGGTAATAAATTCCGTCGGATGGGCAGAAGATCCAAATCCGGAGAGAGTAGTAATCCGAAAACATCCCGAGAGAGTGGTATTCTGGATAAATCTGGGGAGCCTATTATTCCAGATGCGGAAAATGCCCTTTGTGTTCCTCCAATGGCATCTGAGCGTTCGAGGAAGGTCGTGGCATGATCGCGAGCATCTTCTGCGACTGGGAATGTCACTGCTCCCATTACGAACACTCAGTTCAACCTTCCGTCTCTGGAAATGAGTACATCGGTGCATCCTTTACTGAACAACATTTTGCACCGCCCTTCTCAGATGTTGAAATATCCCATGATGATGGTGACAGCGAGGGGTCTTGTGGAAGAAGTGATGCTGAAGGGGCGAATACAAGCATCGAACCAACTAAGAGAGCAGGGAAATGATTAATGGGCAGTGATGCTAGGGCAGTGATTGCAGGGTGGATGGATTGTAGGGAGCTAGACTATCCACTTGAAGGTGGTCCTGTAATCCCTGAGTTGCTTTTGAGTTTCAAAGGACACTCTGCCTATCACGTTTGGCATGGAGAGGTAATTCTATTAAATTGCGTACTTGTATTTGTGAAGTATTTGGGCAAGTAATTTTTTCCTAATTATATATGCTTCATTACTTGTGATCCAAAGAGGAATAATAAAGTATTTTTGCATAGTTTAAATTTTTTTTACAAAAGAAATGCTTTTGGAATTGTAACCCTCTGTTGTAATTCCATTCTTTACATTTGGTAGGAACGGGAGATATTGAAATGTCATAATGGGGCCGATCGCTTAAAAAATTGGTCAGGCGATGATGAAATGAAAAAGCTTGTAGAGGGGTTCGGTTTGGCCCATTTAGTACAGTGCATGCATGATGAGTTAGACGCCGCTCTGCTCTGTGCCTTTGTGGAGAGGTGGCATCCAGAGACCAACTCATTCCACTTACCATTCGGGGAGATGACAATAACATTGCATGATGTTGCCTACATACTGCGCATTCCTCTTGGGGGTAAGCCCATTTATGAAAAACAAAGACTGCACAAATAGCGACGGATGTTGCAGCTGTGTTAGGAAAAGATGAAGTTAAATTGGATAAGCCTGGATTTGTGAAGTTGACAAGCATTGAGGCAAATTGTGCCGGTAGATTTGATAAAGTGAATGCTGCCTCAGGTTATTTATTGTGGGTTTTAGGGCTTTCCTTGTTAGTGGACAAGTCGAAAACCCACGTTTCTGCGCAGTATTTAACTTTCCTTCGCGATATTGAGAAAGTAAGTGAGTACTCATGGGGCACAGCTTGGTTGGCGTACTTATATTGCCAACTTGGGAAGACATCTAGAGCACAAAGTGCTCAATTTTCTGCTTGTATGACTTTACTGAAGGTTTGTCATTGTACATGTTGCTTTCCTTATTAGACAGTGTTGTATTTTGTGCCAACATATGTTTTAATTATTCTTCTATTCATTCTTATTAGAGCTAGATATATGAATACTTCCCAACATTCAGCCCACCAAAGAAGAGGTCGTGGAATACTGGATGGCCTACGGCAATGAAATGGCACGTTGGTACTAGGAAGAAGCGTGTTGCAAAATATGATTTGGAGGCTTACAGGAGGGAGCTAGATACATTACAGCCGAACGAGATAATATGTCCGTTCTGTGTGTTTGTAAACAGTTTTTTTTTTCTCTTTCTGTCATATCTTTGCTGATTTGTTTTACTGTCGAACAGGTTAATTGGATACCATTTGAGCCCAATCAGGCATTGGTCCATAAAATTTCCTTGTATAGGGGGCTTATATATTGCGTTAACGTTGAAGAGCCCTATATTCCGGATCGGGTGTTAAGACAGTTCGGGTACGCCCAACAAATTCCCTTTCAAGTCTTCAAACCGAAGGAGTGCTACAGAGGCCCTGAGACAAAAAAAGTATATCTGCAAGTTCGTTGCTGACATCAGTGGTTGGGAAATATATCATACAAGGCTTCTGCGGGATATGAAGAGGGCCGATTATACTGACGAAGCATGTGAGGGTTACCTTGAGTACTTCCGGTCGCGGTCGCACGTTCGTGTCAGTAGGGTCCGGTCGAGGCATGCACTCCTGATCCAACACAGTTGTCCCTCAATGCAGTGAGTTTAGGATGATTTTAGATTTTCTTTTGACCTATATCTGCCTTAGTAGTTGCTGATTGGGATTACAATTTTAATTGTTGCAGCGAATTCAATACTTAGCATCTCGGGCTGTCTTTTTTCATCCAAGGGTTGAACATGCCGTCATCCTTGAGAAAAGTAGGTAGGCTATTGCAGAAGTTGCTTATCATTTGGAGGCCCAGATTCCAGGACTCGAAGAACTTGCGAGAAGACCTCCTTTTGAGCCGTAGTGCATTGTCTTACAAGATTTGGATTATATATTTAGTGAATTAAATGTAATGGTGGCTGAATGAATTTTTTTTTTTCCTCGTATACAATTTGGATGTTGAATTAGTGCCTTAACTGAGTATTGCTGGTGAATGATTTAGAAATGTTAATTTAGTGATTTATTTTGTAGTCTGAACGGGGATTCAGCTGCTCATGTACAGGGGAGACTATGCCCAAATTTTTCGAGGCTAAACACACTAGTATACAATAATACACTTCAACTTTGATGAAAAATTAAATAAATTTAGTCTAATCCCCCAACATCTAATTTTCAATACCAACCAAAACACACCCTAAAACTTTTTAAATCATAAAATCCCTAAACCCTAATCGATAACTATCGTGGGTTGGGTGTCTATATTACCTATGCTATCGACGTATAGCCTTTGATAATTATCTAAGCGAGATTGTAACCTGTACTTCAACTCATCCATCATGTCTTCCTTATGGTGTTGCCACAACACACAGATTGGGGGCAACAAGATTTCACCGCTCGTCTCCAAACAAATAAAATGGTTGATATGACCCATAGTGATATACGTGTTCGGATCATCACATACGCTGGAATCCCGCAAGTGAAATGGAAGGAAGGTGCAACATTCCGCTCCGTAGAATATGAATACCCTCTGGTACCTCTGGCAACATTCCGCGACAAGTAGGCCAAATAGATAAGTATCAAACCAAAACTCCTCTGCTGCAGGACTTATATGGTAATCCAACACTGTATGAGCTTTATCGTTCATTGCTTCACTGAGAACTCCAAACCATAATGAGGTATACGCGTGAAGTTCATGTAACAGCTCCCGCCGGACTTGCGACCAAAGTGACTCGTCACCATGTACGAATTTAGATATTACCTTAAAACCACAGTGTCCATCCCCCATTACATTTTTATAATCCACAACATAATTGAACACAAACTGTTTTACCAAAAACAGCAGGTTGAAAGGCCAGTTGGATTCGTTAGAAGTCATTCGATTCCTCTTGGTTGATGACCCACTTGACCTACTGCGCCCTGCATATGGTATTCGTATGCATGAAACAATAGATGCATCATAATAAAAAAGTGACAAAAAAAAAAATTGAAATAGACCTGGCAACTATATGTACCTCTGCCTCTGGATCTGCCTCTACCTATGCCGGCATCCCTCTCGGCATGCTCGTAGCCCGATAGATCTCACTGCGTAGAGTTGTTCCTCAGCCTTCCCCTATGTGGCCTTTGTATCGGATCAGCGAGGTCAACAATCTCTGGATGCAAAGTGCTATGCATGACACCCGCTACTCTATAAATGTCCGCAGTCGGACGTTGCGAGGCCTCAACATACATCTCATGCAGTCGCCCTTGTGCTGTTTGCCGTTCCTCATCGCTAGGCATGTTTCCCTCATCCAAAGATAGGGTCCTCCAGAAGAGGTCCACATCCAAAGGATCAATAGGTCTGTAATTCCTGACCATTTCAACCATATGATGCGCACACGGCAAGCCATAGCTGGTTCGCATTTCACAACCACACAGCTCACTATTTGCCCCATAGACTGCACCTCTCTTTTTGTATTCATTTAACAACAACAGTATGGCATCCTGCGAAACTCTGCCACTGATCCTACTATACAATAGGTAATTTGATGTGGACCAAGGTACACATACGGATGAATTGCCAAGGAAAGTCTGATTAAGCTGCGTAGCTCGTATAAACTCTTTACTTACCCAAAATCTAGATAATAAAAATAAACTAACCTAAGCTAATTTACTTAAAGGAATTCGAACCAAGTAAGAAAAGAGGTGAAACATGCAAATTTAATTAGGTAGAACAAATAACCTAATTAAGCTAAGTTTCATGCAATATATAAATCACAAGCATGCAAAATACATAAAGCAATAAAGGGAGAGTACTCAAACTAATAGTTTAAAGATAAGAATACTTAATTTATAATGTTGTTCGGATGCCCTATTTATAGAGTAGGGCAGCCGAAATGTTAACCTAAAAGAACAAGGAAAAGAGTTAGAATTTGAAAACCAATCAAGAGATTAATTCCTTTACAATACCAAAACCTAAAAGAAGTAGGTAATGGAATAAGAAAAGGAAATTTGGTTACCTCAAAGATAAGGGAAGCCAAAATTACAAGTGGAAATCAAGAAGGAAAAGAATTGGCAATCCTACTCCAAAAAGGAGATCAAGAAGGGATCCTTTTTGGAAACTAACAAACTAAGGGCAAAATAGGGAACATGCACAAACCCTTATTTTTCCCCAAACCCTAACCCTTATTTTGCAAACCCTAAATAGGTAGGCCTTGCGTGTGGGCTGCTTGATGGGCTGGCCGAACTTGGTGATGTGGAATGGACTCCATGGATTGGGTCGGCCCAATTGTTGATGGCGCATTGTGGAATGGTGTAGGGAGCTTCCGGAATCATTTCGGAATCAAGATTTTCAAGATTCTGCAAAATATGAAATTCAAGATTTTCAAGAAAATCAAGAACTTCAAGAAACGTCTCTTTAAAGTCAAAGAACCTTCTGGCGTCTTCAAGAACTTCAAGAAACAGCCTTCTCTTCATTGTGGAATGGTGATTTGTGCCTCTTCTTCAAGAATTGTAAGGAGAGTTGCAATTTGAACCTTTCCGGCTTTATTTTCCAAGGCGTTGGCTTCTATCATCAACTGAGCATCCTGTCTGCAAGCTTGCACAAGGTTGTTGAGATCCTCACGAACTCTTCTTGCTCTGCTCCGCGTCATTGGCCCAATGATATCTACAAGTGGATCCCTTTGATATGGACTTGGATCCTGAAGCATTGTTGGGCCTTGGTGTAGAATCCGAACCTCCTCAGCTTCTCTGGACTCACTTGTCTGTAGACTTGTCGATGGACTAGGGATGCCCTCATTATCCCCTCCTGGTTGAAAAGGATTTGACCTCAAATCTTCATCCTGTTCATAAGTAAATGGAGACAAGTCAGCAACATTAAATGAAGTACTAACACTATACTCACCTGGAAAATCAAGCTTGTAAGTATTAGGCCCCATCTTGGACACGATTTGAAAAAGCCCATCGCCCCGGGGATGCAGTTTTGTCCTCCTCGCAGCAGGGAATCATTCCTTCCTCATGTGAACCTAAACCTAGTCTCCTGGTTCAAAGTTCACAGCCTTGCGCCGCTGGTTTGCATGGTCTGCGGCTCTGGCGTATATTTTCTCAAGGTTTGACCAAACCTTGGCATGTAGGCGTTTAACGGTTTCAGCCTTCTGGGCGCCGTCTAGATTAACCTGACCTTTTACCGGCAAAGGGATTAGATCTATAACTGTCAAAGGAGTGAAGCCGTAGGCAACTTCGAATGGACAGAACCTTGTCGAGGAGTGCTTGGAGCGGTTGTAGGCAAACTCTGCAACCGGTAAGACTTCTTCCCAACGTTTGATATTCTTCTGTATCAAAGCCCGAAGGAGATTGCCAATGGTACGGTTGGTGACTTCTGTCTGACCATCCGTCTGAGGATGACTTGTAGTCGAAAACAGGAGTTTTGTGTCGAGGCGTGACCACAAAGTCTTCCAAAAGTAACTCAGAAATTTGACGTCTCGTTCAGAAACAATAGTGCGCGGAATACCATGAAGTCGAACTATCCCCTGAAAGAACAAGTCCGCAATATGTTTGGCATGATTTGATTTCCTGTAAGGAATAAAGTGAGCCATCTTAGAAAAGTGATCGACTACGACAAATAGGGAGTCATTACCTCTTTGCGTCCTCGGAAGACCTAGAATAAAATCCATAGAAATGTCAGTCCAAGGTAAAGTAGGTATAGGTAAAGGCGTGTAAAGTCCATGAGGCTTAGATGTAGATTTAGCTTTTAAACAATTAATGCAATGAGTGTAAACATGCTGTACATCTTTTCGCATATGAGGCCAATAAAAATGTTCCTGTAACACATCAAGTGTCTTATTGACACCAAAATAACCCATAAGTCCCCCATTGTGAGCTTTATGAACCAGTAATTCCCTAGCAGAACTACGCGGGATGCATAACCTATGTTCCTTAAACAAGAACCCATCCTGTCTATAGTACTTATGGAATGCACCAGATTCACATGCTTTATATATAGTAGCAAAATCAAGATCAGAAGCATATAAATCCTTTAGATATGCAAATCCTAGCAAAGAATGATCTAAAATAGCCAGAATTTCATACCTGTGAGAGAGTGCGTCAGCAACTAAGTTATCTTTCCCTTTTTTATATTTAATAATGTAAGGAAAAGTGTCAATAAAAGCAACCCATTTAGCATGATGTCTATTTAACTTACTCTGTCTCTTTAAATGTTTAAGGGACTCATGATCACTGTGGACAACAAATTCCTTGGCCATTAAATAATGTGACCAAGTCTCGAAGGCACGGACCACTGCATAGAGCTCCTTATCGTAAGTTGGATAATTTAAGGCAGCTCCCTTCAACTTCTTATTGAAATAGGTGATTGGCTTGCCTTCCTGCATTAAAACTACTCTAATCCCTATACCTAATGTATCACACATTAGTTCAAAGACTTTATCAAAATCAGGTAATGCTAAAACAGGTGCATGAGTGAGATCATGCTTAAGAACCGTAAAGGCGTTTTCCTGAGCTTGCCCCCACAAGAATGACACATTCTTCTTGCACAATTTGTTCAGAGGTGCTGCTTTGGTGGAAAAGTCCTTCACAAACTGTCGGTAAAAGCCAGCCAAACCATGGAAAGACCTTACCTGTGTGGCCGTTGTTGGTGTAGGCCACTCCCTAATGGCTGTCACCTTGGCGTCGTCAACTTTGACACCATCTTTAGAGACCAAAAAACCGAGAAACACAACTTCCTCAACACAGAAAGTACATTTCTTCACATTGGCATACAATTTATTAGCACGTAATTCAATTAACACCAAGCGAATATTTTCTACATGCGATTTCATGTCTCTAGAATAGATCAAGATATCATCAAAATAAACCACAACAAACTTCCCTATAAACTTTCTAAGCACATGATTCATTAATCTCATGAAAGTACTAGGTGCATTTGTTATGCCGAAGGGCATTACTAACCACTCATACAAACCAAACTTAGTTTTAAAAGCAGTTTTCCATTCATCCCCCTCCCTTATGCGAATTTGATGATAGCCCTATGTAAGATCTATTTTAGTGTAAACCGTTGAGCCATACCTCTAACATGTCATCAAGCCTAGGAATAAGATGCCTACACTTGATTGTTATCTTATTAGCAGCTCTACAATCAACACACATTCTCCATGTACCAGCTTTCTTGGGGACAAGAATTACAGGTACAATACAAGGACTAAGTGATTCCCTTACCTGACCGTTAGCCAAAAGCTTGTCGATCTGCTTCTGTAACTCCTTTGTTTCCTCTGGATTTGCTTTGTAGGCAGGTCGATTTGGAATAGATGCACCAAGTATGAAGTCGATTTGATGTTCAATCCCACTGATCTGACCAATTTTGGACTATTATTTTAGCATCTTTGAAGGTAGTTCTCACGGGTTTTTGCCCAAGTTTTTTAGTGTTTTACGGCAGGTTTGGAGAACAGCCCAAATAAGGAGGAAAGACGCTAAAACAAGGATTTTGGAGCAAGAGATGTTCGGGCAGAATGTCACACGGGTTGTGGCCCAAAAAGAAGGAGAAAACTGAAGCCCAGTAGAGCAGCTGAAGTTCTAGAAGGATCCAAAAATTACTGCAGTAGAAGTAAAAGCTAAAGTTCTAGAAGGATCCAGAAATTACTGCAGTGAAAGTTAAAAGCAGAAGCTCTAGAAGAATCTTCAAAAAATCAATCGTTTGTTTCCTTCATCTGAGTGATGTGCTGACTTTGTCAAAGATTGCTCTACTCCTTAAGTGATGGGATATTTTTACTGAGAGATGATTGTTTTCCTCTCTATAAATAGGGGTGCTATCTAGATAGAAGTCATTCAGATTTACACTCAGTATTCATTTTAGTTTCTCATTCTTTATTCACGTAGAGTTCTTTCTTTAGTTCTGATAGAGTTAGAATTTCACGATATATTATTCTAGCAGTAGTTCTATTTTATTTGAGAGTTCCTTCCGGCAGGCTACCCATTGCCCAAACGGGAAGAGTCTCCAGTAGCAATATTCAGTAAAGTATCTCTTTTTCATATTCCATCCTTGCCTTCATTTCATGGCTGCTTTAATCTTATTTCGTGAGATGTTTAATTCTATGAGTAGCTAAATTCTCTTATTCTAGTATTATGTGAGAAACCTTAACCATTGCATGTATGAAACCAAAGCATGAATTCCAGTCTAATTAACTAGTTCCATAATTGCATGTGTTTATATGTCTAAAAACTAAGGTCGTATTAAGTTTGATCACCTTAATATAGATCTGGTAGGGCCAGTGAGTGGCACGACTACCGGCCGAGTAGTACAGGTTTAATTGGGTAGTAATCTCTTGAGCATCGTCGAGGGGGGTTACTGGTTTTGGGTTCTTCTTATTCTTAATGCTTCTAGCTTAGTTAATACGGTGATTGCGGGAACTCGCGGCCTGTTAATTAAACTAGATAGGGAAATAACCTTCACTGTGGGGACTCACGGGGGTTATCGATTCATTAAGGGAGAATTGGATTATGATTGCGGGGACTCGCGGTAATCTATAACTGAAACGACATAGGATAATTAGACAGTAAAAGGGGTTTATGATTACATGCATACGGTTAAGGTGGATTGCATAATGCTAAGATATTCTTCTTAATTGATTCTTAATATATTTTGCATATTTGGTTTTGCTTATTTCACATTTCTACAAATTCAAGGTCTCTAGGAGACACAAAAGGTAACTGCTAGTCAAGTTTGGTTAAACTGCATGTTAATTTGGAAATTGTGTTGAATTTGCCGTCTCTGTGGATCGACCCTGTACTCTGCTGTGCTACATTTTATTTAGCTAAATTGGTGCAGGTTTTTAATAGTATTTTTACTGCATTTGATAGTCCTACGACGGGTTAATCAAATTGGCGCCGTTGCCGGGGACGGTTACAATTTTTAATTTCTTTTTCCTATTAATGTGCTTGGTGTTTTCTTGTGCTGTGTATGAGCAGGTCTTTAAAACCTGTATTACTGAGTGATCCAGAGATTGAAAAGACTTGTAAACGCTTAGCCAAGGAAGAACGGTTATGCAAGCTTGCAGAATCAGAATCTATCAACCGACTGAGAGAACAAACGATCAACCGACCAGGTGAGCAAACAGATGGTTGCTCTGAGGCAGAATCTGTCAACCAACCGAGTGAACAAACGGACGGTAGTTCTGAAGCAGAATATTCAAGTTCTGAGATTGAATTTGATATCATGGGAGATAGACACGAAGATAGACAAGGGAATGGGGATGAAGAACAACAAAGAGGGCCACCACCAGAACCCACATTGAAGGAATTGAGCAGTCAAGACACTGACGACAGAGCATCTGCTGGAGTCATTCCAGAACTGCCCAATGGTTTCCCACTGAAGAATGGCTGGCTTAATGGCATCCCAAAATTCCATGGGGGTGTTAGAGATGATCCTCACAATTTCCTTGTCGAGTACGTGAAGAACTGTAAGGTGGGGCACCTACCAACTGGAGCCACCATCGATCAACTAAAGTTGGTGGCTTTTCCCTATGTCCTGACAGGTCCAGCAAATCGGTGGTTTTCCTCATTACCACCAAATTCCATTACCACTTGGAAGCAGATGAAGGAGCTGTTCCTGAAGAAGTATTTTTCTTCGACCAAAACCAATCTGGTCATGAAGGAAATAAGTAGCATTCAACAAGAAGCTGATGAGTCCCTTGGCAATTACTGGATACGATTCAACGAACTGGTGGAAAGCTGCCCCAATCACAAATATACTGAAGCACAACTTCTTCAGTATTTTTATCATGGGATGACCACCAATGACCGAAATTATATGGACTCATCAAGCAATGGAGCATTCTAGAACAACACAGTAACCAAGGCCAGGAGACTCATCGAGGATACTATTGAGTCAAGAAGTTAGTTCGGGGAACCCTCCCGATCGACCAAACGGCAGGCCGAAGTGAGATTTGTGGATGATTCCAGTGACGAGAAGCTGAACTAGATTGCTTCTAATATGGGGAAACTGACTGCTTTGGTAGCAAAACTCACAACCCTAGGCAGTAGTAGCAATGAGGAAATTGTTTGTGGATGTTGTGGACATCAAGGGCATTTTTCACAAAATTGCAACCTTGTACAGGAGGATCCCATTGCTCAAGTCAACGCTGCTGGGGATTGGAATAATAATTTCAATGGGAATTGGAATCGTAATCCACCAAGGGACCCCTACTCTAACACCTACAATTCAGGATGGAAGGACAATCCAGCTTTTGGTTGGAAGAATCCAAAAGAAGGAGTTCAGGTGCCCTTCAAGTCAGAAGCCAATCAGCAAGCTCACTTCTGAATACTGGGAACAATCAGAGTCATAGGAATACTGGATCAGTGTACAGGCCACCCCAACAGAGGAATTTTCATAACCCAAATCAGAATAATCAACCAAGGGGAGGCCGAACCATAGAGGATGCAGTAGAAGATCTTTTTGATTAACAGAAGGTTCATTCAACTACCCTCGATGGGATTGCAGGAATGCTGTCTCAACTATCGAATTCCATACAAGAATTAAAGGGAAACCAAGGGAAATTACCTTCTCAAGTGCAGGTTTCGCGTATGGAGAATATAAGTGCAATAAGTTTAGGAATAACAAAGGTACGGGAACCAGAACTGGAAAATTAAGTATCTAGACTGAGTTTGAATCAAGGGGCACCATACCAACCACCCCAGCAGCGGAATTTTCAGAATCCAAGTCAGAATCAGCCACAAAGGAGTGGCAGGATGGTGGAAGATGCCATCGGAGAGTTTTTCGAGCAACAGAAGGAGCAAAGAACTACTATGGAAAGGATAACAAGAATTCTGTCCCAACTATCGGCATCCATGCAGGAGTTGAAGGGAACCAAGGTCATTTGCCTTTCCCAGTACAGGTTCCTCCCAAAGAGAACGTGAATGAAATCCAGTTGAGAAGTGGAAAAATTATGGAGCCTTTAATTACGAAATCACAGTTAGAAGGGGCCGATTTTCCCAAACCGATAGGTGTTCAAGATGCTGGAAATTCAAATACAGTAGAATCTGAGGAGCCGATCATTGTAGACTCCGATCCTGAACCTGAGAAGAGCTCCGCTCCAGTTACAATGAGCAAGGATGTGTATAAACATGTGCCGCCATTCCCAAATAGCTTGCGACCCAAGGCAAGGAAAATAAAGGAGGACCTGATTGACTACTTGGAGGTTTTCGAAAAAATGGAGGTACACCTTCCATTCCTTAAGGCAATTAAGCTTCCCACAGTCGGAAAATTTCTGAAGGAATTCATGGCAGGGAAGCCAAGAGGGGCGAGCAAGGTGGTGTTAGGAGAGAATGTCTCGGCAGTGATTCAGAAAAAGCTCCCCCCGAAATGCAAGGATCCAGGTATGTTCTCTTTACCTTGCATCATTGGAAATAGAAAAATAAAGCATGCTATGTGTGACCTTGGTGCTGCCATTAATGTTATGCCTTTGTCAATTTATGAGACTTTATCTGGTGTTAAGCTTGTGGATACAAAGGTAGTAATACAACTAGCAGATAGGTCATGTGTGCACCCTGAAGGTGTACTTGAGAATGTTTTGGTGAGCATAAATTCCTTTGTTTATCCTGCTGACTTTTATGTGATTAAGATGCATAATGATCCGGCCAAAGAATCTGCTGGTGTATTGTTAGGTCGCACATTTTTGAAAACTTCTAAGGCAGTGATTGATGTGTATAATGGCTCTATCCGTTTGGATCATTGTGGTGAAAAGCATACTTTTAGTATCGATGATACCATGAAAAGTTCACAAACGGTTGTCAATAGTGTTGAGCTGTATGACCCTCTTGTCCAAGAATCTCTTGAAACCAATTTTTTGCAGGACAAGGAAGAGAAGATTCTCCCTCAAGGTTTGACTCATTTCAAGAGACAGAATAGAAGTGATGGAAAGGCCCTAACGCTTGACTTAGAGGAACCTCCAGGTTATCAAAAGGACCAGAATTCCGCAAAAGGGTGTGTCAAAGCCAAGGTGCGAAAAAGAAGCAATGCAAAGACATGGCTTAGTACACCCACCAAAGTTGATAAAGTGAAGTTACTAGGCGAGGGGCCAGATTCGAACAGTGGAAGAAACTTCACTGTGGAGCTGTCCTAATTAATAATGAGAAGCTGAGCTGAGTCTAGCCAAAGACTTAAAAGAAAGGCGCTAGTCGGAGGCAACCCAATTTGTTTTTCTTTTCATTTTTATTTCAGTTTTCTTTCATTTTTTATTTTATTTTTAATTTTTTATTTTATTTATTATTATTATTATTATTATTATTATTTATTTTATTTATTTATTTTTTTCATTAGTTTGTTTTCTAGTCACACTTTTCTGGCTGAATTATTTTGCAGAATGTGTAGGCACTTGTCGAAATTTTTTTTGCTTTCTAGACAATGTTGGACTACCTAGTCCAATAATCTGCCCAGGTAAGTTTTAGTTCCCCTGCATCATCTTTGAAAGTTTGATTGTGTTTGTTATATGTGTCAGTCGGTCCATCAGTCCTTTTCCCTGCTCTTATTGTAGTTGCTTGAGGACAAGCAATTGTTTAAGTGTGGGGATGTTTTGTGTGTTTTTGAAATTTTATTTTATTATTTGTATTTTTATTTTTTGAATATGAATTTGGTGAGAGTCTCTGCCTTGTGACTGAACTGGATCTGAAATAAGCAACATAAGTGAGGTGTTACATGAGGTGTGCATGCTGAATTTTGAAGTGTTAAATTGAGAAATCCTTTGCTAGCTAGTCAAAATATGCATGTATTTCCCTTTCTTTTAAGCCACTGTATTGAGCCTGAATGTTCTGTGAGAATCATTTGTTTGCCGGCCTGACTGTCAAGATGGTATGAATAGTGCATGGCGGGAGAATGGGGGACCTTCTTAGGATTAACCGTTTTTTGGCTTAAATTTTGAACCTACCAGTTTATATCCTTAGAAGCCAAGTTGAAGCCTTGTTTACAAGTTCGTTTGAAGTCACTAAAAGAGCCTAGCCAATTCATGATTAAGCTTCTTTTTTACCCCCCAGTGTGTATGCTTTGCTGTGATGTTTAATAGTGTTTATTAAATAAGGTTGCCTGTTCTGTATTGTGAAGTCATGGAAATATTTGAAGAGTATAAATGTGTAATGGAGCTTGAAAAGAAGCTCTGAAAAAAAAAAAAAATGAAAGAAAAATCCAATTTCTCAGTTCTGAAGTTTAAAAGCAAAAATGCATGGAACTGAGATGAATTAAGTGGAAAGAGATGAATAAAGGGTTCTAGTCTTTGTTATTGTGAGCTGTTGGATTGAGAAGCAGGATATTCCATGAAGTAGTGAAATTTTGAGAACAGGGTAGGCAATCGATTCCCCAGACAGAGACGGGGCAGTAATCTGGAAAAGAGTGTAGCAGTAATTGTTCTTTTTTGCTAAACACACTGGGTTTAATGTTTTTTGCAGGTGGCTTAGAACCCTTAGGATCTGTCCAAGTGTTCGAACCCTAGCTTTACATTGCGTCCCATGATTTGAAGGTTGTTTCTTAACTGCTGTGTGTCTATTCCTCTTATACTGTGGCGATGGTCGGCTATCAAGCATGTATGATTCTGGCTAGACTAGGATTTAATTTTATCCTAAATTTTTTTCTTGTGAAAAAGTGAGGATGTGAATTACAAACCATAGAGTGCAGTTGTAGGAGTTATTGCATATTTTGTGTTGGGCTTCTGAAGGATAGTTTTTGGAAAGTGTTAAATTGCGTGCACCTGAATGTAATACTGAATTTTGTGATGTGAGTAGGATCCGGCAGAAGGAATGAGGCAGAAGTTTATGTGTCAAGTCATTGAGTCAGTTTGTCTTTTATTCTGTTCTTGTTCTTTGTGAGTCGTGTTGGCTGTTTTGTTTTTTTCGTGGAACTATTGTGGGATACAGGCTTAAGGGAGGAGCTGTGCTCTATTCTTCACTTCACACTTCATGGCAAGTGTCATTCAAGTGTGGGGATATGATCTGACCAATTTTGGACTATTATTTTAGCATCTTTGAAGGCAATTCTCACGGGTTTTTGCCCAAGTTTTTTAGTGTTTTACGGCAGGTTTGGAGAACAACCCAAATAAGGAGGAAAGACGCTAAAACAAGGATTTTGGAGCAAGAGATGTTCGGGCAGAATGTCACACGGGTTGTGGCCCAAAAAGAAGGAGAAAACTGAAGCCCAATAGAGCAGCTGAAGTTCTAGAAGGATCCAAAAATTACTGCAGTAGAAGTAAAAGCTGAAGTTCTAGAAGGATCTAGAAATTACTGCAGTGAAAGTTAAAAGCAGAAGCTCTAGAAGAATCTCCAGAAAATCAATCAGTTGTTTCCTTCATCTGAGTGATGTGCTGACTTTGTCAAAGATTGCTCTACTCCTTAAGTGATGGGATATTTTTACTGAGAGATGATTGTTTTCCTCTCTATAAATAGGGGTGCTCTCTAGGTAGAAGTCATTCAGATTTACACTCAGTATTCATTTTAGTTTCTCATTCTTTATTCACGTAGAGTTCTTTCTTTAGTTCTGATAGAGTTAGAATTTCACGATACATTATTCTAGCAGTAGTTCTATTTTATTTGAGAGTTCCTTCCGGCAGGCTACCCATTACCCAAACGGGAAGAGTCTCCAGTAGCAATATTCAGTAAAGTATCTCTTTTTCATATTCCATCCTTGCTTTCATTTCATGGCTGCTTTAATCTTATTTCGTGAGATGTTTAATTCTATGAGTAGCTAAATTCTCTTATTCTCGTATTATGTGAGAAACCTTAACCATTGCATGTATGAAACCAAAGCATGAATTCCAATCTAATTAACTAGTTCCATAATTGCATGTGTTTATATGTCTAAAAACTAAGGTCGTATTAAGTTTGATCACCTTAATATAGATTTGGTAGGGCCAGTGAGTGGAACGACTATCGGTAGAGTAGTACAGGTTTAATTGGGTAGTAATCTATAACTGAAACGACATAGGATAATTAGACAGTAAAAGGGGTTTATGATTACATGCATACGGTTAAGGTGGATTGCATAATGCTAGGATATTCTTCTTAATTGATTCTTAATCTATTTTGCATATTTGGTTTTGCTTATTTCACATTTCTACAAATTCAAGGTCTCTAGGAGACACAAAAGGTGATTGCTAGTCAAGTTTGGTTAAACTGCATGTTAATTTCGAAATTGTGTTGAATTTTCCGTCTCTGTGGATCGACCCTGTACTCTGTTGTGCTACATTTTATTTAGCTAAATTGGTGCAGGTTTTTAATAGTATTTTTACTGCATTTGATAGTCCTACGACGGGTTAATCACCCATGCAGAGGCGGCAATCCTTGCGGCAACTCTCCTGGAAAGACATCGTTGTATTCTTGCAACAAATAATGAACTTCCATAGAAATATCCCAAGGGATATCGTCAGGGTTAGCACAGGTTACATACTAAAACTAGTACACAACCTTTGTCAGTTAACACCTGGTCTACCTTCCCTACTGTAGCGAAAAAGCTACCTCTAACTTCTTCCCGATTAGGCTTATCAGAGTTGGCCTTACTACTCTTTACATGTTTTTTCCCTTTCCCCTTGTCCACGCGCTTTCCAGCTTCCCCTTTGGCGAGGGCGTACTTCATCCTGATTGATTCTGAACGCATTTCAGGAGGTGGCATAGGTAGGAACGTGTGGATCTTGCCCTCCTGGCAGACCGAGTAAGTGTTGGCGACCCCATCATGAGTTGCCTTCAAGTCGAAGAGCTATGTGCGTCCGAACAGAATGTGACAAGCCTCCATTGGAAGCACATCGCATAAAACAGTGGATTCGAACTTCCCGATAGTGTATGGTACGCTTACCTGCTTTGTGACTCTGTAGCCGTCTGAGCTCTCGAGCCATTGGAGCCGATAAGGACGTGGATGGTTCAGTATGGGGAGCTTCAGCTTTTCGACCATATATTCACTGGCCACATTTGTGCGACTCCCTACATCAACGATCAGAACACACAACTTCCCATTGACCTTAGCCCTGGCGTGGAAGATGTTTGTCCGTTGAGACGTATCCTGGACAGCAGCTGTAGTCAAGGTGCTAGTAACCAAGTTCTGAATGGAATCTTCTTCGATGAACTCAAATTGCTCTACCAGTTCAGACGTAGCACTGTCAGTTAACTCCGATAAGGGGTTAACGGCTTGTTCATCCTCATCCTCTTCAGAAATGTATTCACCATCTTGCCTCAATAATACCTTCCGGATGATAGGACAATCGCGCATATAGTGGCCAATGCCGGAGCATTTGTGGCAAGTGACATTGCTTATTGATTGCCGAGGTTTGATGGCGTCTTGGATTGGGATGAAGACGGGGTGGCAACGGAGATGATAGCCTTCCGTTCTGACGTAAATGGCTTCTTGGCGGGTGGCGAGTAAACCGAATTCTTTCTCCAAGCCGGTGGGGCGCTGGCAGGTATCCTGACGGGCGGAACTATCTTCAGGTATTCTCCATGACCCGAGCTTTGTGCAACTTGTCCGTCAAAGTGGTTGCATTCTGAAGTTCAATGGCTAAAGCTATACCCCTGTTTAGGCCATTAAGAAAACGAGCCATTGAAACAGCCTTGTCTTCTTGTACATTTGCCATAATTTTGGCCATTTCTAACTTTCTATAGTATACGTCTACAGATAAAGGTCCTTGTACAAGAGTATGTAATTTCCTATACAATTTTTTAAAATAATAATCAGGAACAAAAGTTCTACGCATAGAAGTAGTCAAATCATACCAAGTTAGAGGTGGAGCACGGGGCCCGCATAGGACGCGTATTCCTGCGTTGGTCCATCTATTGATTCCACCAGACCAGGGCATAGGCGTGAAAAGTTATGAATCGATTGACAAGCCCAACCCCAATGTCTTGATTTCGAGTGGCAATACATTGCTGACCCATATATATATCATCTGCTAATACACAACCAATTAATGTTTGAATAAAAAACCGTTCGGGCATCATCCCATTCCGAGGACTTAGAGAAATACCCTTGGTGGTGCCACAATCTGTTCGGCGTACAAAAATGTGTTGAACTACTTCAACAAGTCTGCATGTGAGATATCCGGCATCTGATGTTCGTACAGCAGTATCCACAACCCCCTTACGGGCTCCGTAGCAAGAGATTATATATTCTGTTAAAGAAAGTCCTTCCCGTAAATTGCTTTGAATAGGTAAATTAATCATTTGTCCTTGAGGATCCGACATTAATCCTCTCATACCTACTAATTGATGTACCTGAGATACATTTCCTCGAGCGCCTGAAAAAGACATTATATGAACGGGATTAAAGGGGTCAGTCATCCTAAAATTTGGATTCATCTCCTGTCGCAAATATTCACTTGTAGCATACCAGATTTTAATGGATTGACATAGTTTTTCTACTGCGTGTACATTCCCAGAATGGTGGTGTTTTTCAAAAATCAAACTTTGTTGTTCAGCATCTTGAACTAGGCATCCCTTTGAAGGTATTGTTAAAAGATCATCAATTCTAATGAAATAGATGTAGCAGTAGCTTGTTGAAAACCCAGGGTTTTTACTTGATGTTGGATGTGTAGTTGTTTCCACTTTTTAAGGGAATGGAAATTTTGCTTTGCATCTTGAAAGATTGCATTGTATTGGTTGTGTAGTAATGTTTTAGTGGCTAAGTTGCGTTACCGGCTGTGGTGTTAACAAAGATTAGGGAAAATTCCGTCGTTGTTCGTCGGAAAAACGGTTTTCCAGCGAACAACCCAAAAAATCGCTTCGGGGAAGCGATGCGTATTTAAGTGAGAAAATCGCTTCCCCGAAGCGATTTTCCGGTGTAACATCACCGGAAAGAGTCAAATTTTCCAAGGAAAAACACCTCTTGCAGGCGCTTTTTTTTGGAAAAAACGCCTGAAGGAGGCGTTTTTTTTCTTGAGGAATTTGCCTAAATCAAGCGATATTCATTGGAAAAAACGCCTGCATGAGGCATTTTTTTTGGAAAAACGCCTCATCCAGGCGTTTTTTCCAACTCTGTTTAATTTTTAAAATTTTTTCCATTTAATATGTTGTTTGTTTCTGATTTTCTTTAAGTACAGATGGGGGACAGATTTAAAGGTAATATATTCCGTCGGACGGGAAAAAGATCCGAGTCCGGAAAGAGTAGTAATCCGGAAACATCCTGGGAGAGTGTTAATCCGGATAAATCCGGGGAGCCTTTTATTCAAGAGTCGAAAAATGCCCCTCGTGTTCCTCCAACGGCATCTGAGCGTTCGAGGAAGGTGGTTGCGCGATCGCGAGCATCTTCTGCGACTGGGAATGTCATTGCTCCCATTATTGAAAACTCATTTCAACATTCCGTGTCTGGAAATGAGTACATTGGGGCGTCCTTTACAGAACAACCTTTCGCCCCGCCTTTTTCAGATGTTGAAATGTCCCATGATGATGGTGACGGCGAGGGGGCTTGTGGAAGAAGTGATGCTGAAGGGGCTAATACAAGCAGCGAACCAAGTAGGAGAGCTGGGAAAGGACTCATGGGCAGTGAGGCTAGGGCAGCGATTGCAGGGTGGAAGGAATACAGCGAGCTGGACCATCCGCTAGAAGGTGGTCCTGTAATCTCTGAGTTGCTCTTAAGTTTCAAAGGCCACACTGCCTACCACGTTTGGCATGGAGAGGTAATTCTATTAAATTACGCACGTTTATATGTGATGTATTCAATGAATTAGTATTTTGCTAATTTTCTATGCTTCATTCTTGTGATCCAAAATGTCATAATAAAGTGTGTTTGAACGGTTTATTTTTTTTTTACAAAATAAATGCTTTAGGAATTGTATCCCCTTGTTTTATTCCGTTGTTTACATTTTGTAGGAACGGGGGATACTGAAATGTCATAATGGGGCCGATCGATTGAAAAATTGGTCGGCCGATGATGAGATGAAAAAGCTTGTTAAGGGGTCAGGATTGGCCCATTTAGTACAGTGCATGCATGATGAGTTAGACGCCGCTTTGCTTTGTGGAGAGGTGGCATCCGGAGACCAACTCTTTCCATTTGCCATTCGGGGAGATGACAATAACATTGCATGATGTTGCATACATATTGCGCATTCCGCTGGTGGGTAGGCCCATTTATGTAAAAACAAAGACTACACAAATAGCGACGGATGTTGCAGCTGTGTTGGGGAAAGATGAAGTGAAAATGGATAAGCCCGGGTTTGTGAAGTTGACAAGCATTGAGGCGAATTGTGCCGTTGATAAAGTTAATGCCGCCTCGGGTTATTTATTGTGGGTTTTAGGGCTTTCCTTGTTTGTGGACAAGTCGAAAACCCTCGTTTCTGCGCAGTATTTAACTTACTTCGCGATATTGAGACAGTAAGTGAGTACTCGTGCGGCGCTGCCACATTGGCGTACTTATACCGCCAACTTGGGAAGGCGTCGAGGGCACACAGTGCACAGTTTTCTGCTTGTTTGACTTTGCTTCAGGTTTGTCACTGTACATGTTGCTTTCCTTATCATACATTGCTGTATTTCGTTAGAAGATATGTACTGATTGTTCTTCAGTTCATTATTATTAGAGCTGAATATATGAATACTTCCCAACATTCAACCCACTGAAGAAGAGGTCGTGGAATACTGGATGGCCTTCGGCAATGAAATGGCAAGTTTGTACTGGGAAGAAGCGTGTTGCAAAATATGATTTGGAGGCTTACATGAGGGCCCTAGATGCACTGCAGCCGAACGAGGTAATATGTCCGTTCTGTGTGAATCCGAATAGTTTTTTAATGTTACTGTGCTACCTTTGTGATTTTTTTAATTATCGGCCAGGTTAATTGGATACCATTTGAGCCCAATCCGGCATTGGTCCATAAAATTTCCTTGTATAGGGGTCTTATATATTGCGTTAACGTTGAAGAGCCCTATATGCCGGATCGGGTGTTAAGACAGTTCGGATACGCCCAACAAATTTCATTTCGTGTCTTCAAACCGAAGGAGTGCTACAGAGGCCCAGAGACAAAAAAGTATGTCTGCAAGTTCGTTGCTGACATTAGTGGCTGGGAAATATCTCATACGAGGCTTCTGCGAGATATGAAGAGGGCGGAGTATACTGACGAAGCAAGCGAGGATTACCTTGAGTACTTCCGGTCGCATTCGCACATCCGTGTCAATAGGGGTCCTGTAGAGGAATACACTCCTGATCCTACTCAGTTGTCCCTCAATGCAGTGAGTTTAGGATGATTTTTGATTTTATTATTACCTATATTTGTCTTACTAGTTGCTGATTGGGATTATTATTTTACTTGTTATAGCGACTTCAGTACTTAGTCTCTCGGGCAGTCTATTTTCATCCAAGGGTCGAACACGCTGTCAACCCTGAGACACGTAGGCAGGCTATTGCAGAAGTTGCTTATCATTTGGAGGCCCTGATGCCGAGACTCGAAGAGCTTGCGCTACGACCTCCATTTCAGCCTTAGTACATTGTATTCCTTATGTTTGGATTATGTATCTTGTGATTTTAGTGTAATGCTGGAGGATTGATTTTTTTTTTTTTACTCCCCAATACAATTTAGATAATGAATTAGTGCCTTGTATTGGGTGTGCCGTTGATTGAATTATAGAACAAAATTTAATGATCCATTATGTGGTATGAACAGGGATTCAGGTGCTCATATACAGGGAAGACTCTGCCCAAATTTCATACCATTTAAACACACTAGTACTGTTTTAGGGCGTATTTTGCGTTCCCGGCTGTAGCTAACATTGTTGGGTTAAATGCGCCGTGCTTTTGGTATTAAATCGCCTGAGTCATGCGATTTAAACCAAGAAAAACGCCTGAGTCATGCGTTTTTCTCACATAAATACGCCTGCCTCAGGCGATTGTCTCCAAAAAAACGCTTGAGTTAGGCGTTTTTCTCCCATAAAATCGCCTGCCTCAGGCGATTTTCTCCAATAAAAACGCCTAACTCAGGCGTTTTTCCTCCATTAAATCGCCTGAGTCAAGCAATTTAAACCAAGAAAAACGCCTGACTCAGGCGTTTTTCTTGGAGACAATCGCCTGAGGCAGGCGTTTTTCCCACATAAAAACGCCTTACTCAAGCGTTTTTCTTTGTTTAAATCGCCTGATTCATCCAATTGTCACGTTCACACCAACCCACAATCCCAAACATCTGAAGTCCATAGCATCCCTAATACAATACTGCACTTTAACTTTGCTACAGAAGTTAACTGACTTATTGTACTTCTAATCGGAATGTAATTGGTAATACAAACCTAACCACAATCATAAACTTTTGAAATAATTAGCAACATGACAAATATATTCTAACTATACTGTACATCTATATTTCAATACAAACATAACCGAGGATGCCATACATTTGAAATCATAAATCCCTAATACAAACATAATCGAGGATGCAATACATTTGAAATCATAAATCCCTACACCCTAATCGATAACTATCGTGGGTTCCCTGTCTACATTGACTAAGCTAGCAACGTACAAGCTGTGATATCTATCCAATCGAGCTTTTAACCTGTCCTCCAAATCATCCATCATGTCGTCCTTATGGTGTTGCCACAACACACTGACTAGGGGCAACATGATTTCACCTCTCGTCTCCAAACAAATGAAATGGTTGCCCCGGATATGTCCCATAGTGATATAAGTGTTCGGATCATCACATACGCCAGACTCCCGCAATCGAAGTGGAAGGAAGGTGCAACATTCCGCTCCGTAAAAAGCGAATACCCTCTGGTACCTCGTGGCGACAAGTAGGCCAAATAGATAAGTATCGAACCAAAACTCCTATGTTGCTGGACTTATGTAGTAATCCAACACTTTAAGAGCTTTATCGTACATAGCTTCACCGAGGACGCCAAACCATAATGAGGCATACGCATGAAGTTCATGTAACATCTCCCGCCGGACTTGCGACCAAAGTGACTCGTCACCATGTACGAATTTAGATATTACCCTGAAACCACAGTGTCCATCCCCCATTATATTTTTATAATCAACGACATAATTGAACACGAAGTGTTTAACCAAAGAAGGGAGGTTGAAAGGCCAGTTGGATTCGCTAGGAATCATTCGAATACTTCTGGATGATGATCCACTTGACCTGCTGCGACTTGCACATGGCATTCGTATGCAAAGGATATGACAACTATATGTGCCTCTGCCTAGGCCTAGGCCGGCTTCCCTCTAGGCATGCTCGTAGCCAGAAGGGTCTCGCTGCGTCGAGTTGTTCCTCGGCCTTCCCCTATATGGCCTTTGAATGGGATCAGCGATGTCAACAATCTTTGGATGCAAAGTGCTATGCATGACACCCGCTACCTTATAAATGTCCGCAGTCGGACGCTGCGAGGCCTTCACATACATCTCATGCAGTCGACCTTATGCTGTCTGCCGTTCCTCATCGCTAGGCATGTTTCCCTCATCCAAAGATAGAGTCCTCCAGAAGAGGTCTACATCCAAGGGATCAATAGGTATGTAATTCCTGGCCATTTTAACCATATGATGCGCACACGGCAATCCATAGCTGGTTCGCAGTTCACAACCACACATCTCATTATTCGCCCCATAGACTGCACCTCTCTTTTTGTATTCTTGTAACAGCAATAGTATGACATCTTACGAAACTCTGCCATTGATCCTACTATACAACATGTAATTGGCTTCACGGATTGTTTTGCTCCGGGATGCCTCCATTTTACTACGTATCTCACCCAAATGCAACTTTATCATCTCATTTATGGCCAGAAATATTGTAGGAAATGAACCTCTATCAGTTTTAATGGCGCTTCAATATTGCGTGCGCACTCTCAGCCCTGCATATATAAAATACGAACAAAAGTAATGCTTTACATAAGGGAATAATGTGTAATGGTTTCATATATATAACTGTAGGCAACAAAATTTAATAGTCTTACATGTTGTTTGTGCGCCCTCTATAATGTTTTATCTCTTTAGTCCAGAATGAGACAAACTTGGTCCTGTGTGGATCCAACCAAGTATGGTGCAAATAATTAACCACAGATATCCACCGGTCTCTATATTTGGTCTCTATGATCTCCACAGCTATCGTGAACTCTTAATACGTTAGAGCACTCATCATCTCTACCGTGCTTCAAACTCATCTAATATATCTTTGTCCGTACACACAGTGAGTGTTTTCTTCTTTACATCCATGGCAATATGCCGTTTGCACAGTAGTTGCTTAGAATCGGAAAAAACAACGTGCACAGCTTTCAGTAGAGCTGGCTCTCTGTCCGTCATAACAACATGGGGATATGTCAATGGATCAAAAAGTTGCCTCAACCTAGTCATAGCCCAGAAATAAGTTGGATATGTCTCATCTCTCATGAAAACAAAGGCAACATGTATGTATTGATCCGTCAGAACATGAGAGACTATCTGAAGCATAGGCATGTCATACCGGTTGGTCTTGTATGTCGTATCCATATACAAAACGTAGGGAAACGTACGAAGCAGATTAGGAACATCCGCATGAGCGAAGAACACATTTTCAAGCGCGTTACGCTCATCTTCCCCAGTGTACCAATAGTAGTACCTGTAATCCTGCATCAGTTTCAAGAAGTATTGTATATGACTTAAATCTCCCATTTCTTCTCTTCTACCCTTTGCCGTTTCGTTGTAAACCTGCCTGATACGTGTGACATTAGTCGCATTGTCATATCGCAGTTTTTACAGCATCTGCTTTGGAGCCAAATTTATCTTCATCATTTCTGAAATTTTCTCCTTTTCCTCTTCATTCAACTGGGACTGCTTATGATGCCAGTTTTTAACAAGGGGTAATTCATGATTGTGGTGTCCTTTAATGACATTCAGCTTCTAGGTACCCCCACTAATTTTTTTCCCTGATATTTTAAAGGGACAACCAGTCAACTTGCTACTAGTGTTGTTACGGGATATTTTTCCTTCAACTGAGGATGCTTTGCTTCTAACTTCCCCCGATCTATCACAACATATGTCAACTCTCCCTCTTCTCCCTTTGAGAGGCCTCTTCCACGTTTTAGAAGAAGTTATTTTCGTATCAACCAATCAACTTAGCTCGAGTCGTGAACTCTTCCTCAGTCCTAAATACACCCGTGTAATCTAGAATGATTCGATCATCCAAAACGTGCGAAGCCTGTCAAGCAAACCAATATGACATTTAGAAATTCCCGCAATCGGGGTGAAAAATGGAGGAGTGCCATATAATCGCCATCAGTGGGCGATTTTAAACAATAAAATCGCCCAACAGGGGCGATCACGAAAAAATCGCTCCGGAAAGGCGATTTTTTCTGAAAAAATCGCCAAAGGTCACCGTTTTTATATGAAAAAATCGCCCCACATTGGCGATTTTTTTTCAATAAAATCGCCAGTTTGGGGAGATTTTTTCATATAAAATCGGTGGCATGTGGCGATTTTTTCATAAAAAATCGCCCTGGAAAGGCGATTTTTTATGATAAAATCGCCTCCCGTGAGCGATTCTCACCCAGTGAACCAAAATCATGAAAAATGTGATACCTTTAATCCATACAAATTGTAATGTCATACGTACCATGTAATATGGATCTTCATTTGCATTTTCAGCCATGAAATTCAAGCAAAATTCAATTATTATACTTGAATGAATGTAGTGAATGTTGAGTGTAGGGAAAAAAATTAACAAGAAATGGGAGGGAGAATGTATGGATGTCTTGCTTGTGGGGAAGGAATGGATGAATAAGGTGGGTAAAGTTGGGTAAAAATATTGGTAAATTTTTTTTTTCTTAAGGTAAGAATCAAGGGTATTAAAGTCTTTTCACCACTTAAAATTTTAAAAAATGTCCTGCATTTAGTAAAATAGTGAAAAGACAAATATATCCTTGATAGTTTCTAACTTTATAAAAAAATAATTTACCCAATTTTTTTAACTCAGGAAAAATCGCCCAGACCAGAGGATTTTCTCTGACCTGGGCGAATTTATGTGGAAAAATCGCCCATGCCAGGCGATTTTCCCTGAGAAAATCGCCTAGGCAAGGCGATTTTTTCTGGGAAAATCGCCCAGGCCAAGCGATTTTCCCTAAAAAAATCGAATTTTCAAAAATTTAGTGATCGTTCGCCGGAAAAACGATTTTCCGACGAATAACCGGAAAAACCTAAAAAAAAGGCCGTCCTATGACGTTTTTTTTAGGAAAAATTGCCACAGGACACCGATTTTCTCTGGGAAAATCACCTGGCGGGGGCAATTTTCTCTGGGTACCAGGCGATTTTCCGCAATTTTCCCAGTCCAAGCGATTTTCCCAAAGTTAAAAAAATTAGGTAATTTTTTTATAAAGTTAGAAACTATAAAGGGCAAAAATGTAAATTCACGTATAAAAATTTTAAAACGTAACCTACAAATAGCAAAAAGTGACCTGCTGATAACAATTCCGATAAATATAAACATGATTCATGAGTTTTCGCGCATAAAAAAGGTTCACCCGTATGATGCCCAGAAGCAATTCTGGTTCCGGGGATACATTTCTTTTTTTTTTTGAAGACGGGGATATGCTTCAAATTGCGATGAAAAAACTAGAGGAACCTCTTCCAAAATTGCATATAGTATTTTTTGTTTACAAAAGATAGGAAAAGGTAAAAGCAGGCAACAGGGTAATAACCTCAATATACACAGGCTCAATCTTATACAGCCACAACGTGCCCAAACTGCAACAAGAACTCAGCGGCAATATTACAGGAATTGTAGCAAAAAACGAAAAGAAAAAATTAACGGAAAATGATGCTTACAAGTTCAAACCGTATAGTCCTTCTCTGTAAAAGATAGTCATCACATCCAAGCTCCCCAGCCGGGAAACATTTGACAAAGACGATCAGGATCAATGGAATCTTGAATGAGTTGTTGAACCTTACAACACAAGGAAATTCGAATTTATATTGAAGGAAAAAAAAAAAAAAATTAAGAAGCCAGCAACTAAAATTTAGGACCTGTTCTTTACGTTTTGGTTTCAACAGTAAATTTAATATACAAAAATGTTATTTAAAGGACACTTTTCACTATTCACAAGACACTTTCAAAAATTTTAGTGATAAAATTACTGAAGTACCCTTCAGTAATTTAGAAGGGTATTTAAAAATTTTGTTATGGGTTTAGGTTAGGGGCATGTTAATTGCAAGACTCATTTTACTAAACACAGAACACTTTTTAAAATTTTAAGTGGTGAAAAGACAAATATACTATTGCTTGTTTCTAACTTTATAAAAAAAATTTACCCAACTTTTTAACTCACAGAAAATCGCCTTGCCTAGGCGATTTTCTCTGATAAAATCCCTAGGCCAGGCAATTTTTTGAGTTATAAAATTGGGTAAATTTTTTTTTATAAAGTAAGAAACTATCAAAGGTATATTTGTCTTTTCACCACTTAAAATTTTAAAAAGTGTCATGTGTTTAGTAAAAAGTGTCCTTCAATTAACAATTCCGTTAGATTATAGAATGAATTTGTTGCATATTTTCGTAGTTGCAACGTTTGGTTTGATGGGTGAAATGTGGTTATGGAAATCTCAATTTCCGATGGTCGAAAGATGAAAATACTGTTCCGCCTAAGATGAGAAAAAGTTTAATAAACCTTCGCCTGCACCAGGCGAAAGTTTTCGGCGAAAGTAAAAAAATTCCGCCACAGGACGCCGAATATATTGGAAACTTTCGCCTGAGTATATTCGGCGTCCTGTGGCGAATTTTTCGGGCTAAAGTTTCAAAAAATTCCGCCATAGGACACCAAATGTATTGGAAACTTTCACCTTCCTCGGGCGAAAGTTTCCAATATATTTGCCGTCCTGTGGCGGAATTTTTTACTTTCATCCGAACTGGGCCTGCACCAGGGGAAGGTTTACAAAATTTCGCCTGCACCAGGTGGAAGTTTACAAAACTTTCGCCTGTTGCAGGCGAAGGTTTATTAAACTTTTGCTTATCTTAGGCGAAAGGGTATTATTTTCATCTTTTCACAACTAAAAATTTAAAAAGTATCCTGCATATAAGTAAAAACTGTTCTGTAACTAAAGCCCCTTAATATATTATAATTAGTTTTCATCATTTCAATACAACTTTTTACTATTCAACTATACATTTTCACATATCCAATATACTTTTTACATTATAAAACTATTTTTCAAAACCTGTTTTCAAAACTGTTTTCAAACCTATCAAAAAGAACAGCCCCATAGTTTCTCCAATGTGAAAATAACTGTTGGAGGCTTTTACATCAATAACATTGTTTCCGGACAAACTGAAATTCCATCATATGCTTAGCTTAACTCACAACAAAATAATTAAGGGGCCTTTTGACTGTCTGATCATGTGTTTGTAAACATATATGATCAAGTACGGACAAATTTCGATTTTGTTGAAAAGCATATAAATATTCATTTGACATTCACATAAATTTATTTTTGTGCAATTTACTTCCACTTAGGTAATCACTAGCTCCCTACTGATTTTTATCCAAATTTTATATTCTAACATGCATAAATTCTTCAGCGACAACCATGGTAAAAAGGTGCTAATCTAAGTTGATCCATAAGAGACGTCTTAATAGTTACCTGGCCATGCACGCTTCTGAGTTCACCTTCTTCATATCCATCAAGCTTTTGTTTGACACGCAGTAAAGCTCTAGCAGCATCTTTGTTTCCCTCATATTCATCTTCTTCAGAATCTTGCAAGCTTGTCTCCAAATCGTCATCATTTTCCTTAACAAGAGTAGACGAGGTATTAAACTAATGAGTCATACTATGAAATTACGGGAAAGAGAAATAGAAACAAGATGGAGAAATGAGACCAATACAAAAGATAATCAATTTGGTTTTATGCCAGGAAGGTCTACAATAGAAGCTATACATTTTATAAGAAAACTGTGTGAATAATATAATGAGAGAAAACAAGACTTCTATATGGTATTTATCAAAGGCATATGATAGTAAACAGAAAAATAATATAGCGGCTATTAGAAAAGAAGGGAGTAGTAAGGGTAGCATACATAGAAACTATAAAAGATATGTATATAGATATAACAAAATGTGTAACAACACCAACAAGAATATCTGGTGAGTTTCCAAATAATATAGGTTTACATCAGGGATCAGCTTTAAGCCCTTATCTCTTTGCACTAGTAATTGATGAGACTACTAAACATTTCCAGAAAGCACATGTGGTGCTAAACTAGTTCTTAATGTCATCCTGCAAATGCAGAAATGACTTGCAATATGCAACAATGTCACTTACAGCTGATGATTTGAATTCTTCCATCCTCCTTAATTGACATTATTCTACTGCCTTCACACTACATACTTTTCTCTATGTAGGTGCACATAAAATTACAAAAGAAAACAGGAAAATTTCAGAGCAGTAAATGGATTAGGTTTAGCCTAGAGGAATTATCTGAACAGCATGCTTAGGAAACTTGTGACAGTCTTAGATGTCACACTTGGGTAGGAGAGGTATCACATAAGATGGACAAAATCCATTACATCTTTTTCATTTTTTTTCCTGATATAATGCCGCACATGGATGATAAGAGGAGGGATTGAAGTAAGCCTACCTTTTGCCTTTGCAAGGCCTTCAAAGGAGATAGAGCCCATTTATACAGAGGATCATGGATAAAGACCTGCACAGGTGTCCATTTTGTGTGAAATATTTGAAATATATGAATCATAAAATTTAAAAGACCTGCTTTTTATTAACATAAACCTCAACAATCGTTAACAACGCTTCTTTGTTTGTTCGCATGACAGAAAGTGTCTCCTCACAGCACCTTCTGAAGACCCCTTCCACTCCTGTTACACCCATACCATCAATAATGTCCCTAGTCAGCCTGAATGGTACCTATAAAAGATTGTTCAAATAACCAAGAACAACAATGTTAGGTACAAGGCTATATAAGTCCAGAAAACTTGGGCTATCATTAGTTGAAATATTACAATGAACTAACACAAACCCGTTCAGGTGTTTTGAGCATCAGGCCTTGCTCAAATGCAACACCAAGATCTATATGAACTACTTCAGCAGTTGCTTGATCGATAAGTATATTCATGGAATGTCGATCTCCAAGTCCAACAATGTAACCAACCTGAATTACAAAAAGGCCTCAATGTATTGTTACTTACCAATAATTTCACACATTTACAGCTAAAGGAAAATGAAATGACGTTCATGAGAATCAACTTGAGAATTAAAGCCTTGTTTTCTCAAAATTAATAGTTAAATAAAAGCGAATAGTTCTGGAGGAAATGAATGATTAAATCTACACAACTGATACTGGTTTAAAACATATAGATTTCTTCTTCAAGTCATATATTCTTGTTACGAGTTATATATAGAATGCTAGCTGTGTATATTTAGATAGATACAATCAAGGATAATTGATTGTCTAATTATGTATAGTGATCCTTTTGATTAGTTCCTACCTAAAATAGGAGCACCCAAACATGTATATATGTATACGATATGTTAATGAGAAGATCATTCAAAAACCTAGTTGCTGCTGGTAGGTTTACTTTAGGCGATTGATTTGAATTGGCTTGGGTTATTGTTGGCTGTTTTTGAACTGTGGCCTTGGGCTGTTGCTAGTAATTTATTTTTGGGTTGGGCTTCTCAACAATTTGATTTCAATTGGTCTAGGCTACTGCAAGTTGATTTAATTTAGATTGGCCTGTTGGAACTTGTTATTTGCTATTCACATTTAGCTAAGTATGACGAACCAAAAGGCAGTTGTTGTATCTAACATGGTTCCGGTGATGTCAAAAATCACCGACCATAAATTGCGTACTACCAATTATCGTGAGTGGCGTCACACCATTGAGTTATATTTGCTCAGTATTTCTATGGACTCATTTGACCGATGATCCTCCTAGTGATGAATCCAAGAACTTGCCTTGGCTGCGCGATGATGCCCGCTTGTATTTACAAATCCGCAACTCCATCAACAGTGAAGTCGTTGGTATGATTAGTCACTGTAAGACAGTGAAAACCCTGATGGCGTATTTGGAGTTCATGTATTCAGGGAAGGGGAATCATAACCTTATTTATGATGTGTGTCAAGCATTTTACAAGCTTGATAGAAGTGATAAGTCTCTCACCGGTTATTTCATAGAGTTCAAGAAGACCTATGAGGAACTCAATATGTTACTTCCTCTCAGTACTGATGTGACCATTCAACAGACTCAGCGAGAACAAATGGCAGTCATGAGTTTTCTTGTCGGGCTTTCCCCTGAATTTGAACCCGCTAAATCTCAGATTCTCTCAGACTCAAAGATTTCTTCCATTGAAGACGCTTTCACTCAGATTCTTCATACAATGACTTCTGCCCCTGCATAGACAGTTCAGGCTAACAGTGCCCTCTTCAGCCTTGAATCAGGGAAGCAACTATACAGGCCTAATGGTGGTAATAAGGGCCCAGGGACCAACAAGGTTGTCAGCACTCGTGGGCAAGAAGACATAATGCCATTACTACGTAAGCCTGGCCATTTTAAGCGGGACTGCCGCAAGTTGTAGGTCAAAAATACGCAGTCCCGCCCATGTTGTCACCTCTTCTAAACCATTGAAGAACGCTGTTACGATCTCTGCCGAGGAGTATAGAAAATTGCTCCAACGTCAAGAAACACTCACCCTTCCGCCCACTCATGTTACTGCTCTTGCCAAGTCAGGTAACCCTAGTGCATGTCTTGTTTCCTCTCCCCCCTCGAAATGGGTCATTTACTCTGGTGCCACAAATCACATGACAGGTAATCCTCAGCTATTCTCTACTTTTCAGTCTCACAAGTCTTCCACCCCACTTACTTTAGCCGATGGTTCCACATTTTATGAAAATGTTGTTGGATCTGGCACCATCACTCCCACACCCTCATTGCCCTTATCATCAGTTCTCAGCCTCCCTAATTTCTCCTTCAACCTAGTGTCCGTTAGCAAACTTACTCGTCAACTTACCTGTTGTGGCTTATTCTTCCCTGACTATTGTTTGTTTCAAGATCGTGTGACGGGGAAGATTATTAGTAAGGGACATGAGTCTGGAGGCCTATACATTTTGGATACACACATACCCAAGTCTTTAACCAGTTTGAGGGGTGTAACTCCACTTGAAGCACATTGTCGATTGGGTCATCTCTCCTTTCCACTGTTGAAGAAGTTATTTCTTAAAATGTCTAGTATGTCTTCTTTAGATTGTGAGTCATGTCAATTTGCTAAACACCATCGTGTTAGTTCTAGTCCACGCATCAATAAAACAGCCAATGCTCCATTTGAGTTAGTACATTCTGATGTTTGGGGTCCTTGTCCGGTTGTCTCTAAAACTGGTTTTCGTTATTTTGTTACATTCGTTGATGATTATTTTAGAATGACATGGTTATATTTGATGAAAAGTCATTCTGAGTTGTTCTCCCATTTTTCCTCATTTTGTGCTGAAATTCGTACTCAATTTGGGGTGTCTGTTCAACATCTGAGAAGTGATAATGCCAAAGAGTATCTCTCTGCCATATTTCAAAATTACATGACCCAACATGGCATTCTTCATTAAACTTCTTGTGTCGACACACCGTCTCAAAACAGTGTTGCTGAAAGAAAGAATCGACATCTTCCTGAAACTACTAGAGCTCTGTTATTCCATATGCAGGTTCCCAAACATTTCTGGGCAGATGCTGTGTCTACAGCTTGCTTTCTGATTAATCGCATGCCCTCTTCAGTCTTATCTGATACAACCCCTTTCCATACCCTCTTTCCGAATAAATCCTTGTTTCCATTTGAACCTTGAATATTTGGTTGTACCTGTTTTGTCCGGAATGTCCGTCCTCAAGTTACAAAGCTTGATTCCAAGTCCTTGAAGTGCATTTTTTTTGGGTATTCCCGTGTGCAAAAAGGGTATCGGTGTTATTCTCCTGATTTAGGTCGTCATCTCGTCTCTACTGATGTTACTTTTTGGGAGCATACCCCATTTTCTCCAACTTCTGAGTCTTTGAGTCAGGGAGAGGATGATGATCTGTTACTATATACTGTCCCTCCTAATCCTTCGTCCATTCCTCTTTCATATATTCCTGTTCGCCCCCCTATAACACATACGTACTCTCGACGTCTCCCAGTTGCTCCTTCCTCCGTACCTACATCTCTTGTTGTCCCTCTCCCAACTGCTTCTATCCCAGCTGCTCCTCCTCCATGTCCCGATGCGCCAGTGTCTTCCTCGTCAGATCCACCTCCTCTTATTCCAAGTGATGATCTCTCTATTGCTGTCCGTAAAGGTAAACGTGATTGCACTTATCACTTATCCTATCTCTTCTTTTGTATCTTATAACCATTTGTCTCCTACTTCGTCCTCTTTTGTTGCTTCTCTCGATACTGTTCGTGTTCCTAATACTGTTCCTGAGGCTTTAGCCAATTCTGGGTGGCGTCAGGCTATGATAGAGGAGATGTCAGCCATGGATACCAATGGTACATGGACCTTGGTCAATTTACCTAGTGGAAAACGGACTATTGGTTGCAAATGGGTGTTCACGGTTAAGGTGCATCTGGATGGTTCTCTCGCTCGATTGAAAGCCCGCCTTGTTGCCAAAGGCTATGCCCAAACTTATGGAGTTGATTATTTTGGTACATTTTCCCCTGTTGCCAAACTCGCCTTTGTGCGCTTGTTCATTTCTCTTGCACCATTGTTGGCCTCTCCACCAACTAGACATCAAAAATGCCTTTCTTCATGGTGATCTCGAGGAGGAGGTGTATATGGAGCAACCACCTGGTTTCGTTGCTCAGGGGGAGTCAAGGAAAGTATGTCATCTTCACAAATCCCTGTATGGTCTAAGCAAAGTCCCGTCCCTGGTTTGGGAAATTTATTGGTGCAGTTGAGAGCTTTGGCATGAACAAAAGTAAATCCGATCATTCTGTCTTTTACAAACAATCAAGTGGTGGAATCATTTTGCTGGTTGTATATGTGGATGATATTGTCATTGCTAGCAGTGACACTACAGGGATTATATATCTAAAATCATTTCTGCACACTCAATTCCACACGAAAGATTTGGGGATGTTAAAGTATTTCTTGGGAGTTGAAGTGAACAGGAGTAAGAAAGGGATATTCTTATCTCAAAGAAAGTATGTGCTTGATCTACTATCTGAAACAGGAAAATTGGGAACTAAACCATGTACTGCCCCAATGGTTCCTAATGTGCATCTTACAAAAGAGGGTGAATTGTTTGATCATCCGGAGAGATAGACGTTTGGTTGGAAAATTGACTTATCTCACGGTGACTCGGCCAGATATTGCATACTCAGTTAGTGTGCTTAGTTAGTTTATGTCATCTCTGACCATTGATCACTGGAAGGCAGTAGAACAGATTTTGTGTTATTTGAAAGGAGCAGTTGGACGTGGGATTTTATATGGGAATCATGGACACACGAGAATTGAATGTTCTTCAGATGCTGATTGGGCAGGATTGAGAATGGATAGGTGGTCCCCCACAGGGTATTGCGTCTTTTTTGGAGGTAATTTGGTGTCTTGGAGAAGCAAGAAACAAAAGGTTGTGTCACTCTCAAGTGCAGAATCTGAATACAGGGCTATGAACAAGTCAGTATATGAGATAATGTGGATATATCAGCTTCTCAACGAAGTGGGTTTAGGAGTCTCTATGCCAGCTAAGTTATGGTGTGATAACCAAGCTGCAATCCACATAGCCTCTAATCCAATCTTTCATGAACGAATGAAACACATTGAGATTAATTGTCATTTTGTTCGTGAAAAGATTCAACAGGGTTTAATCTCTACTGGATACATAAGAACTGGAGAACAATTAGGAGATATCTTCACAGGGTTGATTACCTCTGTAACAAGCTAGGCATGATTAACATCTATGCTCCAATTTGAGGGGGAGTGTTACAAGTTATATATAGAATGCTAGCTGTGTAAGGATAATTGATTGTCTAATTATGTATAGTGATCCTTGTGATTAGTTCCTACCTAAAATAGGAGCACCCAAACATGTATATATGTATACGATATGTTAATTAGAAGAAGATCATTCAGAAACCTAATTACTGTGTACTTAGATAACAATTCTCACCATTGAACTAGCAGCGACACTTCTTGTATAAGCAAGCCTCTTATCAAACCAATCAGCAGGTTGTAAGAATCTTTCCAAGAAGAAGTAATGCATTGCAGGCCTGCATAAATGTGGAAAAGATTAATCAGATGACTCAGTTTGAAATTAAACAAGGTAAAGTGGATGAAGTTGACACCTGAAATTCTCACAAACTTCTTGGAATGCCCTGCGTTTGTCACTTTCCTGAAAATACAAAACTTCTCAGGGATAATTTGACAGCAGCAAAAAAAATACATTGATGTTCAGAATTGGAATAAAAACCATTGTTCACAACAAAGTAATTCTACAGGAAAGAATCACAGGATCTTCTTTCCCACCTTCCTGTCCCAAAGTGGTACATAAAGTGTGGCAGAAGATCCCTCCACAAGTTATCCTAGGGTCATTATATACCAAATAAATTCTTTAACTTTCTTCAGCACTGCTGTTAGACAATATTTTGTAATGCTATGTTAATTGGTTTATTTCTTCTTTTGTCAAGGAGCAGGGTAGGTTTTAATCATTTTGAAGAGAAATTTAGAACTCAAGGTTGAAACACGCTACAAGTGTTTCCAAAATGATGCAGGTGAACCCCTTTAACTTGCTGTCCATGTTTTTCCTTCCCATCAGTAGACTTGAGAAACTTTCCTATCTCACATAAAGTTTCATGTATGCTAGAGTTTGAGGATGATGCAAATATTATTTGTTGCATCTTGCTTTCCATTTTGAAAATTTGTTGTCACTCTCCATGACATTTAAATACTACAAGGTAATGGCCTTCCTTTGATCATCAAAAGATATGAGGTGATGAGTTAAAAACAACAATGTACTCAGAGGAAAGAATCATCAACATTTACAAATGCTTAAGTTAAGAGGGGGGATGGGGAGATGGGGTGGATGGCATTTCATTTAAGCTCCAATTAGCTGAACAGTGACAGTTGTCTTAGTCTAACTAGGTCCAAACAATCCAACATAAGAACAAAGGATGGCGTTCAAGATGGTAAAAAAAAAAAAAAAGGAAAAGAAAAAGTACATGGAGGAATAGCAAGAACCAGGTTGAATTAGTAAGAAATAACTAAATCAATAAAAAATTGAGAGTTTCTTTCCATATGAGTATAAGGTACAGTGATACAGCATAGTTAATTACTTGCAAGCACAAAAGAGTGAAAAGTTGAGTTCATTAGAGAGAAGTTAGTTCAAGCTAGCTGCTGGCTGCACGAGTAACATCCTAAAAGCTTCATGAATTTGCTTGCAGCTCAGTGAAAGGAACAATAGACAGTGCAAGGATTGGTTTGAAAGTTGGTTAGGAATAAGAAAACCAAACAATACTGTGATGGCTTTATGGTACTTACCGTGCTCATATGTTGTCGACATTTAAGGAATGCCCAGTCTCCTGATCTATAGCGTCCATGGGACCCTCCATTTCTCATGCTGAATGTACAATGTAATTTCTATTTTAGTTTCCAAGTGTTTTATTGGACAGAATATAGCGCACAATGACTGAGAATTTCATGTAACTTGACTGACCTTCCTATAAGATAATCACCAAGTGGTACAGTGCCAGTAACCCATTCAAGAACACCAGCACTGGGGGTGAAAGGAACAACCTGTCTCATGAAAAACAAATTACACCCTCCTTCCATAAAATTAAAAATTAAAAATAAAAGAATGGTCCTGTGCCCTTTTTATTTTTATTTTTTGTTTTGTTGGAGTGATAAGCGACTAAATATGAACATGGAAAAAAACGAGGATAGCAGAAATGAGAATGCTGAGATGGCTGTGTAGGCATACTAGGTTAGATAGAACAAGAAATGCAAGTATTAAAAAAATACAGAAGTAGGAGTAGCTTCAAGAGATGGAAAATTGAGATAAGCATGCCTAAGATGGTTTGGACACGTGAAGGAGACCCTTAAATGCCTAAGTACAACGGGTAGAAAACATAAATGTATTAACTAATATCAAAAGGGAAATGAGATAACCTAAAGGAATTGGAAAATAATTATAAAAAAAGACATGTTATATTAAAATGTTGAGAAAAAGGAACAAGGAAATGGGAGATAACCAGATAACTTTCTTATTATTCTCCTGGAACTTCTATTCTTAAGTAGAACAGGAAATAAAGAAGATAAGCTCCAACTTCTAGGATGAAAGAAAAGAAACAACTACTTAAAGATAGACATCTACTATGAGAGAGAAGCTCAATCTTATTCTCTGATAAAGATAAACTAGACATCTACATCAGATTTCCACATACAATATAAATGAAATAATGTGTCTCGACCAATCACAATAAAATGATATGATCCATATAGTCAACCTCACATGGTGGGATAAAAACTTAGTTATTATTATTGCTTAATTTGTTCAAGTCTAGTTTTAAACTTGTCTTTTTACCCTTTTTAACATGATTGTGTGTGGTTTTCGATTAAAAAAGTAAAGAGTACAAGTGAGAAAAATGTAATAAGTAACTTATATTTTAAGTTCTACCTTGAAACGTATAATAAGATATACTCCATCCATTCCATTAGAAGAGTCCGATTTAAAAAATGTACAGCTTTTTATGGTTCTAAGGTACAACACATAAAATAAGTAATTTGTCACAACTTTTACCACTCATGTCCTTACTTTTCAAAGGTGGATTGATTGTAAATCACACATAATTATTTACCACGGGTATGAAAGTAAGAGTAACTCCAATAGATGCAAACAAATGAGATAAACATGCCTAAGATGGTTTGGACACGTGTATAAGAGACCCTTGGATGCCCCACTATGACGGGGAAAAATTAAGCCATGAATTAATAGCAGAAGGGGAAGATGATGACCTAAAAGAAAGTGAAATACAACTACAAAATATTATATGTCATATTTAAATTGAAACGAAACAATATGTCTCGAATGTAGAAGATGTCGAGATTAGATCTGTATAGCCAATCCCACACAGAGGGACAAAGACTTAGTTGTTCTTGTTGTACTTTGTATTAATGAATCACGTCACTAAAAAAGCATTTCACTGTAGAAGTACCTCAATATAACATATACTTGGAAACATAAAAAGAAGTACCTTGTATGTGCGTATTCTCAGTCTTCTTTTCCATGTGTCACGATGGTTCTCTAAGAAGATGTTAACTAAACCGAAAAACTGTTCCATTACCTGCATTTGAAGCTCCATGTAGTTATTGATACCAGCTGTGTGCACCAAAGGACAAAATAATACAGGAAAACAAAACTGAGAAAGAAAAGATTCCATTATTCAACTGCTGTTTACATACAAATGCAAAAAACTGTTCCAGAAATTCATTATCATTTGAGGGGACCTAATAGAAACCATAAGGAGAATATCTTGAAACTATCCGCTATGGTTTCACTATCAGAAGACTACCCCCAGATTGTTTATTGCTACAAATGGCATTTTCCAAACTTTATCTCCAGCCAAAAAGGCAAAGGTCTGCACAGGGTGGGGTTTCATCCATCACAGCCTTCTTTTAAATTGAACAGGGATGGATAGGGACTAATATTCAGTAACTTTCTTTTGGTAAAAAAATAGAAATGATCTATCAACGGTTAAATCCCGCAGCAATAGAATGTGAGTACATTTTATCACACTGGACTAGAACGTTATTGCTCAGTGCCAAACAGCTAATTATGCATTTAAGCATCGGAAAACAGTGCTTTGCATGGTAAGTGCACCCTTTTACAGAGATGGATCCCTAAAAAATAAGCAGTTGCTTTGTTTCTTAAGCTTTAGTTTTGTCATCAATAACTTGAACACTAATAGACATGATCAAACAATTGCATCAAATGTAACAGACAATGACGTACAAGAAAAGAAGTATTAGTTTAGTTAGAGAGAGTACAGCGTCTTGTCGTAGGTCATCATTCCCAGATTTCGCAAGTTGTCGATACCATTTGCCATCAGATCCCAAGCACTCAACCACTTTAGGTGTATTTATTCCATTCATCACCCTGGAAATGGTTTGTATGTGACAAATAGCGTCAATATGTTCAAGGAATTAATTAGAAGAATTTCAGAAATCATTATTTGGCTGTCGAACACTTACGTGACTGAATCTGCTAAGCCCTTGAAGTGGGGAAAAGATCCTTCACGATATTCACAACTCCGGTCAACAGGAAAACTGGAAGTTACAACAGGAACCTGGACAACCATTATACACGTCTTAAGCTTGGACATTCCAATAGAACATAATTTACAAGAAATAAGTTCATCAGGGAAAGGAGAATTTGGAAGTTGAGAAATCTGAAAATATAATGAAGACCAATTTTTATGTGAATCTAACTAAATACATTGAAGCCAGAAGGAAATATAGTGGTGGGTGACTAGAAAGTTGATGTCTAAATTACAAGCTTGAAGTCTTCTAGTAGCGGTCTTCTTGACACAGCTTTTCAGAAATGCACAAGTTATTATGAATGAGGTGACTATACTGCTAATTAGTTGATGTAAAGGTTCCCATTCTCTATTACAGCTGGTTCATGAAGTAATCATACTCACATTCTACAGAGATATACTGCACTTACGAGTTCAAGTTCTCGAACATTACGAACATCTCTAGGCAGAGTAACCTTTTTGTTTGTGTCCTGTAGGAATATCCAATTAACACTTGCTCATAACACTTCAATGACAGGAATGAATATCTACCACCAGTTGAGATCTTGATGATGACAAAAAGGAAGGAGAAGCAAAAGAAACAAAAATGAAGCTAGAAACCCATCAGTTTATGTACCTCTCTCTTTGCTTCTAGTTCGGCAAGTTTAATGTAAATCTCCACCATTTGCTTCATCTATGTAACATATAACGACAATGTGCAAGAAGTAAGAAGCAAAAGATTCATTTGCCCACAGGAAACTTAGTGAGATACAAAATGGGGGAACAACTTTACTTGGGTAATAACAGCACCATGGTACGGTTGCAGCTCATTCAGGAGGCTTTCGGCAGCATCCTTTTTCTCCTTATCCACCACAAAAGAATTTCTACTTCGTTGCTTATCCTTGATTCGGTCTCCATTAGCTAAAGCAAGAAGCTGAAAGGTACAGCCACAGTAATAGTTTATGAAAATAACTTTCTTTTAGCAAGCTAAATCACAGGGCTCACATGTGATAATATTATGAAAGTAAAAGAGACTCAACTAATTCGTGACATACTCGTGGGCTAAAGTAACTAGACAAATACCTGAAAAATTGTATGATAAGGATGCTCAATGGCCATTTTCTTCAAAAGAGAAACCAGAGCAAACTGCAAGAGCAGCCATTGGCATGTGAAACAGAATTGCCAAGCTTTAGCAACATGATGAAAATTCGAATAAAAATTATTCACAGCAAAACAAAATAGGCGTATAGATTATTGCACCCATAATAATAGATTACGACACGAGCTTAGAACCTGAAAACTTGGTCCCTGAAAATCTTTTGTGCTACCCATTCTTGATGCAATTTGGTACACCAATGATATGAACTTGTATGACTGAACCTGTACAAATACTTGGATCATGTTATAAACAAATGACAATTAAAGAAGCACCCACACTAGCAGTTGATTTTTAGCTTGTAGAGGATTAGTTTCTGAAAGAATCTGGAAAAGTGAAAGTATGGCTAGCAGATGATAATTCCTCTATGCCAAGATCATTCGTCAAAATGATGTGAAAACATCATACCGAACTTACCTCCTTAACTGTTCTAAGCATGCAATCAATGACAATTCGCCTTGATGAAAGACCAAACCACATGGAAACAAGTCGAAATACCTGAAAGCAGATAAAATATTTTATAAACACACAAGATATGATCTATATAGCTGGACCCACCTAGAGGGATAAAGGCTTAGTTGTTGTTGTAGATATATGTATATGCATTCCATCAACTGTGCCAATACTTGCCTTCAATGGGAAGCAATAAAACAAAAATACTGCAGCCTTATTATTCTTTCTAAACCCAAATATTGTTATTTTCAGAAAAACCAACAGAACAATGGTTTCTGTATTGGGCTTAATGACTGAAGATTTTCTGGACATCAATTCAAACAACAGTCCTATGACTCACAATACGGTTTCATTAGTAGGTAATTTGTGAACATTGCGGAGGATCCAGTGCAACATGATAGCAGCAAACATGTGGAAATTGATAGGCATTTTATCAAGGCAAAGAAGGATTGTGGAACTATATGCATGCCATTAGTCCCTTCAACGTATTTTCACTTAAGGACTGTTCAGGCCTAATTTGAACTTTTTAATATTGGGAGCTAATTAAGGCAAAATAATAGGAGCAGATTAGTATGAAGGATTACACTATTTTCAGCCAGTAAGTCAGTAGATAATTCCTGATCTATTTGCTATCTGTGATTTATAGTAAATCATCTCTACTTTCCTTCATCTGTAGAGAGACCTAGGCTATTTAATCTCTGTATTATTGCCATGAAATAAATAACATATGAGTTTCTTTCTTCCCTAAAACTTCAAACACTCATTCCCTTGTATAATTTGATCCACTGGTTATTCAAAGATTGACTCTAATGTCAGTTGTAATATTACTAATGACAATACGGACATAGGAGGTATATATAATAAAACAGGTTTAGCCAAGGAGGCTGCATCTACTTGCAGCTGCAATGCTCAATTGGTTATATAATTCAAACATATAGTGACATGTTCAACAATGGCCCCTAGTTACATCCCGTTCAATATGGAAGGCAGTGGATAAGAAGAAATTGGAATACCACGAGATATAGACTTTTCAGCTACATCTAAGGGAATGAATTTGCCGGGATTTTTCAGAGTGCCACCGTTGAGGATTTTCTACAAACTAGAAGAAAATGAAGGAAGGTTGGTACATATCCTAGAAGGCTAGATCTTCCTGTTTCCAAGAAGATCCCCAACTTCGTGTAGGAAATCCCTCCATTGGGAGCCTGATATTTGACAGCAATTTCTGTGATCCTTAGGTTTGAGTTTATGATGGTATCTAGAGGAGAATGTGGATGAGTAAGGAAAACTCATGAATAACCATGAGCCATCACAATGGATCAGACCGAACATAGCTGGAAGGGAGGAGAGCAGGAGGCCAAGAGCTTACAGGATTGCTGTGCTGCAGTTGAACTGTAAATTAGGTCTCCTAGATGGGCTTTAAAAACAGAAATATTCTTTTAGCTTTAACTAAAACGGACATACCAAAGCCTGGATAAGAGAATACATACCACTCTGACATCATACTTGTCCCCAATGTCAAGACAACGTTTATAGCCTTCAAGTGCAGTAGTTAAAAAGTTGTCCCTGTCTTCCTGAAAACCCAATTTGAGCACATCAAAAGATATAATGAAAATCCAATTAACAGCAGACAAAAATGAGAGAAAGCATCAGGCAGTTGAAATATTAATTCTTATACAGACAGAAAGTTGAAGAATATGACATGCATAAGTACAATACAAGAAGCCAAAAGATGCCCTATGTTTGGCACTTAAATCTTATCCAGCTGTATCAAGAGTCAGACATGATTTTTATGCCCAGTTACAGAATAGTTTCCATGGCATCTCTTTTAAGCATGCCGCTGTTTGAAATGCTATGTTTGGCACTTAAATTCTATCCAGCTGTATCAAAAGTCAGATATGATTTTTATGCCCATTTACAGAATAGTTTCCATGGCATTTCTTAAGCATGCTGCTGTTTGAAATGCTACTATTCAGTGGCCTATTGGTGCTGCTGTTTGCTAGTAAGCATGCACTTATTAGCAACTGATACCTGGCAGACGTACAAATATATGTTGTGGACATCTCAGTCCGCAATCGATAGAAAGTACTCTCTCCATCCCAATTTAAGTGTCACTTAAGGTTGTTTCACAAAAATTAAGAAAAATGTGAAAATGACTATATTAGCCTTATTTAAGTTAACTTACTATATATTAAAAATTTTAGTAAAAGAGTGTTTTACTATCCCATGACTTTTTTTAGTAATATCTATTGGCTAGTTGTAGTAGTTATAGTTAATGAGAAGAAAGAGAATAATAATACTTATGTTTCCAAGATAATGCATTATTTCCAAAACACATTGAAAGTAGTAGTAGAAGGGTTAACATGGAACAATCAGTACAATATAGTCTTTGGAATGTGTAAGTGACACTTATTTTGGATTAAAATTTTACTCCTTAAGTGACACTTATTTTGGGATGGAGGGAGTAATAAATAAGTAAATAAAGCATTGGATTTACAATTTCCCAAGGAGAATTGATTCTTGAAAACCTCAAAAGGCCAAGAGCTTTTAAGGATGGGGGTCATGCATAAACTAATTTGACTCATGGTAATTCAGAAGACATAGCACCTTACCAATAGAAGAACAAACTATCAATGACATGGAACATAAAATGTGTCAGCTAAACTAAACTAAAATCTTTCTCATTGAAGAATAGATAAACAACTTAACTGGTAATGTCACAAAAGATAACAAAGCATAAAAAGAAAAATCAACTTCTTGAAGGGCAGTACCGTTGGATAGTACTACACACACGTAGATATCAGATTAAAAGTTTCTAAGTTGCTAGGACTCACCTGCAACTTTTGAGCTTCTTCTTTGTCCATTGTAAGCTGCTTTTGCAGTTCTTGTATCTTTGATGAATATTCACTTTGTGCACCCTAAAACCATGGCGAGAAAGATCAAGTCCCATGATGAAGTATTCAGTGTATTATGCAGATAAACATTTAATGCTTATGGGAAAAGAGCATGCCTTTGATGAACTTTTCAGACGCCTTATCAGAGCTTCCAACTCCTTGGTCTGCAATTAGTCACAAGCAGTTCAAAGCCTAGGAACTTCAGATCCTTCGAAATTCAGTTCCTAATTTACCATGCTCTTCCATTAAGTTATGCATACCTTGAGTTTCCTTAACCGCATTGCTGCTTGCCATTCATTGGAGTTCAGTCTCTCCTCATAACTACGAAAGAGTGCATCTGCATAATGGGAGAGATGAAAATGCATTTGGCATTGTTTTGCTACGGACTTTGTGTCCGTAGCCTTCAGATTGTCAGCAAGTGAAACTGCATGTTTCATGTATTTCTCCAACACCGTTCTGGAGCTGAAAGGAAAATCAAATCCTCCATATAAGAAACCACCTTCTCCGAAAATAATGAATATAAAAATGCTACTTGAGATTACTGAAACTAACTTGCTCGATCGAGTCTCTGCCAACCACTTCCCAACCAATCGAAAAACATCTGAGGTTAAGTTGTCAAATTGGATTTGGGATATGTACTTTGCAAGGTTGATTGCCATCTCATGCTGTCCCTGGGAACGGAGAAGCTTAGCTTCTTCAAGCTGCAAAAGAAAAGATACGCTGAGGCTTTTTCCAACTATTTATGGTAAGACAAGCTTTCTACAAATTAAATGACAATGACAAGAAAGACTTTGCAAAAGCAGTGGTGAAAACAAGGTTGGTTGTCCCAAAGCAAAGAAAATTCAACAGAAAGATCAGCAGTTGGTTAGATAGTTAAAAAGCAATGGAGTAAAAGCAACAAGAGTAAGTTTAAAAGATCCAGACATTTCAGGACCAGAACTGCATGTATGCATTGCCAATGATGCGATGAGAATAAAGTTTGCATTTTAGCTGGATGGTTTCTTTCCAAAGCATACTATCCTTTTCCTCTCTCGATCACCCCACTCCCCCCTAAATTAAAAAACCAGCGTACAACTGATGCCAAAGCATAACACACAAACTCGTATAAAATTTAAAATTGCACTTACAGAAAACCAAGTTGCACTTAACAACAATTACAGAAGAGTTTCTAAACACAACGGTTCCGTGTTCATGCAGAGAACTGAAATATACAATTAGAAAATTTGAGCATCCAACTCAAAGTCCATTGGGAACAACTTGGAGTGACCCAAGGATAGACTGGTTAATCTATTAGTCCTTGGGATATCATTTCTAACACCGCACCCCCAGGAAACAATTTCATTGACAAGGGTGGAAGACTGAATCCAAAGGAAATGTTAAAAACTGAAATGAGCTTCAAGCCGAATATGGAACTAAAACTTAAAAAGCATAAAGCACAATCAGAAACTGAATTGAGCATTCATTTTGGCAGAAAATCTTGTTAAACTAAGCCCACAGCATTTATCGATCCAAATCATGTTTAGAAAATCAAACCCAAATCCAAAGCTCAAATTACATGTTAGAGAAGCTGAACATCTCACTGAAAGCCAAACCGCAATCAGTAGAGTGGCCAAAGGATTTTATTATTTAGTCCATGCATGTCTGGAACGACAATGGGGTGTTATCTCGAACATATATATAATGTAAAATTTCGAATATCTAACAAATATGATACACACAGCAATTAGTGGAAAATTCATACCCTTCCTTGCCAATAAACATTTGAGTCTCCTTTCCCCATTTCTGCACAAAGGGACTTGAATTCGTGCAAAGACGCAGCAGCCTGAGAAAATCGCATGCCCTGTGAAACACAGGACAAAATGTGAACAAGGAAACTAAAGGTTGCTTTCGAAAGAAATCCTAAAATCTACAAGTCTTACCTTGCGAAGAATGGATGCTGATTGCAGAAGATGTTGCAACTTGGAGTCTGAACAATTCAAAATCTGAAGTAGCACTTTTCTTAATGATATCAATGTTTCCATTAAATTCATGTGCAGCTGTGTTTGATCCAATAAGCGGCTCCAATCCTTACTCAGCCACGAAAGCTGCGAGGCAGATTAAGGATTTAGGTGCCAATAAAGATCAATTCAGATGAGAGAGAGACGCACGAGCAAGCACCTCTTTCTTTCCAGCCTTAGTCAAATAAGGGATCTAACATTATTACACATAATAGATTACATGTTTGTAAACATTAGAGATTGAGGGTTCCATATCTGTTTTATCAGTCAAACCTTTTGCACAATGCCATTCACTAAAGTTTACAAAACTAAGGGGGTGCTTGGTTGGAGGTTTTTGGGGTGGGGAATGGTTATGGTAATAAAATAGAGGTGTTTGGTTGAGGAGATTCATTCCCTGGACCCACTTTCTTTCAATCCTCCATTCCCCTCCATTTGGGGGAATGGGAATCATTCCTACCTAAAAAAAAATATTTTGTGTATTTTTTAATATAAAATTTTTAATTAGTAAAAATTATGATTGTACTATATTTAAACATAAATAGTTCATAATATATTAAATGTTTAAAGTAAAAGAAAAATCAAAATAAATTTTATTTTTGCAAACTTTAATTGTGAACCAAACACAATCAATGGTAATGATAGTCATTCCCTATGACAAACCAAACAACACCAATACTATCACTCCATCTATTATCATTCCTCATTATTATCATTCCCATTTCCATTCCTATTCCCCTCTACGAACCAAGTGCACCCTAAGTAATGAGGTAAATTCATTTCATTGCCTTAGTTCAATTAACTCATGGCTAGTCGGCTAGAAAAGCTCTTTAATTATGTAAAAGATCTTACTTTGAACATGAAAGTCAATATCATTATCATTAAAGGTAGAGTTCAATATCATTTTAGCTACCTAAATTTTGAACTGACATTTGTAATTAAGAGATGAAAAAGTATCAGAAGTGACAAAATATAGCTACTCTAGCACACAATTGCTTTCTCTAACAGGGGCTCAAAATATAGCTCCATAGCCTGTGGAATCAAATGGTTTCAGGATCTTAGATTCAGGAGCCACAGATCAGAACCCCCACTTCTTGTTTTTTCTCTTTTTTTAAACCTCATGCAGGAAACACAAAAGTTAAAATTGCATATAGATCTTATGCCACAGTTGCTGGGAAAGACGCAATTCCTCTCTCTCCTTCCCTTACTTTAAATGATGTCCTTCATAATCATACTCTAGCCTACAATTTGTAGTCAATCAGTAAATTCACTCATGACCACACTGTACTGCTAAATTTTGTTCATCTCTGTTAATGGAAGTAGAATAGAAGAGAGAAAAGACTTACTGATTATTCCATAAGAGAGAACATGAATATATGCACATATATCTGAACTGCCATTTAACACTAACTATTAACTGCATTACTAGAATGTTTTATCATTTGAATCTTCGAACATAACACTAGACTCTTCTAACAATTTCAATGTGTTTTTCAGGATTTAACCTCCGGGAAGATGATTGAGGATGTGCTAAATAGGATGGTGGACTGTATCTCCTAAACACCAAATCTTTGGGTCTGAAAGATCAACAAGCATGCTTCAATTCCATACAAGTTTTAGAAAAGAGTGATATTCTGTTATGGCAATTGTAAGTTAAAATTAGTGTCCTTTTTATTTTTAACTATATTTTAAAAGAATATTATATGGCCGAGTTAAGTCAGTTTGTGGTTCACGAGATCATAACCCATTTTACTTGCAAGTCAATCCAACTTTTTTCTTTTAAGTTTTACTAAAATTATTGTGTTTTTTATTAAATTAATCATCTACAGATGGGTTCACTTTTGACTCAACAGGTTGACTAGTATTATTCGTAAGTCAACCAAACATTTTTTTAACAAAAATTATTACTTAATCCACAAAGACAACTCAATTTTCTTAAATAAATAAAAATTACTTACAAGTAACGTCATTTTTATTTTAAAATATCTAATAAATTAATATTATATAAGCTAGTTTGGTCACTTTGTAGATCAACACAGGTCCTGACCCATTTGACCTAATGAGTTGACCCATTTAACCCATAAGTCAACCCAATTATCTTAATATGAAATATATATACGGAATTGTTACTTGCAAGACCACTTTTACTAATCATAGGACCATTTTTAAAAATTTTGAGCCATAAAATGACCGTTTTGCCCTTCCCTTTTCTACTACACATATGTTGTGAAATTGGAAGTTTTTTTTACTGTGGACTCCTTCGCCTCCTTCTTCGTCTTATGGTTTGGTCTTGCAATTTTCGGTGTTTTCTGGCTATATTTTGCTGATGTTAATATAAATTTCGGTTTTGTTCGCCGGAAAAACGAGTTTCCGGCAAACTGTAGAAAAAATCGTTTGTGCGAAATAATTTTCCTGAAAACAATCGCCCAGTTAAAAAATTATTTTATTATTTAAAATGTTTAGGGATATTATTGTCTTTTTATCACTTAAAATTTAAAAAAGTGTCTTGTGTTTAGTAAAACGGGTCCTGCAATTAACATGCCCCTATATATAACACACATCTTTAATTTAATAAATTGTATGAAACAATAAATTAAAGAGTAAATTCCCATTTGTTCCCTTACATATTGCTTAGGGCCTGTTCTTTTTGGTTGGGTTGAGTTTTGGTTTGAAAAAAATAGTTTTAAAATGTAAAAAGTGTATTGGAAATGTAAAAGGCATAGCTGATTAGTAAAAAAGCTGTATTGAAAATGATATAAACTGATTATAATATATTAAATTTACTGTTGAGACCAAAACCAATACTTAAAGAACATGCCCTTAATAATCTTTTTGGTCCTCTACATTTCAAAATAAACTTTTTGGTCCCTTATTTTTATTTTTTGAACAATTTGGTCCATTGGCCGTTTAACCCAACAGAAAAGGTTCATATCACTCACGTGCCGCTGACACGATTTCGTCAGCAAATGGCAGCCTTATCCCAATATTTTTAGCATCCCGTAATTTTACTGGGACAAGTTTGCCCTTCGCTCACAGAGTCGTGTGAACGGCACGTGAGTGATTTTAATGTTTTCCATTGGGTTCAACGGCCAAGGACCAAATAGTTCGAAAAATAAAAGTAAGGGACCAAAAATATCATTTTAAAATATAAGGGACCAAATAGTTTGAGAAAAAAAAAATAAATGACCAAAAAGATCGTTTTAAATGTAAGGGACCAAAAAGATTATTAAGCAATATGTAAGGTACCAAATGGGGAGTTTACTCTGAATTAAAATTTTATGTTAACATTTGTTTACATGACAGCTAAATAACATGCTCTCCATTCCGTTAGAATAATCCACTTTGGAGTTATACCTTGTGATTCATAAATAGCTGTAAAACTAGACTCTTCTAATAGAACCGAAGGAGTAATATGTTGCGTATATACATTTATAATATGAATATATATATATACACACACATACAATGAACGCATATATGTATGTGATCAGTGATCACTATATGTATATGACCGTGGGTTGATACATAACAAATGCAGCTTCACCCGAAGGTCATTTCTAAAAGCAAAAAAATAATTGACCCGTGGGTCATTCAAATTATATGACTCACAGTCGACCCCAATCCGATCAAACCCATTCGTAAGTGTGGGTCTAATCCGTGACTTGTTCAACCCAAACCAACTAGTTAAAATGATGGGTGGGTTGGGTCAGATTGATAGTTTACGGGTCAAATTACCACTTACCAATGAATTGACCCCATAAACTTGCAATTCAACAAAATGAGGAATTTCTTAACCCATGCTACGATGGTTCACAGCCACCAAAGTGCAGCAAAATTTTTCATTTTTTCCTTATATTCATCAATACTGGTCTGAATCCTTTTTCAATATGGATAACCACAGACCGTTTTCCCAAAAGAACAGTTAAACCAAATATAATTTAAAATATCATAATGCTGAGAGCTGTTATTCCATCACATGCTAAGGCTCTGTTACAACAACAACAACTAAGCCTTTGTCCCACTATGTGGGGTCAATTATATATCTCACATCTCGCCATCGTGTACGGTCATGACACATCGATTCATTTATATCCAAATATGACATATTATATTTTAAAGTTGTTTTCTAATTCTTTTAAGGTCTTCCTCTACTCCTTTTACTAATAATTGCTTCTCTGTTTTCTACCCATCTTACTGGGATGTCTAGGGGTATTGTACGTACATGTCTAAACCATCTTAGGCGTGTTTCTCTAATTTTTTCATCTATTGAGGCTACTCCTACTTTGTGTCTAATGCTTACATTACTTAACCTAGTATGCCCACACATTCATTTCAACATTCTCATTTATGCTACCCTCCTTTTTGTTCATGTTCATATTTAGTCGCCCAACACTCCGAACCGTAAAGCATCGCCGGTCTTATAGCCGTTCTATAAAAATTTTCCTTTCAACTTTTGTAGTACTTTACGGGTCACAAAGTATAGATGACGCACTTCTCCATTTAGTCCACCATGCTTGAATCCTATGTGTTACAATTGCTCCATTTTCTTCTATTATAGATCCTAAGTATTTAAAATTTTTCGATTCATTTAATTCTTGTTCTCCAATTTTAACTTCTATAGTATTGTTATCTATACGATTACTAAAGTGACAGTACATCTATTCAGTTTTAAAGCTTCTCTCCATGCTCCTAATTTAGCATTTACCCCTGTTTTTGTTTCGTCTATTAAAATTGGGGCATGTTAATTGCTGGACCCATTTTACTAAACACAGGACACTTTTTAAAATTTTAAGTGGTGAAAAGACAAATATACCCTTGATAGTTTCTAACTTTATAAAAAAAATTTATCCGACTTTTTAACTCAGAGAAAATCGCCTGGCCTGATAAAATCGCCCAGGCCAGGCGATTTTCTCTGAAAAAATCGCCCAGGCCAGGCGATTTTCCCAGTGAAAATCGCCACCCCCAGAAAAAATCGCCACAGGACAGCGATTTTCCCAGAGAAAATTGCCCAGCTTGGGCGGTTTTCTCTGATAAAATCGCCCAGGGCAGGCGATTTTCTCTGAGTTAAAAAGTTGGGTAAATTTTTTTTATAAAGTTAAAAACTATCAAGGGTATATTTGTCTTTTCACCACTTAAAATTTTAAAAAGTGTCCTGTGTTTAGTAAAAAGTGTCATTCAATTAACAATTCCGTTAAAATTATATCATCTGCAAACAACATACATTCAGGGATCGCATTTTGCAAATGTTTAGTAATCTCATCAATTACTAAAGCAAAGAGATATGGGCTCAAAACTGATCCTTGATGTAGGCATATGTTATTTCAAAAATCACAAGAATTTCCTACTAGTGTCCTTACATATGTTATATCTTTAGACATATATTTTATAGTTTCTATATACGCTACCCTTACACCTTTCTTTTCTAATATCCGCCACATTATATCTATATTTACTCTATCATATGCTTTTTGTAAATCCATAAATACCATTTGTAAGTCTTGTTTTTTCTCACTATATTGTTCACAGAGTCTTCTTATTAAATGTATAGCTTCCATCGATGATCTACCTGGCATAAAACCAAACTGATTATCTTCTATATTATTAGTCTCATTTCTCAATTTTGTTTCTATTACTCTTTCCCATAATTTCATAATATGACTCATTAGTTTAATACCTCTATAGTTTAAACAATTTTGTATATCCCCTTTATTTCTTATACAATGGAATTAATATACTTTTTCTCCATTCATTAGGCATTTTTTTTAGTTTTCATAATTATATTAAATAAGTTTGTAAGCCATGTAATGCCAACTTTTCCAAGGCACTTCCATGCCTCAATTGGAATATCATCGGGACCAACTGCCTTACAATTTTTCATTTTTCTCAGTGCTTTTTCTACTTCTAAGGGTTGATTTTTGGGATAATATCTAAAATTCTTTTTGTTTTCTGAATGGGCCAACTCTCCTAATCTAATTTCATTATTATTAACTTCATTAAACAATTTATAAAAATAATTTTTCCATCGCTCTTTTATTACTTCGTCCTCAACTAAAATTGTTTCATTTTCATCTTTTATACATTTAATTTGTGTCAAATCTCTTGTTTTCTTATCCCTCATTTTAGCTATCTTATAAATATATTTTTCACTCTCTTTAGTGTCTAATTTTTTATAGAATTCTTCAAAAGCTTTTGTTTTTGCTTCATTTATTACTTTTTTCACATCTTTCTTAGCATTTTTATATTTTTCAACATTTTCATCATTTCTACAAGTATATTTTGTAGCTTGCTCTTTTTGCTTTTACTTTTTCTTGAATATCTTTATTCCACTACCATGACTCCTTATTCCATTCCACCACCACATGTTCTCAAAACAAACAGGGCTAAGTGTGCTGGGGCAACAGAGAGTGTGATAGGAGGGAAGATGACATTGGTGTTTATGCATCTTGCTCCTTCTATTACAGGAATCCTTTGGCACCAGTGAGGCTACAAAAGGAAAATGCAATGACTTGATTCTGAAGATGTTTGCATGATTTCATGCTTTTGAGGGCAGAACTAAAAAACCCTCAATGCCATTTCAAGTAAGCAAAGACTCAAAAACTGTTGTCGAACTTCATGACCCAACTAACCAACACCTAGATGCAAAGATGTTACCTGGTCTGTGGATGGGCTAGTATGTTCAAACAATAACTTTGTTGTTCCCGAAAATGATTCCACCTTTTTACACTGAGAACTCCATTGTGAACACCAAGCCATACCAAGATGATAAAATATCTGAAAGAAAATGAAAACAAATGCAAATCAAAAAAATAAAAAAAAGAAACATGATAGTTTAAATTTCACACTTCTAAATTGTTAATGATTCCCTCCGCTAAAGCTTTTCTCCCAGCTTTTCTCCCAAATTTCTCCTGCTCATACTTCTAATCTAGTTCCCAGATTCTAATATTTGCATTTAGATTGAAATATAACAATAGCGAAAGTTCATTCAGAACTCTTAATTATATGAAATTGGGTGACTTAAATCTGAATGTTGAACATTAGGTATTATGAGTACTGACAGGAAAGATTGCAACTAATAAGGGCATTTATTATCAAGTTCACTTTTGTTTCAAGATGGAACATCCACTAGCCTATAGCCAATCATGAAATGTACAAATCACGTTACTGAGACAAAGTCTGGCACCAGTAGCCAATAGGGAAACAGCAGTAGTATCTTGAAGCATGTAAGCACCTGAAGTTTAACCAAGCTTGTATATATGTATTCAGTGCTCTCCTTACTTGCATGACAAATAGACAGTAGAAGCTCCTGAGAAGAGAAGATTCATGATAAGAGATGGGATTCCAGGCATTTTTCATCCAAATGTACAAGCCAATAGTACCTTCTTTGAGTCTCTCAACTTTTTATGAAATTCATCAAATTCACCTTCTTTCAAAGCCCTTAAACAGCTGGCATGCAGCAAAGAATGTTAGTAGAACTTGAGTAATAACATATAGCATGTTTGGTTGTAGTACTATTCTTTGATTTAAACTTGAGATCATGAACAAATGAAATATCTAACATTTTAAAGCCATAGATACCTCCAGAAGTTCGAAAATATAACACCATGCTTCCATATAATTTTCAACCCGTGGGATAAAATGTATACCTCAGAACTAGACCACAAACTCACACTAAAAAAATAGAAATATTGATATGGATATCAATCAATTTATTGAAACCAGTAAGTAATTTGTCTCACTTATCGATATTTTAAACAAGTTAAAGGCATGATATATGAGCTTTGTGTCAAAGGCTTCGAGAAAGTCCTAAACATAACATCCTTGCTAATCTTGCATAATTCTGGAAAATCTCAGGCCAATAACGTTTATTCAACATGTTCAACAAATTGTGGCACTTCTTTCTGAAGGATTTCAAAGCAAGCACCTTAGACTAATAGTTTAGGAGAGCATAAACTTGAGTATTGATTTTCTACTGTGAGATAAAAGTTTTTGTCTCCAAACAGAATATTCCATTTTGCTTAAGTTTAAGGACATTAAATAAGAGGGTAAAAACATAAATAAATAATTAAAAATGCCAAAGAAAATCCACACTGCCACCCACACAAAGAGCCAGAAAGTTATTAACCAAATAATAATAATAATAATAATAATAATAATAATAGGGGCATGTTATTTACAGGCCACTTTTTACTATTCGTAGGCCACTTTTTAAAATTTTATACGCAAATTTACATTTTTGCCCTTCATAATTTCTAACTTTATAAAAAAATTACTCAACTTTTTTAACTCCAGGAAAATCGCCTGGCTGGGGCGATTTTCTCTGAGAAAATCGCCCCAGCCAGGCGATTTTCTGGAGAAAATCGCCCCGTCCAGGCGATTTTCTCAGAGACAATTGGTGTCCTGTGGCGATTTTCCCTAAAAAAAACGCCAAAGGACGGCGTTTTTTCACGTTTTCCCGATCAGTAGTCGGAAAATCATTTTTCCGGCAAACGACCACTAAATTTTCGAAAAAACGTTTTTTTAAGGAAAATCGCCTAGCCTGGGCGATTTTATCAGGGAAAATCGCCACAGGACACCAATTGTCTCTGAGAAAATCGCCTGGACGGGGCGATTTTCTCAAGGAAAATCGCTTGGCAGGGGCGATTTTCTCGGAGAAAAGCGCCTGGGCTGGGCGATTTTCCCAGATAAAATCGCCTGGACTGGGCGATTTTCTCAGAGAAAATCGCCCCGGCCAGGCGATTTTCCTGGAGTTAAAAAAGTTGAGTAATTTTTTTATAAAGTTAGAAATTATGAAGGGCAAAAATGTAAATTCGCGTATAAAAATTTTAAAAAGTGGCCTACGAATAGTAAAAAGTGGCCTGTAAATAACAATTCCGTAATAATAATGAGTAATCTACCAATAATATACAGATGAAAGTAAGATTGCCATCATCTTCTGAAGTAGTATATTGCGGATAGAATATTATTCGGTGACATGTAGCCAAAGAACAACAATGGCAAGAATAATTGATACTTCAAAATTTTCTTTACCTACTAAATTACCTATGGAGATTCTCATTAAAATGGACACCTTTAGAGCTTTGATTAAGTGGACAAGCTCCACCATTAATTATAGATAAGTCCCAATTGCCAGCACGCCAAGCAGCTTCATACTGCAGGTATTTTCATAAGACATTTGAGGAACAGAGAACAATGACGATTAACAAAAGAGCATGAGCCAAAATAAAGACTCACTAACAAATGTAGGTCATTGCCTCTGTTAATGCGAAAAGAGAACTATGTTTTTTTTCTGGCAGTAAGTGAAGAACAGAGACAGTATGAGACTTACCTGCAACTCAGTGAACTCTATATCTTGTTGAAGCTGACCTTTCTGATAAGCTAATCCTTGGCAATATACATCCAGGACATGATTGCAGCCAATTTGCTGCAAAGATCTAATCAACCCTTTGAAAGGCTTTTTTGGTAAAGTCTCATATTCAGATCCGGAAAACCCTGCTGGAGCTACTGGTTGAGATTCAGCCAAAAGGTCTGCAAAATGGCAATTTTTTGTTCGCTGCATTGATCCAGATTGAACAAGTAAATCATAGTGCTCAAGGGCTTTTGTCCAATTTCCTTCATGTTCGAACATGATTATTTGAGAGGTCAGCTGCCACAGAAACAAGTAAATTTTTCAAAGATGAACAACTTTGAGAAGATATATACACATTGAGGATGCAATATTTAAAACAAATAGGAAACAATTAGCATGCAAAACATTAAAACAAAGTTTAATGTGTTTAAAAAATTCCAGAAAGGGCAAAAAGCTTCACAAGATATTACAGGAGAGAAAACAGGCTGGCAAAACTGAAAGAATCTCAGTGTCCCATTTTAAATTAAGTGTGAAGACAAATTTTTCCACTGAAGTGAAACAATGTGCCTAGCTAAGTTTGATCCCAAGGCATGCTTGCCCTGTCCGTAAATAAGAATTCATTAATTGGGCTAGCTGAGGCCATGATATACTTGCACGAATTAAATCCAAGAGTTTCTCGATTATTGATCATAGAAAAGAAAATTGTTTATAATTTCCTACTTCCATTTCTCAGAAAGATACTTCTTCAACTTTCATAAAAAGCAGAAACAGTAAAATTTAAACTTCCCAGTGGTTACAATAATCTGTTTTTGATGCAGTTCTAATCAAACTGAGAAATAAAGCAAATCATAATAAATAAAATTTGCTTTTATTTTGTAACCCTAAATGCAACCCATTATTCTATGTCAACATCATTCAAATGCACAAATTTTAAACAGCTAAGTCTGTCGAATTCAGAGTTAAAATTTACATATCAGTAGAATATAAAGAGAAACAGACCTTGTGAGATTGAATGATCCCATACAGGCTGTCAGGCTCATTTATTTGGGTCACAGCAGAGATCAGAATTTCAATGTGGCATGGCAGCTAGATAAAACAATGCAATTAGAAAATTTTCAAACTAACATTTTGAGGTCAATAATACTTACACTATGACATAGTAAACAACTCCAAATATACTAGCATATCAAATTTTACTTTTCTTCTTTTTTTTATTTATGTGTCCTTTTAGTCTGGCTATAAATGAGAACACAGGTAAAGGGTACTAGCTGTAACAAAAATCACAGAATGTTTCAAATATAAAGGCCATAATATTACTTACTCTTTCATGATGCGAGAAATCAGGGCTTCCTAATGTGAGGCTATTAAAATGGTCCTCACACCAATGCTCAACATAGAGAACAGCGGTAAAGTAAGATCCACAGTTCTGCAAGAGAAATTTAAAGAACAAAACTTGGATGACTGATTAGAATAAAGGAACAGTAAACCATAACATGTTCCAATAATAGAACAAGAGAAGTTTGCACACTTACAATGGCAGACTTTGCAACCACGAGATAATTAATAGGAAGCCAATAAACCTATTAAATAAAAAATTGTCAGAGATTATCGTGTGCAACATTTAGCAGCCTACTAGAGATGAAATCAGACAGAAAAGTTAATTAGCAAAGATGAAAGTAAGCAATTGTACACTCTCCATACACACTATGCTCTAAAAACAGTTCTTGGGGAAAACATATGAGAAATACACAACACATAAATCCTTAAATATCTGTCAAATTTGCAGCATGCACAACTTAACAGGACACACCACATTAATGCTCAAACTTTCAGTCCAATGCACTAAAGATGCTGGGACAACATTATCCAAAATACGTTCTGTTGGTATGCCTAGTTACTAACGCATTAAATAATTACAACTCCTGCAACATCTCTAAATAACAGATATATAATGGATAATACAAGTCTGATCGTCTAGTAACATCATATCAACATTTTACAACACCGTACAATGTGCACTGACATTTACTATTATCATCCTTACTGCTGAGCAGCTCTTGAAATCCTTTGGCTTACTACAATATTTTGGGGGAAAAAGTTTATCATTATTCCATTAAACCAATTGTTAAACACTTTCACTGTTCCTGACATTAAAAGACTATCTTCTATGATGTTCTTGTCAACAAAATTCCATTACCATCTCTGCCTCCTCCAAGCACCAGGAGGAAGATAAAAAGAACTTATGAACACTAGTGCAGCAGAATCTATTACCATCTTAAGAAACTATATAGGCAGTCAATCTGCAGAGCTCTTTGGTTCTATTATCATTTTAAGTTTAAAAGGCAATGTCCTATGTTAGTCACAACATGTTGGGACATTGCTACAAGCTAATTAATTTTATGGAAATACCTTCACAAGAAAAAAGGGCAAAGGCACAGTAGAATCTAAAGTGCAAATGGAAACTCTGTAGTGTAGTATCTCATAAGGATCGAAATTTCCGAGGCAATTTAAAGTGATGAATGTTATGAGGCAAAGGGTGTAAAAGCTTTCTGCAAGTGCAGGCTCTGAGCAATGCTAAATGCACCAGCTATGTCCAAAAACAAAAGGTGATGTCTGAGCGTCAGCTTCTTATCTATGCAGAACAATCATTAAAATCAGACAGGTATACCTGTGAAGGTGACATCAGTAAGTTCACTACCAAAACTTGACCTTGTTAAGCAAACAGCACAATAAAATAACAGCCAAAACCAACCCTGATATCATGGCCTATCTAATTTAAGATATTACCCTTTCCCAAAACAAAGTCGTTTTTATCGTTCGACTTGAAGTGGAGTTATCCTTCAGCTTCACTGATGCAGAACGGGATTTTGATCCATAACTAGAAGGCTTAGCAAACTGTGTAACCACCATTGCAACAGATTAATTAATTTCCATCACAAATTCATGAGGAAAACTCCTATTTTCTTCCCATTGTAACAATCAAATTTTTTACAATAAATGTCACAAAAGCATATTATACAGGGTAACCTGGGAGGTTTCTCGCTTATATGAAGTAGTTGACGAGGATCTCTCCAGCATATGCCACAGCCGAAGCTCATTAAGGGCATCCAGAATAACTTTGATTGATTTTGTCAATGTATTGGACTCGATGAATATATTTTCCTCAACCTTGATGTATGAAAAGCATAAACATTTTGTCATCTAATGCAATAGATCAGAAAAAATAAAATAAAAATTTACGCCCTAAGAGAGAAAGAGAAGGCAACACCATTTAAGCGAGAAATCAGGTTGAATGAAAAGCAGGAGATATTAGATTGAGTCAGGTAATACCCGTCATATAATGAGAACTCAGATAATTAAACAAGACAGGAACTCCAAGGTGAATATCATCTCAGTCGCACCATGTGATGATTTGGATGGCTCAACAGATACAAAAAATCATGCAGAACAGGGATGATAATTGTGACAAGTATACCTTTGCGAGGGTTACTATATTATCCACTCAACACAACCATTCTATGAGATAATTAACAATGCTGGATTTTCAAATTTCAACTTTCCAACAAAAGTATAAATTGCAAACCAAGTAACGTAACTGGGGGTAAGAAAAGACGAAAAAAACACATGCCTTAATTGCTACTACCAGAAAACAATGAAATACACCACCTAGAAAGGTTGGTCAAAATCTGCACCAACTTTGTTGCTTGAAAAACCCAAATAAAGAAACAAGAGTTGGCAGTTCAACCCACATTCGTATATCATTTTGACTCCCTAATACAGGGAAGAGCAAACAAAGAAACTCAAAAGGCATTTGAAGAAAAACCTTTGAATCAAGGTCTGTAAGGCTTTTCCAACAAAATGTGCCACAAGGGAGCTTTGAGAAGTCCCAATCCTAGAGGCTACAGATGAGGCTTGAAGGCCACAGGGGTTTTGTCAAGATCAAATGTCAAGACACATGAAGTTCACCTACTGCAGGCGGCACTGAAGCCACTTGTACTTTGATTTTATGAGAAAAAGAAAACTTGAAACTTTGCTGTTTGCATAAAACAGGTTCAAATATATACAATTATAGTACCAATAAATGCAAATGTTCTCTCTTTATTACACAAATGCATGCTCAAACAAACGGTAAACTGAAAAAGAAAAAAAAATGAGAAGATTTGTGATTCAAGAGAGTATATGGTAATGGAAATACATAGTATGTCATCTAACTGACACACGCTTTGATATAATTACAATTCCAGTACAAGTTACCCAGGCAATAAGGAAATTCAATATGCAGAGATCATCCTTGACAGAGAAAGTATTTAAAATTTCAACTCAAGATGTCAGTCAGCAAAGCATTTAAGACAACCTGATGAGATATCACTTTGCACAGATCAACATCCAAATCTTTTCTTCCTGCCAAATTAACTATAACACTTGGTAATAGAAGCTCTGCAATCTCAGATTTCACCAAGACAATGTCTTGACACAATCTGAATAGAACATGAAGCTTTGTGGTCAGATTTCACAGAAAAATAAAAATTTATAAAATGAGAACAGAGCAGAAGCTCTGCAACACTGGGGAAGACACTCACCGGGAAAGAAAGAAAGAAATACCTTACGATGATATCGTCACAGTAATTGATCAGGGCATAAACAAGTGGACAAATCCACTCATCAAAAGTTTTGTCTCGAGTCTTCCAGACGGTAGAGTTCTCCAAGGAAATCGATTCCACTGTTGTGAAAATAAGCTCATTTATAACGGGAGACACCACATGGGAAATACTAAGCTTTGGGAAAATAAGCAAAAAAACTAAGTTTCTGCACTACCTTCCGCTATAACATCTTTGATATAAGAGACAATTCTTCCTTTATTTTTCTAGCACATTTAACCAATCTATTGACACAGAATATGGAAAATGCAGCCAAAGCACAAAAATGGGCATGTCTGATGAACTAGAGAAAAATTGGAAAATATTAAATTCACCTAATAGTAAACTTGAAATTCCCATGTGCATTTGTACAATATTATGAAAAAGTCTTCCAGATAATACATATCAAATCGTACATAGATTCATTGTGTAGTATTACAAAAACTTCAGATGTATACTTTTACTAATTGTTTATTTGACAAATAAAAAAAAGGAAAAAAGCCAATGATAGTGTGATAATCAGCCAATGATAGTGTGATACTCTCCAGAAGTCATCTGAGAGTCTGGCAATGAACAAATATGCATATCAGAAGCTTCATAGGACAAAGTTACACATTCAGAGAGAGAGGGAGAGGGAGAGGGAGAGGGAGAGGAAATGATAGTTCCACATGATTCCAGAAGAAGAGAGTTAAGAACTAGTCCAGCATTCAAGTTACCATTGGACTTCTGCTCCAGATCATATACCAATTTGTGTGCTAGGTCCATATTAACACCCTTCGAGTGGATCTAATTCAGAAAACAAACACAAAAACGCAATAGCTTCATATTATCGAACAAACTATACAGAAAAACTCTTAACATTCGCACACTGCCACATATCTTGTGAGTTGAAATCATGGCATAGGAATTATAAGCTTTCTAATACTATATTTCTAATTGATTTCTAGTAAGAACAGATCTTTCGCAATCCTAGAGTTTATAAAGCTGTTAAAGCAGTTTGCTAAGGTATATAGATGAATTGATAAGCATCTAAACCCAGTATATAAACATATTGTGAATGAGGAGAGGGAATATATAGTGGCAACAACTTAAAATGTAGCAAATACATTTTTGTGAAGTAGTCTTAAAATTAATTCCATTAGCCTATAAGCGCCCGGTTGTAGGTCTAGAGTTTCCAACCCCAAACCCAGAATGAGGAGGGTTGCGCTAGGTTTTATCACATTTCCTGACAAAGATCACATAAGAACTATGGGCTTGGGCTGGCAAGGACTGTTGCATCTCTATAAGGGCTTGGGTGCAGTATACAATGTGTAAAGGCACTTATACACTGATGTAATGGATAAAAAGAAAAAGACTAAAACTTGTAGGACTGATAGTTGGAAGATTGAATAGGTTAAAGCATAGAGTTGGTAGATACTATGAGGAAGAAATATATATATATATATTGTGTTTCCCAATAACTAAATAGGTTGGTGAGAATCAGAGAAAAAGGTGTTGGGTGTAAAACTAAAATGGTTTCACCTTCTCTATTCGAAACCCAAAACCATAAAATTCATGAACCCTGTTATGTTCCTCATTCTGCTGCCTCATGTATCTGTTTAAATAATCACCCCGACAATATTTTGATTTGAGGGATTTCTTGAGTATAGCTTCCATTCCTTCCCAAAAATTAATTTTAATAAGCTCCTCTAATCCTATTTAGAATGCATATGCACTATCTATATTTATAAGGTGGAAGACGAATCAGAGAACAAATTGGAAAATGTAACTGACTAAATGGAAAGGTTTGTTTTAAGTGTATTGGAAGAGTCAAAGGGCAAGAAATGGAACAAGAGAATCACTATGGTGGAATAAAAAATTTGACCGAAAATAAAAAGGGTAAGTTACAAAACAATCTTAAGGTATGTTGAGTGAAAAACAAGGCTTCATTTCATTTCATTCCCCTAAAGTTATAAAATTATAGGGAAGCTTGGGTTTGGCTGATATCAAAATTTGCAAATATCATTCCAAATCTTTGATTACTATTCCTCACCAAACAGCAAGAATGGCAATGTTGCCATTGCGTCATTCCCATTCACTCCCACCAAATGGCTCCTAAGCATGTAGATTCAGTGATGAATGCATTTTGGTGACACTTGTGAGATAAACAACTTTGTAAGCAAGACATTAAAATGTATCCAATGGGTAACCACCAACCAGGACATTTATCCAGCAGTGATCTCCTTCCTAATGTTTCCCAGCACCACAATAACCATGCATCAACTAATAATCATGCTAATAACCCAAATAAACATCATCAGAGTGGCGCTGCGGTTAACTCAAGCCCCAAACAGAAGTTTCAGAAAAAGATCCCTATTACATGGTTTCTTGTCTGATTTAGCACTTAATAGGCAAAAATATAACCTGCCATTGATAGGTGGGCAACAACTGATGCTCGGATTTTATGAGAGTTGTACAAATCATTAATGCAAAATTTGAAGAGACAAGTATACATTTGACGGGGTGAATTGAAAAAATAGAATTAGGTTACATTTATTGTCCACTTAAGTTTCAGCATTTTCTGAAAGCCACAGTAAACACATAAATGTTGAAGATTAAGAATTAAATATGGCAATTGAATGAGATTAGTACGATTAAAGATTTTTTCTGTGCGCACAACAAAAGAATCCCAGATGGTCGCTTACTCGCTTACCATATACCAGAGGCATCTGCTTAGATTTCCTTCCAAATAAGTTCATTTTGGCTAGCTACTGCTCAAATCTATCACCACATGTATGTAGTTGTATTATGTACTAAAAAATTATCATTGTACAGAACACAGTCCTGAAAATAGCAGATTATACCTCAATAAGGGATTTCTCATGAAGATCAAATGAAAGCAAAGCTCTTTGACCCTTCTCCGTTGAAAGTATTCCCTGCTCAGTGGACAAATAATGTGTAAATGAGATTCTAAGGTTCGACAAAACATCATTCTGTTTCCTGAAGTACAGCGAATAGAGATATAATCCAATCACCAAGGAAATACACAAGAATCATCGGATCTTTTATATAAGTTAGTAACTACTAAATCCATTACAAAAAGTTCATAAAATCTACTGAAATTTCCATCCAATAATCTAATAGCTTTAGAAGTTGCCTATATACTGCTGAACTTGGGGGACTGAAAATAGGTAAAATATAATTTAGTCATGCAATCAAAACAGAAGTGTGGAAACAGCAACAATTGTAACCAAAACGACAAAAGTTAATCATGAGTAAAGTAAAAGAGTGTTACAAAGTTGAAAGAACCTGGTATCCAACTCTTAGACATATTCTTAACAGGATAGAAGTGGTTCATGATTTTTATAAAACAAAGAATTTACAAATGACATCATTTTCATTCTTTAAAAAAACGGGGAAAAGGGGGTTGGGTGGGGGATAAATCACACGTGATAAATCATTGAACTCTAGAGTAAAACAAGTATATAAACAAACACACAGAGAGAGAATTTATAAAGACATTTAAAAACGAAACAACAACAACTAAGCCTTTGTTCCACTATGTGTGGTCGGCTATATGGATCATCTCGCCATCGTGTACGATCATGGCACCTCACCAGCACCAATCTCCAAAGCTAATAATTTGTATTCAAACTAAGTGCAACACCAGTACACATAAATTACATAGAAGACTAAAGAAATTACTGCCATTCAAAGTTTGACAAACTCTTTTACCTTATGACCTATGACATGATTCACTGTGTTCACTTGGTTCACATTACTATGATTCTAAGTATCTCTGCACTGAGTGAGAGTACTCGAAATGGTGATTAGGAAGCCCCCCAAGAGATAGAAATCACACTGACTCATAAGTGCCAGACAAAAGGGGATTCTCATAATGCATAAAAGAACTTAAACTATGGCTTATTACCTAGCGATGGTATGGGTACTAGCAAGAATCTAGACACATTAGAACAACAAGAGAACCAAGTGCTACACACAAAGCATCTATTAAATAAAATGGTTGTCTGGTCAGATTTAAGTAAAATGAAGTATTCCACCACATCAATTGCCTTGAGAAGTATACCCGCAAAGCTTGGGATGTCATATCAATGATCTTGACAGAATCATCCATTAAATTCTTCTTCAAGAGCCTCATAAGCAAATTTAAAATTTCCTCTGATATAGCTGTATTCACAGGTACATTGCGATCTGCTTCCGTAAATACCTTATCTGCTCCACAGCCATGTGTTTGGCTAATGCCCCAAGGGAGATGGAAAACTACACGATGAGGATCGGCAATACCAATCTGCTCTCCCAATCAGATCAGTACAGAATTAATATCTAAGAGTTGTCAACAACAGATAAATGAAGTATTATGTGATTTATAATACACTAGCAGTACCTACCCTAGACACAAAATCAGATACCAATGCTGGAAAGTCATTCGTGTCATCCATGCTGCACATACGAACAAGTAGCCAAATTGCATGAACAATATCTTGGTCAGAATGCCAGTACTCATCCTCAAAACCCATTTTTGCATTTTTTCCCTCTCCAAAGAACATTCTGTGCAAAGCTTTGAGGCTGGAACAAAAAATAAATTATGACATAATTATTAATAAAGCCATTTGTAGCAAATATAACCATATGAAATAGTTCCATTCAATGCAAAATCCACTTGTTCTCAATATGTTTTTACGTTCTTTTTCACAAAAGTTTTCGATACTTTTCTCTCCTGTTTTAAATTTCCTGCTTTCTGTCTTGCACATTTTATCATCCAAGTTTAGTTAAACAGTCAAAGAACACCAATATATCTTGTCCAACTATATATAGCTTTTCAAATGTAAAACTCTGCATATTAATGATAACAATGTGGGCTACAATTATAATAAACTAAGTTAAAATCTCCAAGTAGAACCATGCAGGACCTTGGAAAGAAAAGCATTTTCTCAAACAAGCCCATGTGTGCATGAGCATTAACTGAGGACAAACTAGAAATATTAGCCTGATATGTTCATATGGCATACAGAACCTCTCTCAAACTCGCATAACTAGGAAACATGACTCCTCAAAAAGTTTTTAGAAATCCATGCCATTCAGATGGACCATACCAAGAAAGTAAATAATGTAAAATTTCTATATGGAAGTTTTGCATGCTTAAGTACTTTCAGCTGCAAAGATTTTGAAGATAACCTGGTATACTTCCTGCATACAGGATTGCACAATGAAAATGTAGCTAACTACTTTTAGTTTTGGCCACACATAATCAACTACTTATTCAGCCACAACATCAAAAAAAAATAGGTAAAAAGTAGGTTCACTTCTAGGTCTCTGAGAAGAAAAAAGCGTAAGAGTAGGATGAATGGTTAATCGCATTTTAATTGTACAACTTTGAAATCAAGACAAGTATGAACTTCTATTAAACAACTAGGCAAAGGCCAAAGGCAATCGGTTTAACTACAGATTAACCATATAACTTGGGCATGAAATTGATGTCAATAAAGACATTCATAAGAAAGCATGTGTCTCACATTGCTCATCCAAACATATTTACGCCATTAGAAGTTGATGAAGGAAAAGAGGGGAAAAAAAAACAGCAAACATCAAGAATGATAAGAAAGTACCTCCAAACAAGAATTCTGGGTGGAAGGAAAACTGATCTCTTTGCCAACTGTGCATTATCAAATAAAGAAAGTGAAGAAAAGGAAATAAGAAACTACAGAAACCAAACAAGCAAAGTTTCAGAAGCCTTTACATTAATTAAGTGCTTCTTTGTTGAGTACTCAAGACATAATTCCTGATGGAACTTTTGTATGTCATAAAATACACTGATATCAGGGAAGGGCTCAAGCTCCTGAAACAACAATTTTGAATATGATAAGGGGAATAATGTCTAATGCAATCTCCTGCTCCGATAACTTTTACAAGTAACAACAAGAGGGCACTTATTACCAAAATCAAAGTAAATTGCCATACCTTGATGTAATCATGAAGAGATGTATCAGATTGCAGAATAAGTTGATTCAATAATGACAGAACTTCAGATTTTGAGGCAACAGAAAGTTCACCATCAATAGTCACGCAGCACCCAACCAGTTTAGATACCAAGAACTGCAACACAAACAATAAATACACGAAAGTAGAATATGAATTTTAAAAAAACGAATAAATAAGGGTACAGCTGGTCTAGTGAAATATATCACCTGAAGTTGTTCACCTAGCACAGTTGTAGTGCCATCTGATGGGCAATCTTTTAAAATCTTAAGCAGCATTGAAATAACACGACAACACTGGTTGAGCAAAGCATGCTCATCAATATATTGCCCAACCAAGTTGAGAAGATAACTAAAAAATCAAACCGTACATTAAAAGTCAAATAAACCTGTTAATCTTCCAAAAACATGCATGATAATTCAAGAAGAAAATCACCTTAAGAAAAGTAACAATAAAATAAGAATAACAAAGCTTAACAGTTACTGGCCAGTGATAAATCTCTCCTATCAACATTTTTCAACAAGGAAGCTAGAAAATCATTAAGAAAGTGCCTATTCAAGAAATAAGCAAGGAAAAGCATCCCTAACACAACAAAAAGCATAATTAACTTTCATATAACTAACAAGAATTTTTCATTCTAGGCCTAAATAAGATAGAAAAGTGAGGCTCAGAGACCAAAGCTAAGGTCAACAGCTTCATGCCTGCACACAAAATTTTACTACAAATCCAATTATGTAAAATGGAGGTTTAATAGACTGAAGAAAACGTAAACTCAAATCTCAAAGCAAGATCTGCATTAGATTTCATACAACAGAAGACAGGAGACAGAATCATGAAACCAAGAGAGAGTAAAATGGAAAGAGACACATATATATAGCTATACTTGCCATATTTCATGCGCACGTAAAGCTGAACAACAATTTCACAAACAATATCATTTAAATCATTAACAGGTCAAGATACAAGATACTTGTAAATGCATCCAAATTCAAGTAGTTTCAAATTTGTCATACACACCAGGCAGTATTCTTACTCAATAAGCAGTGCAGACACAATAGGCAACACATAAGAAGTACATTTGTATTTAACCCCAATCAAACTACAATAGTAAGAAGCAACTCACTTGAAAGTACTAGCAACAGCAGCTCTATGTCCAATCACATTAATTAGCACCTCAATGCCACATAACCTATGACGTTTGTGCCTATGATGAGCTGCTGCAGCAACTTTGTAATGCATTCCTATTATAAACTGCATAAAACAAGTTTAAACTGATAGTGTAATTTGATTAACTCTATACCACAGCTTACTTCTAAGGAATGGTTCAAAAGCCAGTTATCTTACAGTAAATACTCGATCAGGTCGAAAAATGTTTATTTTGTCAATAAGGCCGGGGGTTCTTGAAGGATTGTCCCTGAAGCAAATCACAGTAAAACATATTTTAGACATGCAAAAGTAAATAAATGGAAATGGAAGTTCATGAACTCAACAGAGATAAGGTAATATACGTCTGCAAGAATCCATCAACAACAGTTCGAATGGCACACATGATGGTATCAATGGAGAAAAAAGGTGGTGTGGGATCTGTAGAAGAAGCAGCGAGAGAAAAAAGATTGTCTACAATAGAAACCTGCACATTGGTGATACAAGATAAAGTGAGAATAAACCACTGCGGCTACAAAGTGGTCTACTGGGATGGACAACAAATGCACAAAGGCCATACCCCATATGTAGTTATTTGTAATTCTAAATGGACATACAAAGATAAGGGACAGTTAAGAAGACATAGAGAAACAAAGCTAGGGAGATGCATTTCTTTAAAGCCAGACCATCATTTGCTAAAAGTCAACATAAAGCAAACCTTTTACAAGTTTTTCCAAGGAAGAAAAAGAAGAAAGAAGGATGAGCATGGCAGTGGGAAAGAGATCATGACCTGCGCATGGCAGGAGCAGAAACAGGACACAAGTTCTTTCATTTATAAAGGCCCTGTTTGGTAACATGACTCAAGCCATGGTTTGAAACCACTTTTGATTTTATAATATTAAAATTATATTGGGAATGTAAAAAGGTGTGTTGGAAATGTAAAAAAGTTTATTGGAAATGTAAAAAAGGCTTATTGGGAATGATGAAAAACTATTATAAAATCAAAAGTGGTTTCAAACCATGACTTGAGTCATGTTACCAAACAGGCCCTTACAAAATGTATATGAGAATAAAGTGTGGGAATCAGTATTAACAATTTGAAATAGGTCTTTGATAATCATATGTTTTGACGCAGCAATTGCAATGATTGAAAGAGCTAAAAACAGAATTTAGATATTTCAGTTGGATCCTTTATACAGTAATTATTCATAAGTCATGTAAAGAGGTGTGTTTTAGAGAAACATAACTTTTCCCGTCAAAAAGGTGAAATAATCAAGCAGAAATTAACTATGATGGCAGCAAAAACAAGCGCAAGAAATGAAGTAGAACAATATTGAGAAAACTGCGACAGTGCACTGATTAATTTTGTTAATAGAACACTAGCAACTCAAACGACAGGGAGAACGGTCATAAAAACATGTATTTCCGTGGCTTAGTGAAGAGTAGCTTAAGAAGAGGCAAAAAGCAATTTGTCTTGTAACTAAGAACTAAGGCATCAAATAACAGATTAGATTTACGATTCAAGCAACAATGAAGACATGAGACGCAAAAAGAAGCTGATCGGAAGAACTCCACAGGGGTTATCATATTCATATCCATGGCAATATTTGATTTAAAAATATAGAAAATAAAAATCTTCATGAAACTGATAGAAAAAGATTTTCAGACATTTTGATTTTAATTCTCACAGTAATGCAGATAAGGGAAAACATACCATGTGCCTTTTAATAAGCATGTCCCTCTCATTCTCAGATATCTCAGCAATACTGAGAATTGAACTTTCCAACATAGCTAGTCCCTTTTCCCAACTTGTCCTCTTACTGCAATGCAGTGCCATACATACTGAGAAGATATGTGCAAAATGGTCCTTGACCAAAGTTGCAAGAGGGTGGCAAGCAACCTGAAATGTAACACATTTTCATGCATCTACATAAGCAGTAAACCAGGTTATAAAGTCACTAGCATATGAATTTGAATACAAACCACTCAACAGCAGCTCAAGGACCTTTTAGTTGAAACATGAACTTTATTCAATCAAAATCTCAGTAGATACCCAAAGGTAGAACAAATATGTTATGCTAAAGGGATAACAAGGCAAAATGAAACCCACATTGAAAATATCATCGCCTTTTGATGACACAAAAACAATTTGAGATTTTCTACCTTAGCAACCCAATTCAAATTGGAGGTGTCCTCATTCAAGAGAAGAGATGAAAGAAGCCAATGGCAACAGTACTGCATGAAATTACTCGGTTCCACATTCAAGACAAAAAGATCTCTTATCTGCAAAACCAAAGGTCATACCAAATTGGAACAGTGTTTTCACATGGTATACAACAATCAGAGAACCTCTCCCTTGCATGGTCACAATATATCAAGGGGCATGTTAATTGCAGGACCCGTTTTACTAAACACATGACACTTTTTAAAATTTTAAGTGGCGAAAAGACAAATATACCGTTGACAGTTTCTAACTTCATAAAAAAGAATTTACTTCACTTTTTTTTCACTAAGAATCGCCTAGGCCAGGCGATTTTCCAGCGTTTTTTCCCGGGAAAATCGCCACAGGATGGCGTTTTTTCCTAGGAAAATCGCCACAGGAAAATCGCCGTCCTCTGGCGATTGGCGATTTTCCCAGGAAAAAACGCCGTCCTCTCCCCGGAGCGATTAAATAGGAATATATTGGTGTCCTGTGACGATTCTATTGAAAAGAATCACCCGGGTGAGGCAATTCTTTTGAAAAGAATCGCCCGAACCAGGCTATTCTTTTCGTTGGGGCGATTCTTTTCAATAGAATCGCCCGGTTGGGGCGATTCTTTTTAAAAGTTGTTTTTTTCTTATTAGTTTGCCCAGAGGGAGGCGATTCTTTTAGGAAGAATCGCTCCGTCCAAGCGATTTTCTTGAGAGTTCGCCGAAAGAATAACTAATACATAATTTGACATAAAATTTACACAAAAAAGCCGGAAAACCCACGAAACAACCAAAAACATTGCTAAACACATTACTAATACAGAATGGAGATGGAGAAGGAAGTTGGAAAATGGAAAGGGTAAAAAAGTAATTTCAAGTGTATAATTTTTAAAAGTGTCCTATGTTTAGTAAAAAGTGTCATTCAATTAACAATTCCTTATATCAAAGGGGCATGTTAATTGCAGGACATGTTTTACTAAACACATGACACTTTTTAAAATTTTAAATAGTGAAAAGACAATAATATCCTTATACATTTTTACTCTCCAGGCGATTAAAAATGAGAGAATCGCCTCATCCAGGCGATTATTTCCTGAAGAATCACTTCATCCAGGCGATTCTTTCCCATAGAATCGCCTCACCTCATCCAAGCGATTATTTCCCGAAGAATCGCCTCCCCGGAGCGATTAAATAGAAATACATTGGTGTCCTGTGGCGAAAAAATCTCCTTTAATCGCTAGGCGGAGGCAATTCTTTGGGGGCGATTCTTTCCCAAATAATCGCCTGGATGGGGCAATTATTTTAAAAAGAATCGCCCCGATTCGGCGATTCTTTCCCATAGAATCGCCCGGTTGGGGCGATTCTTTTTAAAAGTTGTCTTTTTCCTTAAAAGTATCTTCAACAATCGCTTGGACAAAGCGATTCTTCTTAAAAGTATCGCCAGAGGGAGGCGATTCTTTTAGGAAGAATCGCTTCGTCCAAGCGATTTTCTTGACAATTCACCGGAAAATCATTTTTCCGGCGAACTAATAAAGAATTTGACATAAAATTTACACAAAAAAGCCGAAAAACCCACGAAACAACCAAAAACATTGCTAAACACATTACTAATACGGAATGGAGATGGAGAAGGAAGTTGGAAAATGGAAAGGGCGAAAAAGTAATTTCAAGTGTATAATTTTTAAAAAGTATCCTATGTTTAGTAAAAAGTGTCCTCCAATTAACAATTCCGTATATCAAATTGTCTGTATGCATGAGATAAGATATAATGCATTACCTCAACAAGTGATGCCAAACTTACACCACAGGCAACCCAGCAAAAGAGAAGAGGCCCAGTAAGCTCTTCCATATACTGTAAAAGTTTCCAAAAGATCAAACATATTATCACGACATTGAGTAAATTCATTAATGGCTTTAATTAACTAACATAAACTATTTAATCACAAAAGAAACAAATTACAAGCAAAAGTTTACTTTACTAACCTTGGGCCTAGTAGTATATTGTAGTTCTTTTGATAAATTATCAAGTACTGCACTCACCAGTTCCCTGAAAACAAGTTTCACTATGTCAAAGCAACAACACAGAGTCAACATCTTAAAGGCAAGCAAACAACATAAATATTCTTTTACCTTTGACAAGGATCAATTGCAGCAATAGCACAAATCATAAAAACAGCCTGCATTTGGCATTTTAACATCATGCACCACATCCAAGAAAAAGAAAAATAGAGTAGACAGTGCAGATAGTGATTTCTATTTACAGCTAAATCATATACAAGATTGAAATTGATGGAAAAGGCAATACTGAAATTGAATATGTAGTATTCCTTCATAAATCAGCATACCCAGAGACTGTCTTTGAACATGTCAGTTCAAAAACCAATCCCACATAATCATAAACCCAGATAGAGAGCATATAATAGCAAAGATACCTCCTACCTCCAACTCTATATGCTCACTCTCCAGCGCAAGATGCATGAGGGTTATTATTGCAGTTTCCAACAATGGCCGAGACTGACGACCAGCAGTTAAAACTTCCTTTGCAGTAACAACTTTCCCTTTGGAAGACATAACTAATTTTGCCCCAAAACTAGAACTGGAACAAAATATTTACACAGTTATCAGTCCAAGAGATAAGAAGTTGGTGAAAGTTGTAAATAAATCAATAAATAAGTAAAGAAGAAGAATGTTGAGCAGAAGAACTAAAATTAGCTACCCATTTTTTCCAAAGCAAAAGCCATAAAAATAACGCCATATCCAAGAGGCTCCATATGACTAAACGACTTCGGCAACCAAATTCAATTTTAAAAGACAAACACAGAAAAAGTGACACAAGAAAAACCTTCTCTGGAGTCATAAGAGACTGAAAGCAGTACCCCATGACTATTTTGGTTAGATCATATCATTATGTATAAAAACTCCGGGATGGTAAATATTTTGAACCAACCCAGTTAAAGTCTTTCAAAGTATATCCTAAATTTAAGAAACCAGTGAATAACCTAATGAACTTCAAATAAAGCAGCCACAGCTTTCAATTTAAAATGAACAGCATAATCCTGGATAAGTTGGTTTGATGAAGCAACATGAACTGCACATAAACCACTTTATAACATTTAATACCTGCAAAAGCAAGCTTTTTCAACCTATATGAAAGCATAAGCTACAATGATACTCTAAATAACCTACCATATATCCTGGAAGAGTTCATAGTGGCCATCCCAGACTTGGAATAATACACCAATTCGCTGTGCTAGACATATTCGAACTCGATAGTCAGAATCTCGAAGCATCGTAAACAGCTTCTCAATCATGGACTGCATAAACATATGCAATAGATATGCACCATAACCACAGCATCCAAAAAAATAAATAAGTAAATAATCAGGATCAGGTGAAAGAGAGAAAGACACAAACAACCCCATAGGCTTCCTCCACAACCTTCCCAATTTTCTCAACTGAACAAGGAAAAGTATTGACCTGACCAACTCCAGGATTCAGTAAGATGAAATCACACATGCAACCAATAAGCTTACAGCGACCACGCCAATCAAAAATATTTTCTTTACCAATTTTGTTTACCAAATCTCCAAGAGAAACCAGTTCCTGCAAACCAGTTTCAAAGAATGTTCAGGTAACTCAGGAACACCTTATTCTACAAACAATCACTTAATAAACAGGTGACAAGAATTTTAACCATGAAAACACCAATATATGACACACTGAAACCATATAATATTATCGAAAAATGTGAACGAGGCCAGCAGCAAAAGCATAGCTTAAAATTCAATGATTATAAACTTATGCAACTAGAGAAAACAAAGGTAAATACAGACCAAAAATGATGACATTAGGACCCTGCAGCACAAATAAGGGTATTGAATTCTGCTCATATTACATTTTATACTCCTCTTTTCTTTAATCACGCCCTTCTTTTAACATCTCATTCAGTTTCAACCAATTCTTGCTTAGTAAACCTATTATGATACTACTATCCCTTTCAACTATTCTGTAGTACTACAAGGTAAAGAAATTAAACTTTCTGAAAGAGTTCAGCCAAAGAATTTGAAGTCATACTTTTCTTCTGCTTGTTTCGCCATTGAAGTTGAGAAAAGGCACAATCACAACCTACTTAGTCATAGAGATTTGACTTATAGTGGGCAACCATATACCTGCAATGCCTTCAAAGCTGGTGTACTTGGAACAAATTTATGCATAGTGTTGAAAGTCAAATGATAAGTATTGGTTACTGATAACTTGTTCATTAAACTAATCATCTTCTGAGTAAGGAAGGTAGAATCAATCTCAATTAATTGTAGTCCTGATTGTAGGAGTGACTTTATTTGAGAAGGTTCTGTTATGGTAGGAAACTATACTAGGTTATCCATTTAATCTAGTCTCCTTCTACACTGAAAGGGAGAATAACAGTATTCTAGTTTTCATCTCTAATGTTTCTTCATGGTATCAGAGAATTAGGGTACAAGATGAATTTTAAGGCAGCCATGGCTAGCGACTCTTCAGCATCATCTGATGCTAGCAGTGGGGGTTCTCTTTTTAGTTCTCTCCCAGATAACACCCTACCCCTCATAAATTGATTGGGAAAACCTACTTTCAGTGGTCCCAGACCATGAGGCAAGTGATCGACGGCAAGGAGAAGTTGGGTTACTTGAACAGAGAGGTTCAAGCCCCTACCAGTATTGACCCAAAGTTCAGGCAGTGGCGATCTGAAAATTCGATGGTCACAGCCTAGTTAAGCAACTCAATGAACCAAGTGATTTCAAAGCCTTTCATATTTCTTCCCACAGCTCGAGAAGTGTGGAAAGCTGTGAGAGATACATACTCAGATTTGGACAATTACTCCCAATTGTCTGAATTGAATGCTAAATTATGGAAGATGCAGCAGGGAGATCGTGAGGTAACTAGCTATTACAATGAGAAGATGGCTGCCTGGCAAGAATTGGATCCATTTGAAGATGAAAATTGGGGAAATCCCAACGACAGTGCCAGATACATGAAAAAAATTGAACGGGGAAGGGTGTTCATTTTTTTAGCTGGCCAGAATCAGGACCTTGATGAGGTCCGTGGGAGAATATTGGGTCAAAAACCCTTATCCTCACTCAGGGAGGTGTTTTCAGAGGTGCGCAGGCAAGAAGCAAGGCGGCATGTGATGTTAAAGGGCCACAATGAGCCAGAGGTAGAAGGCTCAGCATTTGCTTCCAGGGGACCAGACTTTGAAGGAGACCGACAAGGCAAATCAAGGCCTTGGTGCGACCATTGAAGGAAACCTTGGCATACTCGTGAGAACTGTTGTCTACATGGAAAACCAGCAAATGTAAGAAGGAAGCAGGGTGGTTCTAACAAGTTCGGGGGAGAAAGCCATGCTGTCCAAGTGAGCAATTCAGATTGAGGACAGCAGTCAGCCAATTCTCTTCCCTTCACTCAGGAACAGTTGGAGCAGTTACAAAGGTTGTTTCAATCAGTCACTTGGCAACTCTAATTCTAATCCTTCCGCATCATGTTACCTTGCTAAGTCAGGTATGGTCTTCATCGGCTCCATAGCCAGTACTAAAGCCAACGGTTTCTGGATATTAGATTCAGGAGCCTCCGACCATATGATTGGTACCTAAATTTTTTCTCCTCTTATAAACTATATGCAGGAACAGTGAAAATTGCAGATGGCTCACATGTTCCTACTCTAAAAGATCTTCTCCGTGTTCCTACTCTTCCTTTTAACTTGTTATCTATCAGTAAATTCACTCTAAGATCATCACTGTATGGCTAACTTTTGCTCATCTTGGTGTGCCTTTCAAGATGGAGGACTATATACCCTGAACACAACCTCTGTGGATATGCAAGACCAGAAATTCTGTTTCAATTCCATATCAGTTTTAGGCAACAACAAGCTTATGTTATGGCATTATAGGTTAGGACATCCTAGTTTCCATTACTTACAGTTGTTTCCAAAGCTATTTCTGAATAAACAAAATTCTGTTTTTCAATGTGAGACTCGTGAATTGGCAAAACACAAACGAGCTGTATTCAGACCCCAACCTCACAGTATATCAGCCCCATTCACCCTGATTCACAGTGATGTTTGGAGACCTTCCAAAGTGTCCACTCTTTCGGGAAAACGCTGGTTTGTAACCTTTATTGATGATCATACTAGAGTCACTTGGGTTTTTTTGACAACAGAAAACTCAGATGTTGCCTTGGTCTTTATAGATTTCTATACCATGGTTCAAACCCAATTCCAAACTCCAATCAAAATTTTCAGAAGCGATAATGGGAAGAAATTTTTTTAATAATGCATCGGGGAAGTTTTTTTTTTTTCTTTTTCTAAAAAGGGGATTGTGAATCAACGTTCTTGAATTCATACCCCCCAACAAAATGAGGTGGCTGAACATCTTCTTGAAGTTGCACGAGCCTTAAGTTTCACAACTCAGGTTCCAAAATACCTTTGTGGGGAAGCTGTTTTAACAGCTGCATATTTGATAAATAGACTTCCTACCCTGATAGGAGATCTACCACAGGCTATTGTACCACCTTTGGGGCAATTTAGTGTCTTGGAGAAGTAAGAAGCAAACGGTTGTAGAAACTAGTAATGCAGAAGCTGAACTTCGAGCAATGAACCATGGAATTAAAGAAGTTATATGGCTCAAGATGGTGATATAAGCCCTGAAGATACTTGTTCTTCTACCTATGAAGTTGTATTGTGCTAACAAGGCTGCTATTAGCATAGCTCAGAATCCTGCCCAACAGAGGACCAAGCATGTTGAAATTGATAGGCATTTCATAAGGGAGAAGCTAGAAGATGGGATAATTTGTACCCCATTTGTACCTTCAGCTCAACAAGTGGCAGATGTCCTAACCAAAGGGGCCACAACGACTACCATTTGATCGTCAGATTAGCAAGTTGGGCATGTTAGACATAGATACATAACAACATTCATATAAATAGATAGCAGATAAAATCATTAGCTATACACAAATAAAATCATTAGCTATACACAATGTCTCTGTGAAGATAGCCTAAGCATCGCAATTCAATCAGATCATCCAGATGCCAAATGATAAACAACTAATATACCTCCTCAGATAGTTTGCCCTGTTTCAAAAGTGCATTTTCATCCTTTCCAGTTCTTGCCAATAAGAAGTTTCGCACCAAACTATAGATGGCATCAATAGTATTGCAGCAAGGGAGTCTGAGGTTTGCTTGTGTATCTACTACAGCATTCAGAGAACCAACCTGTAGAGAGAAAATTGAATAAATTAAAGACTCTAGTCAGAGGACATTATCTTCAAATTAAAGTTCAAACAAACTACAGCGGGAAATAATTAAATTACTTCAGGGTTGAAGTTACAATACCAGATCAGAGACTTTTCTGTTCGAAGGCCAGAATGAATACTGGCATAAGCTGAACAAAAGACTTTCCACCAACTAACCAAAAAAACTTTACACAAATTACATTTCTGTGCAAGATTAGCATCAAATTTGCAAAAGTGTAAAATGGAACTCAGTTGGTTAATGAAAAGATACCTTTGGAATGCTCACTTTTCCAAGAATGTCAAATAATATATCCCATGTCATAGATGGCAAAACTGAGAAAAAGCTCGTCATCAAAGAAATAACATCCATCTTGAGATTTACAGAGGAAATTACAACCACGTCAGTAGATTTCCGGCCCAAAGTTAAGACATCCATGTCTTTAGAACCATCATTCGCATCTAACTCCATATCCACAATGGTATCTCTACTATTATCAGATAGATCTGTGTGTAAAACATTGCTGTCAAGATAGTTAGAAAGTTCTACCCCGGGAGAACTCACACTTCCATGATCAGCAAAAGCATTAAATAGCTTAGTCAGACCCTTTAAAAGCCTCTCAATGGACTTTAAAATCCCAGTACGCACTACAACATAGTCATTGTTCTCTCTCAAATGGACAAAAAGTGGAGAGCCAACAAAACTCTTAAGAGAAGCAACAATGTTGTCCATGTTATTAATAATGGAAGTGGAGCCAGAACAACCATGTTCAATATCTTCATGAGTTTTCTCAAAGATTGAAGCACACAGCTCCACCAGTTCTATTATGTGTTCGCTGAGCTTGGCAAGGAATGAGGAATGCCCTTCTCTAACCCTGAAATGAACAAAACAGTGAGAATTTGACTGAGTTTAGAAAGATAAAATACTGCAGGTTGATGAAAATACTGAAATCTCTGATTCATGCATGCAGCAAAATCCATAATGAAAACAGGATGCAAAACCAAACACTAAAACAAATATTCCAGGAAAGCTAAGTTGAGTTTTAATCATACATGTAACACTATTTCCAGAAAACCCAAATCAATTAACAACAACCAAGCCTTGATCAGAATATGAGGGGTCACTATATGGATCATGTCTTGTCATTATATTCTAACTAATCACATACTTTCATTTAAGTTTAGCTCTATCATGTCTTTTTCTAATAGTTTCTTTCCAAGTCTTACTAGGTCTTCCTCATCCTCTAAAGGTGAGACCAAAAACCCAAATCACATTAGCAAAGACAAAATGTACATAACCAAAACTCAATCAAAGGAGTAAAATACTTTGGCATGTAATTATGCTGAGAAGAACAAATTAATGAAGTGTCCAGTGGTAAAAATAAATATGTCTAGTTGCCACAGGTTAGAGGCAATAACCTGATAACAGTGGGAAAAAGAAGACGAAAAATACTTTTGTACCATTATGAAATGACAAACCTTGTGGCATATGAGCAGTACATCAAGTTACATAGTAGGGCACAAGTGAAGAAGACATCTGAAAGAGGCATCTTTTCTGAACCCTTCTCCTTTAAAGCTTCAATAATGTGACTTTCCACTTCATAACACAGAATATCTCTTAACTTCCTTGGAAGTACCACATTCTGGTAGCATTCAGATTGTAGAACCTGAAACTATGGCACAAATGAGAATCAGATAATAAATGTCATACAGAACAAAGAGCCTTTAAAAAAAATTGGACAATAACTACAAATTGTAGCACCTCAGATCCAGACTCAAGATTTATCTTTGCAAGGACTTCCACATGAAGTTCAAACAACTCATGAGGAACTTCATGGTCTTGTTCTTCAGCCTGCCAAGACTGGTACCTCAGTTTCCAAAGTAAACTTAACAAGCATAAAAGACATTAACAGTATGGAGGGGAAAAAGGGGTGGGAGCAACTAAACATACCTTAGCCCTGTTCCATGCAACTTCAAACACAGAGTGTGGTAGAGGAGAACAGCCACCACACAGAGCATATATTGCCATTGGTACCGTAACCACTAACTGCTCATTTAACGTGACTGATTGCTGTAAAAAAAGGTGAAATTCACTAATGTCATGTTTGGAAACTATGTTAAACACAATTCCATAGGCATACTATACACAAAATACTTTTGTGAAAAAAAAAAATTAGAAAATTTATAGAACTTAAAATGAAGATGGTTGCAGTTTAAACCTTACAGAAAAAGTAAATAAGAAATGAGGAGGGGAAATTGCAGAAAGGGAATCTAGTTGACATACATGCATGCATGCCTCATCAATATAGTAGCAAGGGTATCAAGTACAAAAGCAGTAAACAATTTTAGAACCAACCTTCCAGTTAAGAAGAGTTAAAACAGCTCTTAAGAGGTTCTGTCTGAGATGTAAAGCATCACGGAGATCACCCTAAGGAAGAAACAAGCATTAGATATGCATATGAAAATGAATGCACAAGTTTGAAGAGTAAGGGTGAAGAAGAAAGATTGAAAGATGCATCATACACAGATCAAGAACCAAGAAAAAAGGGGGGAAAGGTGGAGAAAAGAAATTGACTGAATGTTAAAGTGACCCAATCTTACTAATAATCCTGCATAATGAGCATTAGAATATCATCATACCCAAAACTTGGAGAAATGAAACAAGTATATTTCTTTCTTATTAAGTTTATACCAGTCCTCCTATCAATTTGTTTCAAGTCATAATTTTCATCTAGCACTGAATACGTTCTAAGAAGTTCTCTTACTAGCTTTTATTTTAAATAACAGAATATTTATATATAAATCACATCCAAATGGAGAGAGAGCCAGAGAGAGTGCCTCTTTGGTTTCTTCTTCTTCAGTCATAGTACTTCAAATTTACTGAAAGCTAGTCATGAAGAAGAAATTTGAAAAAATAGATCAGTGGTTGATCCATGGGCTACTCATTGCCACTTCAACACTCATAGACTAGCTAATAAGATCCTTGAGCCTCACTTGCAAATTGGTTTTCAGTTGAATGTTAAGTTTCCTAACATGGTATCAGATTTTTGGATTTGGGTTTGATACCCAAACATTACTCAGATCAATCAATTCATTTTAAATTAGTCAGTTCCTATTGTGCTTGATGAACAGTGTCAGTTCAGTTTCTAGCACTTAGTTACGGTTCAACCAGAGTCATGTTTGAGAGAAGGTGTGAGAAACAATGTCCCAAATTGGTTTTCCACAGACTTATAGACTAACAAATAAAATTCCAGAGCCACTTCACTCATTGTCAACTGGTTTCAAGTTGGAGGCTCGTGCTTCCTTACAAGCCTAAAGACTAAAACCAAGTACATAAGTTAGCATATCACATAATGGCAAAATACTTTGTGCAACTTTCTAACAGGACCTACAGTTTCACCAAGAATCATGTGTAGCTTATTTCAATTATTCTTCCTTAACCAGTTGTTCCATTCAAACCCCAACCAATCTGTTGATTACCCAAAGAGTATCACGGTCACCCCAACAAATACAGCCACCAAGTAAATTCAGGGGTTTATTAGCTACCGAGTTAGGGATTATATAGTTAGCTAGCATAGCTCTAATATAACAAAAATAAACTCAGCCTTTTATCCTACGTGGATTCTGCTGGCATATAAAAGAAGTTACTATGCTAGCTATATTTACAAGATCCAAGACAGCTATGCATACTGAACATTAATAATATGTGGTAGTTCTATAATTCACGCAAAAACAATGAATCAGATTCAATATAAACATTAATAATATGTAGTGTCTTTTCTGTGGAAAGCACCGAAACAATTCATATCATCAATACTGTAGGGAGGTAAAGATAAAATTAAGAATTCCATAAAATATGTTATAAAAAAAAATGGGCTGCGTGAAAATTTTACAAATATGTCGCAGAAGCATATCTCGGACAATCCACAGAAAGAAGGCAAAAAGCAACTCACTTGAGAGACTCTCCTTGAGAAGTAGCAGGAAACGAAGCACAAAACAGATCTGAAAGCAGTCACAAGCCAAAGTTATGGAAAGCACTAGGGAGTATGCCAAACTCAAAAAGACAGTTTTCCTTGATAATCGAAACCAAAATTTGACTGCAGATACAATGGCGCAACAAAAGCAAAGTAAGAAGGAATTTATTGCCAAAAATAAGATAACGAATTGAGTATACAGACAATAAAAAGCTTACAAACAGCCTCATTATTAAAGTTTTCCAATGTGCCTACAAAGAAAATGGAAGAGAAAGAGAGAGAGAGAGAGAGAGAGGGTAATGGCATCAATAGATGCCAAATTCATTTACATTGTCTTAAAAGAATCCAATTATATCATTAAAGCAGAAGGTTGAAAACACAGAACTTTTGATATATTTAAATTGCTTAACAATGTATGGGGACAGCAATTGTTGTGAAAGAATTGGTATAGGTTGGTATGTCCTTATGGTATAGGTCGATAATTCAATAACATAAAATGGGAACATTAACCAGGCATTCCATGCTTTTTGAAGAATCTAATGTCAAAAGCAGAAACCATAATCAAGTGGCCTCATATTTCCTATGCAAAAACCAAATTTTCGTAGTTGATGTGTTTCTACTCACAAAAAAAACACTTACACTGATGGAGAACCATTGAATAACCGCAGATCCCATATATCTTGAGGCACAATGTATATACTTGGACAACCCTGGGAATATAATGCAACCGAGAGGAAATTATTTTGCAAAGTAGCAGGTGGCTACTGGCAGATTACTATGTCTATCATAGCCGGAAAATATTTCATAAAATCAGAGTCATATCTTCATAAGAGTGAATTACTTACATGTCAAAAGAGAGAGAAAAAAAAAAAAAAAAAAAAAGGAAAACAATAAAGGTAAAATTGAAACAAGTCTGTACTTACACTTAAAATTATGTTACTAAGGAGCATAAAAGCAGCATCTGCCTGCGAATAAAGTAGATGAATATCAAATGTGCAGAAGAAATGACCATCCCATATTTCTGATCTGTGAAACTCGGCAACTTCTTAACAGAGAAGCATATCAGCAAGTAATCGCTAACAGTCTCAGATCTAATCAATCAAATATAAAGGATTTTAGAGAGAGAATGATCTCCACACTTCAGACATTGGTTCATATTGATGGTAATTAACACCAGTTAAATTATTCTTGAAGACAATAAGGTAATAATCCACAGATTGAGTAATGGAAATTGCTCCAAATATGTTAATGTAATCATGTCAGACAAAGTTTCCACCAAATCACTAAAAGAACAACAACTAGTCCTACATCCCTTATTTAGGGTTGGCTAGATAGATCACACTTTACCAATGTGTTTGGTCAAATCACATTTATCATCTATATTTAAGTATACTATTTTTTTCAATATTTTCTTTCTAATTATTTTTCAAGTCTTCTCAATTCTTGATTCTCTAATTTTTACAAATCATACTAGTGCATCCAAAGTTCGCCTGCTCACGTTCAAATTATCCTAGCATGTTTCTCTAATTTTTTCATCTATTCAGGCACCCTCTGTTTTTCTTTTATGCATTTATTACTTAATTTAATCTAGTCAAGTATCTCTGCACTTTCATCTCAGCATTCTCATTTATGTGACCCTCATTTTTTGTTCATGTTCATACTTGGTCGCCCAACACTCTGATCGATTAAGCATCGTTGGTCATCTGGCTGTTTTATAAAAAAATTCAATTTAACGGTACTTTAGATCACAAAGTACAAAGGACAAATAACAACAAATAATAATGATAATACAGAAGTAATATGAAAATTAAATAATAATGTCATTTGCTGCAAAATGAAGGAACAAAAGTGAGATTCCAATTTTAGAGGAACAGAGAAGTAGTAACAACACAGTATTATTTGTGACAGCCTACAAATAGAGCACAATGCCGAGAAGGTCCCAATAAAAAATTACATATGTACAGTTTCCTGCATAAGAAAATATAACAAAAGCATCCACTCGGAGTACTGGCAAAATATTGGCAAGCAATCAATTAGCAAATTAAGGCAATTTGGAGAACTGAACGTACAACTGGAATGACATTACTGAATATGGGCAAACAACGAATTATACAGCTCCATATGCTATGCCAAGATTTGCCAAGCTGCAGAATAACCAGACAGTACAACATGATCACAAATCCTACAAGGAGAGAAATAGTCACACAATCTGCAATACAATATTATCTCCTTTGAAAGGGATGGAAGGCTAAGAGCAGCAACAAATGTTAATATAGAAAACAATGCAATCAAACATTTGCAGATGTTCTACAAAGGGCCCATCCTCTCATAATCAATTCTCAAAATAGGCTGAAAGAAGTAGGTTTCTTTCAGGATTTTCCTTTTACTTGGCCTGGATTGCATAAACCTTTCTGAGACTTCAAAACTACATGAGTTCCAATCTCCGAAACTGCTATCTACGTTGGCTAAGTCCCAAGAGATTGCTATCCCAAATTGCTAAGAATTTTCCCTAACAATGTCATAATCAATTCTTTCAATGTTTTTTGTCCTTGTGGATATGCAGCCGTCCTGACAATAAGTAGCAGTCAAATTCTACAACTCAGTACATAATGGAAGAAACTTCCTAACCTTTACACAATTTTTTATATGATTCATATCATGAAGTGTGACAAAGTTCTACGCATGCTGTCAACCTAACCCAACCCTCTTTATTTCAGTTTTAGGACCAAGCGTCTCATTCACAACAGGCTGCCTATAGATGGACAGAGTTCTAAACTTCTTTCCATGTGTTATAATAAAATACTTTAGAATATACATCTTTCTCAAACGTAAAAGAAAGTTAAATCTGCTAAATTTCAAGATATGTTTAGGCCAGAAGGTATACATCCAAATGCTTGATTGGTTACCTCATTCATGGAAGAAGATGACTTTGGTAAAAAGTCCATCCTTTTAGTAGGAGACAAAAGAAATGAAGAAAGTCTTTGCAAACTCCTGCATGTGTACAAAAAATATAACAAAAAACAAAATAGTAACTAAAAAGCAAAACAAAAACCAAAATGTAACATTCCTTTAAATTTTAATTAAAACTTACAAAAGAAACATAAAATCTTTTTTTAAACATAAAAAATAAGAACTAATAGTAGAAGCTTGAGTAAATATCTTTGTTAAAAGTTAGTAGCATACCTCAAGGTCCAAAGGAGACAATCATAAGCATGCACCACATTTGCTTCATTTACTATCCTGTTGAATAAAATAGCATCTAAAATCAATGATTTTGCATGAGACAAAACTCTTGCCTAAAGATGAACAAAATAAGTTGATAAGAGAAGATGTTAGGAAAGATATGAAGACAAGGATAACACAAAATAAAAATAAAAATAAAAACCAGAATGGTCAATTTACAGCAACTGAAAGATGAAGCATCCACAATATTTTGAGAAAGAAAATATAATGAACTACACATTAATGCTGAATGTTAATCTCAAGGTAACTGAACAAATGCATTGATATTTCATAAGAGACAGAAGATACAAACAGAAAAACATTGCAGCCTTTTTTTAAGAATACTTCTCATGGCAAACATAGAAGCATATGATTATACAATGATGAACAACATTACCTGTCAAAGTTTGAACATATATTTTCAAACCAATAGATGATAAGATCCTTTCTGATTCGGTTACAGTAATTATGGATCAGAAAACAGAACGCAGCATGCCTGTCAAAGAAGTAGTTAATAAATTATATCAGTAAATCGAAATTATGCACAGAAGTGCAATATAAAGATCTTCTTGAATACTAGTAGTTGACAAATTAGTGCTAATAACACCTGCAACAAACACTAACCTTTAGATAGTCCAAGCAAAGCACACAGCTACATCATAGACTCAACAGCTAACCACTTAAGAAGCAAGAATGCTTTACCCGGGATTTCTTTTTTTTTTTTTTTTTTTTTTTTTACATAAGCATCAATTCATTTAGATCAACCAATAAAAATAAAACGTAAAGCATCACATCTTGCTCTGTTTGGACGATTTATCAAATAGCACATTCGACGATGGAGCCATTCCAGAATAGGAAGGACAAGGTGAAGGCAAAGGGAAAAAAAAATTAAGTATATAGGGGAGAATTTTCTGAAACAAAATAGCCGGTTTATTAATTTACTATAACAGTTTGCCAACAGCAAATGATACAATGTAACCCACCATGACCATTTCCCTTCCATCAGGCCATCTTTTATCTGCACCACTGCATGCTCTCTCCTGGCTCGTTTATCAGTTGATGGTTGTTTTGATGCATTGGTGCATGCCTGAAATAAGGCAATCACATATTAAACGATCTTCTGGTTTACTGAAGAGCTACCAAGCTCATTGAAATTCTAGTTAAGAGATAAAAACCTGAGGAACCATAGGATAAAATCTATGTAAATAGCAGAAATAAAATAACTTGAGGAAGAAGAAATAATAAAAGCAAGCTCATTGAAATTCTAGATAAGAGATAAAAACCTGAGGAACCATAGGATAAAATCTATTTAAATAGCAGAAATAAAATAACTTGAGGAAGAAGAAATAATAAAAGAGTAACACAACCAATGTTTTAAAGACAAGCTTCAGAAAGGATTAACTTTCTTACAAGTGTGTCTAAGTACTTATGTAACTTACAACTGAATAATGATAAAAGCAAGGGATGGTACAAAAATATCAAATACCTGCCAAAAAACAAGAGCTGCAAGCTCCAACAAGCTCCGCTGAGAGTTTGTTAAGGTTCCACATCTGTCATCTCTAGTTCCATCATTCCTATTCACAAGATGAGCAAACAAACTATTGCAAATCCATGCCAGAGAAATTCCGCAGAAATGCAAAGAGATAATTACAACTAACCAGGAAGAATTAGTGCAGGAAGTACTCATCTGATCTAGTTCCCTACTCAATAACTCCAGAAGTTGCTCTAAAAAAGAGTTCCAATCCTCAGAACCCCTGGTCAAATTCAGTTGCAGCCTTGCATAGAGAATAAGTGCATCCTGCAAAAGAAGCGAAGAGAAAATTACTAAACCAACTCCAATCCAGCAGAGACAACAAAGACAGAGATATGTATAGCAAACCTTTAAGCTCCGATCATGGGTTGTTACCCAGCAACGGAAAACAAACTGCTGAACAGCTTCATGGATTTCAAGGGTTTGACCATCCAAATTTGGACCATCCTTCAACAAATATGTATTAATGCACTCAAGTAACTTGCGTGAAACTTTTCCCTCCTCCCTAACATCCAGATTTAAAAACAATTAATGGATAAATGAGAGAGACAGAGAGAATAACTAGACATAACTGCAGTTTCAAAAGTCACATGTACCACACAAACAGAAACAGGTAGTAATGGGAAAAACCAAATGAATTACCTTATATAAGAGAAAATTCTAATGAAGCCGTTGACAATATCCCCTTGAAGATCAGCCGGAAAATCCCCAGGTGGGTTCTCAAGAAGACAATGAAGGGTCAATATGAAACGAAAAACTTCCTCTTTGGGATTTAAATGGCCTCCAGTTGACATCTCTAAACTTGTCCCAACCTTTTCCATGTAGTACACTACAAGACCTAAAAAATTGACACATACATTAAAAGATTTGAAGTTACTGATAACATTACATAACAGCCATCTTAAGTCTGTGATTGAGAAGATCCTAGCCAAAAGAATACTCACTACTATAAATACGCTTTCTGATGTGAAATTTATAATGTTGCAATTGCAAAAGGTGCCGGAGGATAACCCCATACTCAGATTGAAAGGTAGGAGCATCTTTTAGGACATCCCAAATGTGATTGAAAAGCAATTTAGCCACAGGTAACAGAAGCAAAGTCTTGCCTGCCAACAATTTATCAACAAATGCAACAATAAAATCAATGTCACATTGCCTCTGCAACACTTGTCAGTAGGAAATATGGCATAGAATGCCAACTAACCAGAATACCTCAACATGGAAACTAAAAACTTGCTTTTACTCATGCTGATTAATTTCATGAAAGCATTTAGTTCCATAATAATGACACTAGACATCTGTCACTCCAAGATCCAAAATATCCATCGCAAGTAATGCAATCTAGTTCACAATGAAATGAGTCTGACATAATTATACCAATTACATTAAAAATCAAAGAATATGTACCGTGACACATTCAAATGTATCAACATGACTAAATCATAAAATGTCAAAATATCAAAGAATGAAGACCAATAGGAAATGATTATACCAGATACTGATACAACTCATACTCACCAGCAAACTTAGAATCCTCAGCACGCTGAACTACAATCCGGAGAGTTTTTGCAACACTCATTTTGGGTGGACGCTTTTTACTCGAGGATATCTCCAATTTAACACATTGAACCAATAAAGTAACCATATACGGCCATGTCTCGGCTATCAAAAACATTAACCAAGCATCAAAACAATTATCGCAAGATCCATCTAATAAGAAAAATTTGACCAAACTATTCAGAACTGAACAAATTCAATACTAACAGTGAGGAACTTCATTAGGTTTGAGCAATGCAGATTTCTCCGACAAATATTTGCAGAATAAAAGCGACCGTTCACCTTCAAGCCATGTATTCAACAACTTTATCCCTTCCTGCATAAAAATAATCCAACGAAAAAATAAAATGCCTACGAAATCGCGTCAAGCAGTCAACCGATCAGTTATTTGTTACCTCTCGGATTTTAGTTTTGTCAGAGGAGAGCTTCGAAACGATTCCCTGAATATCTCTGGATGTCACCCTGGAGTTCATACTGATGATTTAGGCATGCGAATTTTCCGCGTCGACCTTTCCTCCCACTGTGTGACTGTGGGTGGAATGTGAAGATGATGAGTATTACTGCAGTTCTTTTCGGACTCTGAATTCCGATCAAAGAAATGGGAAGATGGAAATTAGGCGGGAAAATGAGGGGTCGGTGGGTACTGAGAAGAGGTTTCGAAGGGGTTTATGAAGAGAGAAGGGGGCGGCGTCAAGTTCAACTGACGTCATAGAATGATTGTCCACGTACAGTATGATAGCATGACATATGACCTCTGACCAGAGTCACAGTACACAAACGTTGACTAAATTTGATTAATTTTACACGCGAATGACTGCCCAAACTTCTACTTATTTGCATAAGTAACCTTTAAAAGTTCCAATTTCAGCATTACGGGCCTGTTCTTTTACCCGGGTTGAGACCCGGGTCTGGCCTTTTTTTAGGTCTCAACCCAAAAATTAACCCAACCCCATGTTCTTTACCCAATTCTCAAACCCGGGTCACAAACCCAATTCCCACTTCCGCCGCCGCCCTTCCGCCGCCACTAACCTCCTCCCGCCGCCGCCAGTGCCACCCACTTCTTCTTCTTCTTCTTCCCTTCCTCCTCCTCCTCCTCCTCCTTCTTCTTCTTCTTCTTCTTCTTCTTCCTCATCCGTACCGGTGCTGTGTTCTTTTTCTTCGAACAGGATCCGCCGCTGACCTCCTCCTCTCCTTCTTCTTCTTCTTCTTCTTCCATTTTTTTGGGTTTTGCATATCGAAGTCCAGCAATTCTTCGTCCATTTCTTCTTCCTTGAAGAACAGATGCCTTCGATCGATTTCCATTTCTTCTTCGTCCATTTTTTCTTCCGCCGCTAACAGATCGGCTCGATCGATTCTTTTTCTTCTTCCTTGATATTCAGACCCATTCGATCTTCGTCCATTTCTTCTTCTTCATAAAATTACTTCTTCAAACTCAAATGGGTTTGATTGAATTAGAAAAAAAAAAAAGAAGAAGAAGTTGATTTTGGGGATTTAGGTTTTTGCCCTCTCCGGCGATGGCGGCGACGCGGCGGCGGCGGCGGCGGCAGGGCAGACCGGGTGGTGGTGGAATTGATGTTCTGGACCCGGGTCTGAGAACAACGTTTCTTTGTTTTGGGTCTTAACTCATTCGGTCTCTACCTAAAAATTCAGACTCGGGTCTCAACCCGGTAAAAGAACAGGCCCTACGCTACCTATTGATGGTGGCAATTGATAGGGAATGGAGAAAAGAGGATCAAATTGGGAGAAAAATAAATTGGAATTGGTAATTAAGGGGCATGTTATTTGTAGGGACCAGTTTAAAATTTGAAGTAGTAAAAATATCAAAATATCCTTCCACTAACAAAAAAATTTCTTACTATAATTTTTTTTTTTTTTTTAAACGCTCTAGTTGCTCCGTACCTTCGCAGGCAACTATGGCCAGCCTCTGGCAACCCTGGCCATGGGCAGGCGAAGGTTCAAGAAACCATCGCCCACCTGTGGTGAAAGTTTTCTAGACTTCCATCGGCCTGTGGCGAAAATCTTCCTTTTCATTTTTTTCCCCCTTCTCCGATCGTCTCCGTATGTACTGCAATTTCCGTTCTCCAATTCCATCCGCCTAGTTTTCTCCAATCCTGACCAAAGATTTCCCGCTCTGATGCCAACAAGTTTTCACGCTCCGCTGCCGGCCAGTTTTTTGACAGCCTCAGCACGTTTTGGTGGTAAAGTGTCATTTGCCAAATAATCAATTATGAGACTTCTCCAAATAGACACAACGAGGCCAACAAGGAACACCTCCTGTATTTCAGTGCTCCGTACTGCAACCTGCTCCATGAGAACTGACTTGGTCAAATGGGAGTATACCGACAACGCAAGCTTTGACAAGGCATCTGCGTTAGCATTTTGGCTACGTGGAACCTGCATTATCTCCACCTTGGGTATTTGTTTCATGACCTGTTTAGTTTTCTCCAAGTATGCTGGTTTTCATCACGGGATCTCTAGCCTCGTACTCTCCTTTAACCTGATTCACAATCAATAGGGAGTCGCTGCACAGCTTTAGCTCCTTTACACCCATGTTGGCCGCCAGCTCCAATCCTGCAATTAAAGCTTCATACTCGGCCTCGTTGTTTGAGGCGGGGAACTCGAAACTAAGTGCATAAGTATACTGCCCCCCTGAGGATCGGTGAGCATGATTCCAGCGCCTGATCCTTGCCTGCTCAATGCACCATCTACAAACAGTGACCACATTGAACTGGTGACATTGGTATCAGGAATGGAAATGGTCTCAGTTGTGACTTATTAGCTAGAAAATCGGCAAATGCTTATCCTTTAATAGCTCATCTAGGCTTATACTCAATTCCATGTCCACTGAACTCCACCGCCCACTTAGTCATTCTGCCTGAGGCCCTGGGATTTTCCATAATTTGCTTCAAAAATGTGAAGTTAGTAAGAATTGAGACTGGGTGAACCTCGAAATAAGGTCGTAGTCGCTAAGCTGTAGCCACCAAAGCTAAAGCTAACTTCTCAATCGATGTGTAATTGTGCTCAACTGCATGCAAAACCCGACTTACAAAATATATAAGAATTTGTGTCTTTTCCCTATCAACAACCGCAACTGCACATACTGTCATTGGCGTGAACGCAAGGTATACATATATTCGATCTTTTGGCATCGGCATGACAAGCTGGGGAAGGTTGGCCAAGTAAGCTTTCAACTCGTCAAACGCCATCTAACATTCTGGGGTCTACTGGAATTTCTCCACTTTCTTGAGGACTTTAAAAAAAGGCAAAGACCTTTCAGCGGACTTTGCCAAGAACATCTTCAAGGCTATCAGGCATCCTATTAAAAGGTGAACATCTTTAACCAAAGCTGGTGGTGTCATTTCCATCACCACACGCACCTTCTCTAGCTGAGGAGCTATCCCCTTCTCAGACACCATGTATCCCAAGAACTTTCCTGAAGAAGCACCAAAAACACATTTTTTATGTTTAAGATACAGCTTATATTTCCGCAATACTTGCAAAGTTTCTCGGATGTCGTCCATGAAACTGGTCTCGTCTCGACTCTTAATTAGCATGTCATCGATGTACGCCTTCATGTTCCTTCCTAATTGTGGTTTGAAGATTTTGTTTACCAACCTTTAATAAGTTGCTCCCCCATTTTCAGACCAAACGGATGCTTACGTAACAGTACGTTTCTTTGTTGGTAATAAAGAAAGTCTTCTCCTCGTCCTCCTTAAACATAAATAGCTTGTGATATTCTTTGTATGCACCCAAGAGATATAGGAATCGAAAGCCAGCAATGGAGTCAACCATGATATCAATCCGTGGTATGGGAAAGAAATCTTTCGAGCAAGGCTTATTAAGGTCTTTGAAATCCATGGACATCCACCAAGAATAATTGGGCTTCGTGACCACTACTGGGATAGACAACCATTCCGGGTACCCCACCCCACGAATTAAAATTGCATGTAGCAACTTGTTGACCTCAGCATCCATTGCTGTGGCATTTTCTGAGGCATAATTCCTCTTTTTCTACCTAACGGGAGCAATGTTTGGGGTTCATGTTCAGTCGATGTTCGATGACTTCGCGGTGAATTCAGGGCATGTCATCTGAAGACCAAGAAAATGCGTCAATAAATTCAGCTAACAAGTTTACCAAGTCTGCTTCTAGCTCTGATGGTAGGTCATGCCCTATCAACACACACTTCTGATCACCTATTTGAACTTCTTTGGATGGAGTACCGACCTCCATAACAGTAATCGACTCCCCTACAAAAGGGCTCGGGGTCCATTATACTGCAAACTTTGGGACACAGCTCAATATACTTGAGCAACGCCATGTAACATTCTTGTGCCTGCATCACGTTACTGCGAACAGCTGCGATCCCTCCTGAGGTCTGGGATTTCAAAACTTAATGCACCGTTGAGCATACCGCCTAGAATTGGTTGAGGCTGGGGCTACCCAAAAAGACATTGTATGCCATTGAATCGTCAATCACCATGAATTCCAACAACTCTGTCCTAGACATGTGCTGATCTCAGAGCCTCACTAAGAGTCGGATCTTTCTTGTGGGATAAATCGTCCTGTTGCTGAACCAGACTAACGGGGTCCAAACCTTATCCAAAGAGATCTCCTTCAGTTGACAACCTTTGAAAACTGACATAGACATAATGTTGACAAACTTGACAAGAATAAGCTCGCATCGGTTTGCCCTAGGTCGAGACTGGAAAGAGGCGCTCAACTCACCTCAATTCAGAACAAGACAACAATGAACAATCTTAAGTCTCCACATGTTTTCAAATCCGCTCCCGACCGAAGCTAGCGATTTACCTGTTCAATTTTCTTCGTTTCGAATACGTTCGACTATCTTTGAGCATCTTTTTCTTTCCGACATTCCTCTTTGATTTGCTCTATTTTTAGCAGGTAATTTTGTGCGGCGCTTGATGCTAATTTTGGGTCCTGTATTTTTTTTCTCTTGCATGATCTATTTTTAACACCCTGCTATGCAATGTCTAGTTCTGAGAAGTGCGCTAGAAATCTCTTGTTAGTCAATGTCAGCACTTTTTTTTCCTTTTAACGCATATGTTGTTTGATTAAATATCTGGTAGATGTTGGTTTGAATTTATGACTCAATTCTATTCATTGCATGTATTTTTAGCAGTTCAGCTTTGCATTGTTCAGGCTTCACTCAGTAGTTGTTCATTTTTTTTTTTTCCTTATTCCTATTGTGATGGTTTGTATACATGTTGAATTATTTTGTTGGGGCATTTTGGTCGAGGGATATTGCTAAAAATCTTTAGACTTTTTAACCTGTGCATTGTTTGAGAAAATTACTCTGTGGAAATTCCACTTCACATATGCCTGTAGTAAGTTATATGATCCTTTTCCGCATTAATTCCTTGTAATCTTAAACTATATATATATGACTAACATATCCTCATTTGTTAAATTTTGTCTACTTATCAAAACGCCACTTGACAAAACAAAGCAACTTAAATAGCAAAACAGACCAACCCCGAAAAAATGTCAATTTTAAGTATAAAAGTCCCATCTCAAATTAGACACTACTTGTGAAAAATTCTTTGATTTTTGGTGTTCTTTTTAATTATGAAAATGAGAGTGATTGTTTGGGCATTATAATAGAGTAGAAATTTGCCCAGATGGGTCATTGTAGGTGAAATCCCTATCAGCAACTTAAGAGGAAGAAGGGGTGAATTAGCTTCTACATCAATTTAAAAATGGGTGAAATGCACCAAATACCACACAACTATTGGATTTTACAAAAAACACCACTTTCCTTTAAAAACTGCAGTTATAAGCACTTTACTTTTAAAACGTGCGAAAACTACCATTCTGTTTGTCAATTCCGTTAAGTGGCTAACAGTCAAAAAAGACAGGGGCAAAATCATCATTTCACATGTTGCGGCACTGTTCATCGTATTCCCTAAAATGGGCACTGTTCATCGGAGAAAATTTTAAAATGAGCACAGTTCTGGCTTCTTCTCCTTCTTCTTCTTCTTTCGATTTAGAAGAAGAAGAAGACCCGATTTAATTGGGTCTTCCTCAGAGGAAGAAGAAGCACTAGCAGCCAAGACTTGACCCACAGAATGTGGCATTTATTTATCTTATAACCCACAAATTATTTATGTTAGCATTAAAATTCAGCAGTGAGCTTGTAAATAATCAATTATGAGATTGAACAAAATGGTGGGGCTGACCCAAGAGTAGAAAATTTAAATCTCCAATTTAATCCAATCTCAAAACCATTAAAATTGAGTGGAGATAATGGGTTATAGTCTGGGAACTTCTTACAAAAGAAACCGAAGAGGGTGCGGTCCTCTTGCTAACTTGGGTATCATGAATTCAAAGCCCATCGTCTGTGCTAGTGAGAAGTCGGAACAGCTGGGAGCTACTTGCGAGGCTGCGGCAATGAAGCTCTTAATCCAGGAGGAAGAGCTCCTGCAATCTGTATTAATCGAAAATAGAGAGAAAAGGAAAAAAAAAATAAATAAAATAGGAAAAAATGTAGAACCAAAAATAGAAAAGGAATACAATAACGAAATTAGAGCTATCGCTCGAAATTAGAGGGTTGAAAGGATGGAATAAGTTTGCAATGGTCGCCGGTGGTTGGCGATCTGAAATCGCTATGGCGGTTAATGGAGGTGGAGTAATCCATCAGGAAAAGACATACAGGTCGCTGCGATGGGTTCGCGAAGATGGAGCTCCTTGGTAGCGCTTCTCAGATTTGGTAACTAAATCACGTTCATTTCAGGTCAGTGCGCCGGAGTTTTGCTTCTCCAGAGAAGGAGAAGGAGAAGAAGAAGGAGAATAAGGAAAAAGAGAAGAGGAAGAAGGAAAAAGAGAAGAAGAAGAAGAAGAAGTAGAAGAAGAAGTCGGAACTGTGCTCATTTTAATATTTTCTCTGATGAACAGTGCCCGATTTTGGGGAAGACGATGAATAGTGCCGCAACGTGTGAAATGACGATTTTGCCCCTGTCTTTTTTTGACTGTTAGCCACTTAACGGAATTGACTAACAGAGTGGTAGTTTATGCATGTTTTGAAAGTAAAGTGCCTGTAATTGCAGTTTTTAAAGGAAAGTGGTGTTTTTTGAAAAACTCAATAGTTGTGTGGTATTTGGTGCATTTCACCATTTAAAAATTCTTTTGAAATATATGAAAAAACTTGCTCTTCAAAAGATCATTTCAAATCAAGTGCAGTGTGTGAAGTGTTTTGAGATGTTTAGTGCAAAGTAAAGAGAAGACAAAACACACACGATTTATAGTGGTTCGGATTCCCCTTGAATCCTAATGCACTACCCAAGTTCTACAACTTGGATTTTCTAACACTCTCAAATGAATTACTTAAAGGTGTAATTCAAACCTTTACAAATGCCAAAATTCTAACTCTAGAAATTAGGTCTTTTCACAATTGCCCAACTTAGATCTAAGTTAGATCTTCATACCAAATGCCTAATTTAACTCTAGACTTAGGACTTCACACAAATGCCTAATCTAACTCTAAACTTAGGACTTTTACAACTCTTTTGCTTCTCTTCTTGCTCCCCCTTTCTCCTTGCTTATCTCTTCAACAAGAGATTAGGACTTTTACAATGTACCTCAACCAAACAGTTGGTTAGGACTTAAACACGGTTTACAATAAAGCTTTTGACAAAACTAGTAAGTGCTAAAAACATGAATATTGAAATAACAAGTGAACTATGATAAGTCTCTTTTTGGAAGAATGCAATGCTTTGATTTTTCACTTGAAATGAGTTGGGATGTTGTAGATGACAGCTAAACTCAACTTAGCATTCTTGTTCTTGAAATTGAAGACTTGAGGTGTTTATAGGATCACATTTCTTTCTTTCCAAAGGCTATAAAGTTGATGTGGAAAACTGAAGCTTCGAGGTGAACCTTAGAGCTCGAGACTTCGAGTTCGATACCTGAATTTTGAATTCTTCTTTCTAATGGACACTTTATTTGGCGCGTAGTGTAATAAATGTATTTTGGTGCATTCTTTGTTTTTACTGGCTTCGAGCTCGAGACCTTGTCGACGTTCGAGCTCAAGACTTCAACTTTATTTTAGGATTTCCAACCTGAGAGCTTGACTAATGTTAACTGCTTGTCGACTTGACCAAAGTCGAACATTTCTGGGTGAGCTTTGAACTCAATAGCCTGTCGATACTGGGGCTCGATATTTTTTGGATTTGAGTTCGAAATCGACCACCTGTCGATTGCTGGAACTCGAGACTTTCTGGTTCTTCGAGAGCCTGTCGGTACTCAGTTTCAAATCTCTCCATTTCTGCACTTTTAACTCAAGCAATCTCATTAAATTCCTTTCTCATATTTGTTTAATCTTCATTCAAAACTTAGGGATTAGGACCATAGGTCTAACAATCTCCCCATTTTTTATGATGACAAAACAAATAACTCAAATACACATATTACAGTTAAAATTATACTTTTGGAATTTTAGAAAATGCAGAAAGCATGAAATGCAACTTTAGAAATTTAGAAAATGCCAACTTTTCTCCCCCTTTTTGTCATCAACAAAAAGAAGGTTTTAAAACCATGGATTTTCAAAATTTTGGGCAGAATTTCCCTTGTTTTTGCATTAAACCACCAGAAGGTTTCATCAATTCAACATAGAAAAGCAACACAAAACCCATCATAGCAAGTTCATCACTTTAGAATGGATCTAAAGTGATTAAAAAAAAAAGTGTGTTCATAGCACTTTAAATACTGTTGAAAGTCATAATAAATCCAGCACTTGAAAGTGGTGAAAAACAGTTTCAAAGAGCACATTTCACATATTTATGAAAGGCATAATAAGTCCTAAGTCCAGCACTCAAACTGTGTATAGCTCACTAGTTCAGCATTTAAAATGGTTTACATAGCATAATTCACTTCACAAAAGGCCCAGCACTTCAAATTTCATCCAAAGTGATAAAAGATCATGTTCAAAGCTAAAATTCAAGGTACAATTTGTAAGACCCCGTAGTTTCTCACCCTAGCTTAACCTTTATAATTTATATTAGTAGTTAAATTCAATTATAAAGTTTTGGAAATTTTCTTAAGATAATAATTTGATTTTAAAATCGTATGGTTTAGATTTTAACATTATGGATTTTAATTTAGAAATTGGGATATTTAATTTAGAATTAAGATATTAGTTTAAGTATAGGATTATGTTTAAGGATAAATGAAAATAAATATATTAGTTTAATTTTAGGAATTATGGAATAAAAATAAAGAAATTAGAAAATAAGTGAAAATGAAAAAAATAGGACCAATCGGTTATAACCGTGCAATCGGTTAAAACCGATTAGAAGGATAAGCAATCGGTTTTACCCAATTTCAAAAAGAGTAAAACTGATTGGTAAGATAAGGCAATCGGTATTACCTATTGGGAATCGGGTAAAATCGATCCCACCGCCTCCCAAATCAGTTTTACCCAATTCCTAAACGGGTAAACCAATTCAAAAAGTAAAAAAAAAATATATCTTACTGACTTACAAACGGTTTTACATAATTCCTTATTGGGTAAAACCGATTTAAAAAGTAATAAAAAATCTCATCGACCTACAATCGGTTTTACTCGATTTGGAAAAGGGTAAAACTGATTGGATGGATAATAAATTGGGTATACCCGATTCAAAAAGAGGGAAAACCGATTTGAATCAGTTATAACTAGTTCCCAATCGGTTAAAACCGATTCGGGATTGGACTTGAAAAAAATAAAATTACGAGATAAGAACAGCTCATTAGGCAACTTTGCCTATAAATACCCCCTCCCTAGCCATTCTTCTTCACCCAAACCATGCCCAAACTTTGCCAAAACCGAACCAAACTAGAGAAAAATTAGAGGAAAGTAGAAGGAGAAGGAGAATGAGAAAAGAAGAGGAAAAGCTTGGAAGAACAAAGCTTAAAGCTAGGAGTCGATCTCAGAGCCGTGGATTTGGTGTTAGGAGGAATTCAGAACGCATTGGTAAGGAATTCAAAGTATTCTTTTGATTAGTTTTTAGAAAATAATGCATATTTCAAGATTTTGAAAGTTTTAAAATTTTTTATGAAATTTGAGGTTTAGATCTTGTAGTTGTTATGGAAAAATTTGGTTAGGAAGTGTTAGAAGGATTAGGAATTCAATTAACTCCAAGAGTTCCTAAGGTAACACATATTATGTATGCGGATGATTGCATTATTTTTGCAGAGAGCTCACAACAAACCACATTGAAACTAGCCAGAATTTTAAACTTCTATGCCAGACTATCAAGACAAAGAATCAACCTTAAAAAGTCTGCTCTTATGTTCAGTCCTAGTACAAGAATGGATTTACAACAATATATAAGGTATGCCTTCAATATCCACTCAGATAATGTGATGCAAAGATACCTGGGAGTGAATCTAGATTTCAGATATGAGAAGACAGAGCTTTTTGGACAGCTATTAAAGAAAATCAGAGGGAAGTTATCAGGGTGGAGAGTAGAACTATTATCCATAACAGGAAGAATAGTATTAGCAAAGAGTGTCCTCTCATCCATTCTTGTTTACCCAATGAGTATCTTCAAGTTCCCTAACTCGGTTCTCAAGAAAATAGACTCAATGATAGCTCAGTTTATTTGGAAAGGAGATGAAGATGGTCATGGCTTTCATTGGAAATCCTGGAATACAATATGCAAATCAAAGTTCTTAGGAGGACTTGGACTTAGGAAAGCTATTTTTATGAATCAGTCACTCCTAGTTAAACAGGCATGGAAATGTATTAAAGACCCCTCATCTCTACTGGCAAGAATATTTTTGGGAAAATATTGTGCAAAGGAAGAATTCTCAACTGTAAAGGCGGGCGTAAAAAGCTCGTGGGGATGGCGAAGTATCTTATGGGGCAGACAATTGATAATCCCTAATCTCAAATGGCAAATCAAGAAAGGTCACCAGACGCATATAAGCAGTAATTGGATTCCAAAATTTAGAAATCCTTTGATCCAAGAAGATCTGCCAGAAGTATGCAAAAACTGGAAGGTGGCAGATCTTTTAGCTGAAACAAATTCATGGGATGAGAACAAGCTGAATTTCTTGTTTCCACAAAGTCTTCAAAATAGAATAAAGTCTATTCATATCTCAGAGAATCCAAGTCAGGATCAGCTAATCTGGGATAAAAATGCTACTGGAAAGTACAATGCAAAACAAGGTTATCAAGAAGCCTATAACCTTCATCAAGCTTCTATGGTATCCTCTTCTTCTTCAGTAAATCATATACCAAGTATGGTCTGGAAGAGATTATGGAAAACTCCAGTCCAAGCAAAAATCAAATCTCTATTATGGAGAATTCTCAACAAAGCTATTCCATCGACAACTGCTCTAAACATTAGAGGTTTAAAAGTAAGCCAACAATGCCACAGATGCAATCAACATCCAGAAACAATATCTCATATTTTTATGGAATGTCCTATTGCAAGGAGGGTATGGTTTCTATCATATATGGGTTTCAATTTCAATGAAGGGCAAAGAGAAGCAATTGATATATGGTTACCAAACTGGATAGAAAAAGTCCCTGACCTGGAAATTCTAGCATTATCTTTCTTTGTTATATGGCAAGTATGGATAGTAAGGAATAAAGAATTATGGGAAAATCAAGTATCAAGACCAGAGCAGATTTGGTTACAAGCTAAATTAGAATGGGATAATTTCCGAGCATTGATTGAAACTCAAAGGAAGGGTACAAACAATCAACCCTCTGAAGAAATACAAGACACTTCGGAGCTAAATCTGCAATTCTCTAATTCTATAACAACAATTATAGATGGCTTTTACAGGGAAGACAAGGAAATGGGAGCAGCAGCATGGATTCTTAAATCAAATAACGGGGAAAAGATCAAAGAATGAGGGATAACCTTCTCGGCAATCTCGGCTGCACAGACTGAGTTCATGGCTTGCTTCCTGGCAATAAAAGCATCAATGAAGGAAGGAATTCATCATCTAATTATCCTCTCAGATTGTGCAGAAGTGGTAAGCTTTATGCAGGGTTCAGATTCATCATCACAAGAATCTCAAACAATTGCAGAAGATATTCGGGCTATACTTCGAAAAGGAATGAGCACAAAGACTTTCAAAGTTCCAAGGGTTCTGGTGAATGAAGCTCATCTCAAAGCTCACGAAATGGTAGCAAATGTACTTTAGTGTCTTGTTATTACTTAATATTAATATATAAAAAAAAATGCATGGATGTTGTAGAACTAATTTCCGGCAAAATAAAACCAGAAAAATGAATTTTGGTGGAAGTTTTAGCAAAACCCAAATAAAACTTGGAAATTAAGTTTTCTAGGCATGAACCGGTCTTAACCAATTGGGAATTGGGTAAAACAGATTCATGCTCAGGCAAATAGGGTAAAACCGATTGGATTCCTGGAAAATTTATTTTTTGTACAATTTTAATTATTTTGGTTATTTCTTTATAAATCCTTTTATAAATCTTTACTAAAATTATTTTAACAACCGTTTAAAGGATTTTAAATCCCTATTTTCTTAAATTTGGAGTTATTATAATTTTTGTGTATTTGTTAGGTATTTTTGGAATAAATTAGAAATAAAGTTTAAAGGGTATAAGATCCTTTAAAAAATAGGAATAAGTAAAATAGTTTTACGGCATAAAACTTAAATTATTTCCTTATAAAATTACTTAATAAAATAGAAGTTATTTTTATAGAAACCTAGAATTTAGATATTTATTTAGATTTACGAATAAAGTCTAAATTATGATATTTATATTATGCAGATCTGCTTACAAAGTATTAGCGATATATACGAGGTGAGTATTCTTACTAAAGGGATTAAATGCTTTAATGAGTAAATAAATGAGTTAGCCTGTTTTATTTATGCCAAGTTTATATCTCGTAAAATGTATGTGTTACTTTACTATGTATATTTGTGATTTATAAGCATGTAAGGTGAAATATTTATATCTGTGATATATGTCGATATGTGTTCTCCGATCTTGAGTTATGTGTATAAATGATGTATATATCTAAGTTTATCGTATGACTGAAATTATTATGCAGTTATGATTAAAGTTTTAATGTTAAGTGTTAAGTGTTGAATGTTAAAAGTTCGGTGTTCAAAGTTAGTCGTGCATTCCAGTCGGGATCCCCAAACCCTGTTTAGTTGTTGAAATCGGCGCATCATTGTTGGGTTTGAGCGTTCGACTAAATGGCTAAATAGGTAATTCGGTAATATCTCGAGAGTTACCACAGTTACAGTTCAGTTGTGGCATTGTTAATGAGGAACATTTCACATTGTACAGTGTGCCAATTTCACATTGTACAGTGTCACAGTTAGCATTGTGCAGTTACATTGCACAGTGTCCAAGTTCAAGTAAAGTATAGTCGGTAATGTTTTTCGAAGGATCATATAGATCCTCATTATAGCTTGCTGATTATACTCTTTCTATTTTTTACGTGTTCCCCCTTATTTGTGTAGAAATTATGTGTTATGTGCCGGTAATTATTTATTCGGTAATGATTTTTATAGTGCAACCTTACTGAGATTATGGAAGCTCACCCCCTAGACATTTTGCATGTAACAGATCTCAGGAGTAATCGCTACTAGTGTGATGCAGATGAAGGATCTTTTGATTAGGTTTTGGAATACTAGTATTGTAGTTTTAGCCTTTTGAAGTACTAAATGTAATAGTGTGAATTAGTGTGTGTATCTTTTGGAGAATATAATATAGTTTGGAGTTTTATTACTTTAAATAAATGAATGTCTTATTCATTTAGTGATTACTCTGTATATCATGAATGAGTCTTGGTGTGAACCAGGAGGGCATCTCGGTCGCGGCTTCCTTGTGAAACAGGGAGGTCGGGGTTGGGGTGTCACACAATTAACATCAAAATACAAACATAGCATGCTAAAATCATAATATGTCAAAGCAAGCAATCCAGCAATTAACAAGCCAATAATCCAACAATTTAAACGACAATTCAACAGTCAAACAAAATACGCAAAGTATCCAAGCATAACAACAATCCAACATAATGAAACTAAACATTTTAAAAGAAAACATCATAGCCATGCAAGGCTCAAAAGTTAGCTAAACATTAATTTACAATCCTAAGATTCCCCTCCGGTTTGAACTTCATCGGTGTCATCCCCAAGGTTTAGACTTGTCGTAGGAGTCCTTTCCTCACTTGCACTTGATTCAACATCTTCTTCAATCTCTTCATTTTGGGGAGACTTGCTTGTCCTGGCCTCATGATCATTCTTGGCTTTGCTACGGAGTTCCATCTTGAGGGCTTTCAATTCCAGGCTTTTGGTACCCACTTTTTCTTGGGTCCTTAATGGTTAGTTATTCTTCTAATTTGCTAAGTCTTATGTCCATGTCAACTTCAGCTTTGGCATAACATTTTGAAGACTTGCGGTCGTACACACCACAATAATGGCATTAGTGGAAAACACAAACTCATTTTCTCTTTTTCCTTTGCCACATGAAAATGGTACATTAGAGTACCTCTTCTTTTCAAGATAGAGATGATTTCTATTTTGATCAACTCTGCCAATATGAGGAAAAGCAAATTGATTATCACTATGATTTCCAAAATTATCTCTTTTAAACATGTTTTCATTCTCTTTGGTCTATAGAAATTTTCATCAAAACTTTCATTCTTAAAATGATTTTCCTTTCTAAGCTCATTTGTTCTTTTAAATGTGTCATATTTCCATGCATGATTGACAAATTTCTTTTCTTTCCTATGCATATCAACAAAAGTAGAGGAAGATGAGGATGGTTTATAATTCAAACTTGCATAATCAAATCAGAAATCATGTTTGTCATTTCCTACCTTTTGTTTACCTAACAACTTTTCCAAGTTATTTTTACCCAAAGTAAGCTTTTCCAAATCAATGCTCAAGTCATTAATTTTTTTTTTTTCATTTCATTGTATTCATTTTGCATTAATTCAAAAGACTTAAGTTTTTCATGCAATTTGATTTGCTCATTTATAATCTCCAAATTAGTCATTTTCAAATTTTTAATCTTAAGGTCTTTTTCTTCAACTAAAGAGGTCAATTCCTTGATTTCACTTCTATGCTCCTCACTTTCATAATTTAAATGGAGTTTTTTTCTTTCAAGGATTCAACTACCAATTTGAAGGAATTGACTTTCTTTTCTAATTTCAAATTCACTTTCATGACATGAAATACATTAGCTTGCATAGTTTAAAAAAATTCATTTTCATCCAATTTATTTTCACTAGGTTCATTTTCATAATCACTATCATTACAACAAGAGTGAGAAGGGGAAGGAACACTTACCTCATTGTCTTCTTTTCCTAGCATGCATCTTGTCAAGGCAATAACTTCTTCATTGGTTGGAGAGTTCTCCCATGTTTCCTCCTTCCTTGCAACTCTCTTAGCACTTTTTTCTTTTGCCATTCTTAGTGAGATAGAAAATGAAATGTGACAAATGCAAGATATGACAAATATGGATAACAAATTAAAGTTGCTAAAACATATTAAATCTAAGGTTTTAAAACCTAAATTTAGAGCCTAGGCTCTGATACCAATTGAAATTCCAATTAGCAACCTAAAAGGGGGAGGGGTGAATTAGGTTCTAGACCAATTTAAAAATTCTTTAGAATATATGAAAATTTGTTCTTCGAAAGATCATTTCAAATCAAGTGTAGTGTGTGAAGTGTTTTGAGATGTCTAGGGCAAAGTAAAGAGAAGACAAAACACACATAATTTATAGCGGTTTGGATTCCTCTTGAATCCTAATCCACTACCAAAGTTCTACAACTTGAGATTTTCTAACATTCTCATATGAATTGCTTAAAGGTGTAATTCAAACCTTTACAAATGTCAAAATTCTAACTCTAGAATTTAGGACTTTTCACAATTGCCCAACTTAGCTCTAAGTTAGGTCTTCGTACCAAATGCCTAATCTAACTCCAGACTTAGAACTTCACACAAATTCCTAATATAACTCTAGACTTAAGAATTTTACAAATTTTCTCCTTCTCTTCTTGCCCCCTTTCTCCTTGCCTATCTCTTCAACAAGAGATTATGACTTTTACAATGTGCCTCAACCAAACATTTGGTTTGGACTTAAATAAGGTTTACAATAAAACTTTTGCACAAAACTAGTAAGTGCAAAAAAAATGAATATTGAAATAACAAGTGGACTATGACAAGTTTCTTTTTGGAAGAATATAATGCTTTGATTTTTCACTTGAAATGAGTTGGGATGTTGTAGTTGATAGCTGAACTCAACTTAGTATTCTTGTTCTTGAAATAGAAGACTTGAGGTAAATGTGGTGGCCACCTTTCTTTCTTTCCAATGGCTATAAAGTTGATGTTGAAAACCAAAGCTTCAAGGTCGACCTTCAAGCTCGAGACTTCTAGTTCGACACCTAAATTTTGAATTCTTCTTTCTAACGAATTTGTTTGGCGCATAGTGTAATAAATGTATTTTGGTGCATTCTTTGGTTTTACTGGTTTTGAGATCAAGACCCTGTCGACGTTTGAGCTCGAGACTTTAACTTTATTTCAGGATTTCCAACCCGAGAGCTTGACTGTTGTCGACTTGATCAAAGTCGAATATTTCTGGGCAAGCTTCGAGCTTGATTGTTTGTCGATGTTGGGGCTTAATATTTTCTGGATTTGAGTTCGAACTCGACCACCTGTCGATTTTTGGGAGACTTTCTGGGTTTAGTTTCGAGTTCGAGAACCCGTCGGTACTCAGTTTTGAATCTCTCAATTTCTGCACTTTTAACTCAAGCACGGTCATTATGCCAATAGCAGCCCCGGTCTGAAAAGAACATTTATGCATCTGCTCGGGCAACCAAGTCTCGGGACAACTAGTTATTCAAAACCGGCAATGTCTCCCTACTATCCGGTAGAGAACCAAGTAGGAACAATGCTTGCATTTCATCATCAAAGACAACCTTCATCGAAGCTAGTCCAAATTCCCTGCATTTCATTCATGTGATCCGTGATTGGGGTCTCATCTTTCTATTTCAAGTTTGTCTTGAACCAGAGCAGGGAAGTGAAGCCCTCGATTAGCAAATAGCTCCCCGTTCTATCCAATAGACTCTTTGCTAAAGTTCAAAGGCGAGTTTGAAGAAGGTCCAATGTCCGTGAGAAGTAAGTGAAACTGCCGTTCCAAAGCTTTCATTATGTCAACAAGTTTAGTAACTAAGGTCAAGCATACTCTTGATGTTAAGATAATTTGTAGCCAAAATGAGATCGAAGAGAGTGCCCTGTTCAACTTTGACAAAGTTACAATCGAAGGATCTGGATAGGAATATTGGCTAGCAAAGCTATCGGATGCTAAAGTACTATAGGTACGCCTTTGTCTTTTTCATCAAACAACTTCTCTGCACCCTTATACACCATGGAGGCTTCAATGTGGTGCTTGCAGTATTCGATCACTTTGGCAAGAATCTTGCTTTGTCTTGGATTCCACTTCCAACGTACGCCTCCTCCACCTCGAAAGTCTCTCCGTCGGAGCTTTTAAAGACATTCAACATAACTTCTGAATCATCTATGTGAAAACCAAGATCAATATCTCTTTCCATTCCATACAACCACATATATATCCATGATTCATATCAAGTGAGGATCCACAAACCTATGAAGGTAAACAACACTAACCAACAAAGCTATCTTGATTTCTTGAACACAAAGACACGATTAGTTTTTTTTTTTTCATTTTTTTTTCTTTTAATTGTAAGGAAATTTACAAACTTCTAGAATTTTAGCCATTCCTACAGGGATTGAATGTCGATCTAACTATAAATGTTTCCTATGGAGCCACGATTGTGCAGCGTATGTGCAAAGTTTGTGCTTTGTAGTAATTATAAGTATTAATTTCATAAGTTTGTGATTGAATGTCTAATTATAAACGTTACCTGATAACATCTTTTCTATGCAGTGCCATAGTTGTGTAGCGTACGTATAAAGTTTGTGCTTGTAGTAATTACATGTATTAATTCCATAAGCGTGCGTACATGCATCTTTTGTTTTTTATACAAAGTTTGTGCCTGTAGTAATTACATGTATTAATTCCATATGCGTACTTGCATCTTTTGTTTTTTATGCAAAGTTTTAGGTTGATCACTGGACTCATTTGCAGTTCTCAATAGCCTTTTGAATTAATATAGTATTTGGTGATGTTTCTATCTCAGGGTTACAAGGATCCATGGCAACACTAGTTATCCAATCAAGCATCTTATGCTCCTGTTTCCTTCCTAATATGAACATCTTCTCTCCCAACTCTATAATATAATACATTATCAGCATCATTAGTACTCTTTTTACTTGATATATTTTTTTCTTTTTTGGAACAAAAATTGTAAATCAATGCAAGGGTAAAAACATTCTCTTTACTTGAGAATGATCATTCACAAAACCTCTAACTTCATCATCAGAAATTGGCTTTCCACTAAAAACATTATCATTGCGCCCCTTGCTAGCTTCTTAAGAAAATCCTTTTTCTCTAAAATCTGAGCATTTCCATTCAGTTTAAAAGAAATATGCCTACTTATCAAACCTAGGCAACTTTCTAACCAAACCAAAGCCACCCAACTCATCCTTAAATTGCATTTCCACATCCACAAGTCCTGTCTTTTCCTCATTTTCATGTGAATTTCCAAAAAAGTGTCATCTCAAATCAGACTCCAACTCCACGAGTAGCCCACACAATAACCCCTAACCACTTATTAAACAAAGACTTCAACTTTTTATTGTTACAATCATAACCTTATTCTTATTCTCTACTTGCCAACGCCCCTTCCAAAATAGATTATTAATCAGAGCATGAATTTGCTTCTCCTTTATTTAGGCAAGCATTGAAGCTCTCCTGAAATAACCCATAAACTCTTTTAAGTCAGCCTGCCATTAATTGGTTAGTTCAAAGCCTGGTAAAAAATCCTTACATCTACCATACGCATACCAACATGTATGTGTGAAAATGAAAAAACAAATGGAAATCAAAAGGGTTTTGTTAGAAGCTTAAACTGTGATCTAAATCAACTTGGCACTGAAAGACTTTTTCGATCCAAAGTGTGTCACACGTCAATCCATCGTTTGTAAGCTTCTTGGATGGAAGAAAATCCAAAATAAGGGGTATGTTGCTACCATTTTTAAACGATTAAGAAGCACTGAAGGAATGTCTAAACCTAATGATTGATAAAGGATCCCAAAACAAGAAAACACCGCCTCAATAACTGTCTGGCCAGATTTAAGAATCCAAATATAGTTTTGAATCGATATACAAATGAAATGGTGGGTGTAAAGATCACTAAATAAATGAAATTCCCTAACTATTATTCTTTGAGCTATTTAAGAGTTGTATAATTTGAGTTATGAGTGTGAATTATCTCTTTTTTTTTTTATTTTCAAGAACGAAGAAGGAAAAATATATAAATCATAATCTAATTTTAGAATATTACACATGGATAAAACTTCGGATCAAATTCTTTTTTCTCAAGCCGTCTATCGAGAGGGGTATTATTCATCTATATCTATCTCAATGAGCTGTCTATCAAATCGTTGTAATTGATGTTCGATCATGAAGAGAAGGAAAAGATCTTCAAAAAGTGGGTTCTTATGATCCGATAAAGAATCAAACTTATTTAAATGTTCCTGCTATTCTATATTTCTTTGAAAGAGCTGCTCAACTTACAATAACCATTCATGATCTTTTTATAAAGGTGTGGGATTTTAAGGAACTTTGTCCTAATCAAATTCAATTTAATTAAAAGTAAGGAAATATTAAAGGGGAGAGGGTTATGACTTATATCACTTTGTATAATCTTTCTTTACTCTTTTTTATTTACCCCCTTCCCTTACCGCTTTCACTTTCTATTTATCATATCATTTCCTTTCCATATTTTATAATGACAAAACCCTATAATAAAACAAAAACTAAGAGGGTCAACTTTTCATATTATACTTAGTTAATATGGTAATATTTTTCATTAGTGTGACTTAAAGAATTCGAGTAATTTTCTACTCCTATGTTTTCATACATTTCTACTTTGTGTGTGTATTTATGTAGATATAGAAGTAAAGATGCAGTGTCAATACAACATAATTTGATAAGTTTTTATTTTCACTGTGTTAATTTCCTTTATTTTGTTTTTTGTGGTAGATTCTTTTCGCACCATTTATCATTTATATTGACAACAGTTTACCGAACAAATATAATTCATTGTGATAAGTGAAGTGGATCTATTTATTTCTGTCCCACGGTTTTTTTTGGTTTTTTCTTTACGTCATTCAAAAGAGGTTTTTTTATTTATTAATTGATTAAAGAAAGGAATATAAAGATGGCAGTCTATAAATTTTGACATTTATCTATCTTTGTGTTTTGCTTTTATCAAATTTTATTTGCTAAGTTCTTGTATTTTCATTTGATCTATTCATTTCATTTTTTTATATTCTGAATCTATATATAAATGTTTTTTTGAAGAAAACCTCCCGGCGACAGTAAAGCCTCACCGAAAAATGTCCGGGGGAAGAAATGCTACTCGAAGAAGAGTCAAACCTACTGGTGATGCAGGCGAAGCTGGTGATGATCGATCAATTCATAATGCAAGACCGAAAGTGAGACCTTAGAGTCAAAGTGGCGTGAACCAAAGCCTCATTTCTATCATGAACGTGAATATCAAAAAGTTGTTAAGGGTTGGAATTTTAACCACCTTCATTGCCGTGTTCAATTTTTCAACTGGTGAACATTGTTGAGGAGCCCGAAAGGCCCAGGGTTATCACTCCATTTCCTGCTCCTAAGCTCATGGATCTTTCCATGTTTCAAGGGGAACATAGAGAGAGCTTGTATTGGGGGACATATAGGCCTACAGTTTACTTTGGGATTTATGCACAGAATCTAGTCTCTTTGGTTACTGGTTTGATGTGGATCGGTGTTACAAATGGGAGATATTCATTGAGACATATATGCCAAAATTCTGATGAGCTAAAGAAATATGGGCGGACAGAACATAATGGACGTGATTATGGACATCAATTTTTGGTTAATCAATATATGACATTGAAAATAAGTTTCCTCAAGGCTAAGGACCAGGGGAGCAGCTATAGGGGAGATTGGGCTATTCGAATTGTAGTGGATGGCGATGAGTATTGAGTTTGCCTTATAAACTCTGATGTGCATTGCACTTTCTTAAATGTTTTAGGCTGGTGCTTGCTTTTAGCAAATAGCATAATAGAAAGATTTATTGTATTCATGATGAACATAATATAGTAGTGTTTATGAAGCTTGACAATGAGGGATATCATGCTACTTCAAATTTTTGTGTAGAGACCTTTCATCAAGGAAGTTATGGAATATTGGAAAACATGTATTGCATATAAAATGTTTTTTGATTTGATAGTTCAATGGTTTGATTGCCTCGTCTGATTTCTTTATTGAGCTTATTTTCATTCTGATTGTATCTATTCATTTTGCTATTTATTTATAATTTTGTTTTTCTTTTCGTTGCTAACTCAACGGTAGAGTACTCGGCTTTTAAGTGCGACTAGGATCTTTTACACATTTGGATGAAGCAAGGTATTCATCCATACCATCGTAAGGTTTGTAAGACCACGACTGATCTTAAAAAGGTATGAAAAGAAAAAATAGCATCTCGAGTAGTGAAGGGTTTGAATCATAATCGATCGCGCATGATATTAGTATATCTAATACAAAATTAAAATGGAAAAATAATCATAATAAATGCAAGGCGGAGGCATCTTTTACCCAATAGTGAAGGGTTTGAACCTCCTTTTCTTCCTCAGGATTCAAATCATTCTTGATGTTAAAAATCTTGCAAATTTCCTGTAGAATATAGCCCTTAATCATGTCAGCCAGTCTAGTAAGCGAGGTCAAGCATACTCTTGATGTTAAGATAATTTGCAGCCAAAATGAGATCGAAGAGAATGCCCTGGTCAACTTTGACAAAGTTACAATCGAAGGATCTGGATAGCAATATTGGCTTGCAAAGCCGTCGGAGGCTAAAGTACTATAGGTACGTCTTTGTCTTTTTCCTCAGACAACTTCTCCGCACCCTCATACACCTTGGAGGCCTCAATGTGGTGCTTCCAGTATTCGATCACTTTGGCGAGAATCTTGCTTTGTCTTGGATTCTAGTGACAACGCCTCCTTCACCTCGAAGGCATCTCCGTTGGTGCTTTTAAACACGTTCAGCGTAACTTCTGAATCATCCACACGAAAACCAAGATCTCAACATCTCTTTCCATTCTATAGAGCCACAGATATATCTATGATTCATATCAAGTGAGGAACCACAAACCTATGAAGGTAAACAACACTAACCAACAAAGCTATCTTAATTTCTTGAACACAAGGAAAACATCAGTTTTATTTTGCATTTTGTTTTCCTTTAATTGTAAAGAAATTTCCAAACTTCTGAAATTTTAGCCATTCCTACAAGGATTGAATGCCGATGTAATTATAAATGTAAATTAATAACATATTATAAATGTTTCCTATAGAGCCAATGTTGTGCAGCGTATGTGCAAAAGTTTACGCTTGTAGTAATTAGTATTAATTTCATAAGTTTGTGATTGAATGCCTAATTATAAACATAAACTGATAACATCTTTTGTACGCAGTGCCATGGTTGTGTAGCGTACGTGCAAAGTTTGTGCTTGTCGTAATTACATGTATTAATTCCATAAGCGTGCGTACATGTATCTTTTGTTTTTTGTACAAACTTTGTGCTTGTAGTAATTACATGAATTAATTCCATATGCGTACTTGCATCATTTGTTTTTTATGCAAAGTTTCAGGTTGATCACTTGACTCATTTTTGTTTCTTATGAGTGCCTGTAGTAATGGTCCTGTCTCAGTGTTACAAGGATCCATGGAAACATTGGTTATTCAATCAAGCATTTTATTCTCTGGTTTCATTCCTAATATTAACATATTCCGTCCCAACTCTATAATCTAATACAGTAGCAGCATCATTAGTTCTCTTTACTTGAGAATGATCAACCACATAACCTCTAACTTCATCATCAACATTTGGCTTTCCACTAAAATCATTCTCATTGCGCCCCTTGCCAGCTTCTTGAAGAAAATCATTTTTCTCTAAAATCTCAGGATTTCCATTCAGTTTTAAAAGATCTGACTGTTTATCAAACGTAGCCAAAGCCAAAGCCCAACTCATTCTTAAATTGCACTTCCACATCTACAAGCCCTGTCTTTTACTCATTTTCATTGGAATATCCAGAAAAGCATCATCTCGAATTAGACTCCAACTCCATGAGTAGACTACACAGGCACCCCCAACCACTCATTAAGCAAAAACTTCAACTTTTCACTGTTACAATCACAACCTTATTCTTATTCTTTACTTACCAATGCCCCTTCCAAAATAGATTCTTAATTAGAGCATGAATTTACTTCTCCTTTGTTTAGGTGAGCTTTGAAGATCTCCTAAAATGACCTATAAACTCTTTTCAGCCAACCTGCCACTAATTGGTTGATTCAAAGCCTAGTAAAAAAATCCTTACATCTACCATACGCATACTAGCATGTACGTTGAAAATGAAAAACAATTGGAAATCAAAAGGGTTCTGTTGGAAACTTAAACTGTGATCTAAATAAACTTGGCATTGATGAGTTTATTTTGGTGGGAAAATTTTTATTTGTGCTCCGAGGGAGGAATTTCTAGGAGCCTATAAATTCTAGGGCCACTGTTTCTCTCCCTAGGTCAACAAAGATAGAGTGATAATATTGCGTGTTTTATTTCTATAAAGTGTACATGATATGTTTAAAACTAGGAACTTCTATGTGTAACCACATGCTGCCTAGCGTGTAACCCTTAGGGCATACTCGTGCAAACATAGTCACAAATTGTGATGGTACACACATCAAAATGATGAGATTTATATTGTTAATATAGAAATTTTGAATTTGTTGCACTCATAAGATAACTTTGGCACATATGTTTAATAAAAAAATTATTTATGTTACAGACAATCAAAGGCAAAGAAGATGAATACTTTTGAAATTTATCTAGCATCTAATTAAGTTACATAAAAGTTTATGGTAAGTACAGATAAAAAATTTTTAAAAATTCTAAAGTCTAAAAATATGCTTCTAAGTTACAAGGATAAAGTGCTAGTCTATTTCGCTAAACAACCATCTCTCCATCAGAAAATTAGCACTAATTTTGCACCAAATTTGCACAAACAATATTCAACATATCTTCCCTCCTTAGTGCCCTACTGCAATCTAGTCATCTTTGTCCCTATAACAAAGTATTTTCTCATTTATATCTCCCAGACCTAGAACCAGTCGGTTGGAGGCACTGATGATTTACATGGAAATAGAAAGGGGGTGAAAATTCATTATGTGTTAAGGATAGGGTTTGGCTTAACAGGTTCACATGTCGACACCTCTCACCCATAAACTTACACATTAATTTTTCGAGTCAGCCAATTTAACCTGCGAACATTTTCGGTTCATGTCATAGTCGTGTTGTGTTTTTGTGTTGTAGTACAAGTTACTCCTGTCGAGTTTGGGTTGGCGGGTTCATGTGTCGATATTCTCAACCTTAACCTTACCCATTTAGTTATTCATGTTATTCAGTTCACTTATATAACTCGCAGACCCAACAAGGCTCAACTCCAACTCATTTATTCCATGTCAGGATAGTGTCGTCTTTTCATGCCACATTAAAAATTACCAGCCGTAGATATAGGTATGCTAGTGCGGAAACATGTATAATTTTAAGTATGAATTGCCTAATTGATTATGCTGACAAATCTTTCTCCAAGTTTTCAATCAATACAAAAGAGTAACCACAAGAATTTCACAGTCAGAACCTTCAACATCTTCGTCACTACCTCTATCAGAGCTAAGAATGAACCTTCTTGCGAAGTCCATAGGTCCTCCAAGTCCAAGAGCTGTGGTATAAAGAGAGGAAGAAAAGGGAGTTATGCAACGGTAGTGGTGTTTAGGATTTCTAGGATGGTGGCCTATGGTGTCTTTACCAAGTGAGATGGCTGCAAGAAGTGAAGCCAAAAGGGGATAAAATTATACTTTTCTATTTCTTTTACTAATTGCATTTTTCTTTTCTATAAAAGGTACGTATGAAACTCTTTTATGTTTTGGAGTTTGTCTTTGCGAACAAAGGTTAACTAATGTGCAACCTTTAGAGCTTACTCGTGCAAACACATAGTCACAAGTTCTGATAACCTGTCAGGATACTTTTACACACACCTAAATGATGATGTTATAGTCTTATATATTATATATTGAATGTTTTATTCTCAAGAAAGCTAACTTTTGTAGTGATGTTCAATTAAAAAGACGGATTAGCTTACAAAATTTGAAGTCCAAAAAGATGATAACTAACTTTTCCTACTTCAAAAGTTTACAAAAGTTTATGACAAAATGCTTTTTCATATTTATTGGATGATAACTAACCTTTCCCAAAACAAATAATGCTTAAAAAAAAATCTTAGTCTAATAGGTACAATGTTGTGGAGGAGGAAAACAATCAATGTCATTTTCTTTTCTTTTTTTTAGATTTTGAAATTTTTAATATCTTTTTGATAATATCATTGGTGGAAACCATCGGCGTTCAAGTGAACCTGTACTATAGCAAGGAAAACTATGCTAAAAGGCTTCCTCTTGGGCTTGTCATGAGTCATTGGAGTCCAGTTATTGTCTATTCGCGTCTTCTTAATCTCCACTTCTATTTCTAATTTTGCTACTGAGTTAGTATGTTGCATTCGTCTAGGGAATGAGAGCTACATGATTTAGGATGTTTGATGTACGTGCATGTTTTGTTGTCAATTAATTGTGAGGGAAATTTTACGCAGGTACATTGATTTTTCCAGGGCATGTTTGAGGAAGTGAGAGTTGGAGGAAAGAGTGCTTGATGAAGCCCATGAAGAAACCTACAAAGAGATGCATTCCAAACATGCATGTTCATTGGAATTAATGTGGCAGAATTGGAAGGCTTCTTGGCGAAGGAATTGGTAACAACTTGATGCTAATCTACATTCCACAATTGTGCATCTACGCACCAGTTAATTATATGCAAAAGTGGATTCCTTTTCAAATTTAAAAATTTGATTCCTGGACGAAAGTGAACGAATTAGAAATATGATTCCAAGTACGTTGGTTGCTACTTAGTGTTTTGTTAAATCCTTTTAAGCTTTGGCCGAAATTACCTTTTTCTTATAGTCTTATAGTTTTAGGTAAATTGTATTAGTTGATTCAACAAATTATGAGTGGTTAGTGGATTTATTTTTAAGCTTCTAATCTCGATTGGCCTGTGTTCTTATAAATATGGTGGTTTCCTCATAGTTTTATTAGTTTAAGTTTTGTTGTAAATAATATTATGGGTTTTGACTAGCCAAGATCATTATAACCACCTATCATTCACATCGGAAGGCAAGAAGCAGAAACTTGGTGTTAAATGGGTCAAATAACCGATGTTGAAGACCCGATCTGTGTCAGTGTTGGCTTAAGGCTTTAGGCAACTAATCCTAATAACCAAAAATCCAACTATTGTCATGGGAACATAGGTAATTAAGGGAATTGTGATCATCTAAATAGCTTTTAATTGTCCTTAGGTATATATTACTGCTAACATTGATTACTAATTCCTTACTCACACACAAGTGACAATTCATGGTGATGATTGGATTTTTGATTTCCTGGAAACCTCAAGTATCTCACTTGACTCCCTACTATTATTTTGTTTATATGTTTTTGTTATTCTCTTTTTTTTTTCCCAGTAACCACTCCCATTTTGTGTGTGTGTGTGTGTAGTTGGAGTTTTTTGATTGTTACCTAGCATTTTTATGGATTCGACCCCTTAATATTATTTCGATGGGTGTATACTTGCATCGTTGTTGCTGGTGAGAGTTTTAAAACCTTATGTTGTGTTGTGTTCCCCCATATATACTATACAAGAATCGCTACTTTCATTTAAGAACAAATAAAGAAAATATTTAATGCAAAACTCTGTCGGCAATTAATGTCAGATACTTGCGATGTCTTATTTCACTATCCAAATAGGGTCCGATTAACACCAAATTTTAACATAGACTTCCCCCAGCTATATTGTAACTAAATTGAAACTTAATTCTAGGAAAGAGAAGGAAAAATTTTAGTCAAAACTTAAAACCACGATTTTAAGTCTAAAAACTTCTAAAATTCTAGCTCCAAAAATTCTAAAATTCTAACACAATATTCATCACAAATTTAGATAGACAATCGCAATTCAGAATAGCAAGAAAACATTTTGGAGCTCAGCAAAATTCAAACCCTAACCATCGGCTTTTCAAAACCCTAGCTTAGTTTCGGATTCCATTTTAATTTCTTGCCTAGTAGTTTTAGTTCTTGTAATTTTGTCCATGCAAGACCTAAAAATACTTGTCAAGCAATTAAGGATCCTTATATCCAAAATCTAAAGGAACTGGGTTAAGGCAAGTAAGAAATTCAGTCACTATTCTAGACTAAATGATGGCCCAAATTCTTAACAAAAAGGAAAGTGGAGGGAATCCAAAAGAAGGAATTATTTCTACCTCAAAAGGGAAAACCAATCCTATTTAAAAACTAAATGGGAAATCTACCTATTCCTTAAAGGAAACATGCAAGAATCTCGTTAAGAAAAATCCCACCTTAGCCAACAATGAAATCCAAAACAAGGAAGGAAAATAAAACACACACACAAGCACACATATAGATTTGGCCATGCATTAAGAAACCCTAGCTGCCTGGAAACACCATTCTAGTACGTGTTCCCACTCGTGTGTTCTTTGTTTCTCCTTCTAGAATCCTCTAGAGTATTCTCAAACCTTTTAGATTCTTCTAGATCAAAATAACTCAATATAGTTTTAATAAATCAAGAGAATTAATGAACTTCAAGATTTATTAAAATACTCAAGAATCTTCACAATTTAGCTTCAAAATTCCCAAAATAAATACTCCTTGAATAAGCATTGATAGAAAAGACATATTTACCCTTGGCTGGTACGTGGTAGTTGGTTCTTGGCTCTTATTACTTTGGGAATGCCTCGGTACTTGACCCATTAAAGATAAGCATTGTACAATTTTTGCGAACTGGGACAAACTCTTATTGTATGCGCCTTTGCTTTGACATTCTCCTTTCGAACACTTGAATCGTAGCCACATTTCAGACATGGATTATTCTTGTGTTTAGTTGTAGGGATGACCTCAGTAGTGGCCTTATGGAGTCTCTACGAGGCGAGATGGTGGGAAGAAGTAAAAGACAAACGGGGAAGAAATTATACTTTTCCCCTTTATTTTACTAATTGCATTTTTTCCCTATAAAAATAGGTATGTACGTATGAAACATTTTTTATTTTTTGGAATTTGTTTGTGCGAACAAAGGTCACCTAATGTGCAACCTTTAAGGCTTACTCGTGCAAACATATAGTCAAAAGTTGTGATTACTTGTCATCATACTTTTACACACACCCGAATGATGAGATTTTCTAGTCTTATATATATTTGAATGTTTTATTCTAAAAAAGATAATGTTAGTAGTGATGTTCAATTTTTAAAAAAATGTAATTAGCTTTACATAAAAATTGAAGCCAAACAAGATGAATAATCTTGGACTTTATGTAGGACCTAATTAAGTGATAAAAAAAGTTTATGACAAAATGTTTCTTCATATTTATTGAAGATAATTAAGCTTTCCAAAAACAAATAATGCTTTAAAAAAAGTATAGTCTTACGGTACACAACATGTAAATGTTTTGGAGAAGGAAAACAATCCATGTCATTTATGTTAGATTGTGATCTTTTAAAGATAAATTTTTGATAATATCAGTGGTGGAAAGGATAAGCGTTCACGTGACATTTACTATTGACAGTGAAACCTAAGCTGAAAAGGCTTCCTTCGGGACATGTTTAATGTGCTAAGGTGTTCGTATGTATTTTTTCCTGTGTATTGTCATGAGTCATTGAAGTCCAATTATTGTCTCTTCGTGTCTTCTTAATCTACACTTTTATTTCCAGTTATTGTTCTTGGTCAGTTTGTTGTGTTTGTCTAGGGAATTGTGAGCTACCATGAATAAACCTAATTGATAAGGTCATCATTGGATTCATTCCACTTGGACGATCAATCCCTGCCTCAGCATGGCACCCCATGCCTAGTTCGAGAGTCACAAAGGAAAGCTCCATGATCTTAACTGAGCTGCCCAACAACATGGCTGGAAGCTAGGAAGATTTCTGAAGTTTTGAAAGGTTTCTTGAACATCTTGAAATGAATCTTGATAAATCTTGAGGTTTTTAACTTCTTGGTTTATTAGGAAAATTAATGGTTAAGAATCTTGAAGAATTGCAAGAATATTGATTTTTGATATTTCCGACAAGTTCAGAAAGCTTCTCATTGCGTCTGGAATCATCCGAACAATTTGGTGAAGTTTTCCTACATCAAGTTTCAACTTCACCATGCTCCATTATCTAGGCCAAATCTATCAACACACAGGGTTCACCAAATCGGCCCACCTACTGCACACCTCTTCCAAAGCCATAGTCCAACTGGAGTTAGGCTTTAGGTGTTTGGATAGGATTAGGATTTGGGCCTGTTTCCTAATTCTATTCCTAGTTTGTTAAGGTTGTTAGAATGTTGTTACAAGTTTGTTACAATTAACTGGCAACTTGTTTTCTTGCAGGAATACCAACTCTAGTTGGTTTCCAATTTCTTTTGTTTCTTAATTAGTTTTCTTTTACACTTCAAGTAAAGCAACGCAACCTCTTCTATTTAAGAGGAGCTAGCCGAAATTAATAAGTAGAAAATATAGAATTCAGATTGTTATATCTTGTGAGGTTTAATCCTTAGCTTTATAGTTCTTATTTTGCACTTGTGTAATTTGCATATTTATGTTTAGATAACACAAGTGAGACTATAGGGTAATTAGGTTTCTTGCTTCACCTAATTTCTGCTGGTTTTAATTCGTTGATTCTTATTAAGTTATAGCTAAAATAGTTTATCTCACTATATGCCTCGTTTGTAATTCTCAAAATCTGAGTAAGTAAGATTGTGCCCTTCAATGATCCACTTTTCCTTGGCAAATTTTTGCACCGTGAGGACTTCTTCGAATAACTCACATCAAATTTTGGTATCAGAGCCGAGGAGGATTTTTGTTGGGAGGAGGCAGCTAGAGTAACATAGCAAAATCAAACATCAGGTTATTTCTTCCTTCTTTTTGATGCTTGTTTCATCACTCAACAAGGCAAGGGGGGGGGGGGGGGTGATGTGAGCCCCTGATCCAATTGATGTGGAACGGGGTACTCGATGCGGAATACTTGCCAAGGAAAGTCTGAAAATTGCGAGATACAGCTCTTAACCTCTAGAATCCCTACCTCGGATTCGGCAGTCTACTAAAATTAACCTAAGCTAATTTTAAACACGCAAATCGAACCAAGATCGAGAATATAAAAAGTTGAAACAAAGCATGCAAATTATGAAAGCTCAATAAAGGAGAGTGATTTAAGAGTATAAACTAATACTTTCTTCAACTTAAATCAACTGTTGAATAATGAGAACTGAATCCCTATTTATAGTTATAGGAGATTTGAATTCAAGTACAAAAGAAGTAGAAAACAATTAAAATTAGAACTCAATCAAGAGATTGATTCCTTACAAGAACCAAATCCTAAAAGAACTAGAATTGGTTAAGGAATAGAATTTCGTAATATGAAATGAAAGAATAATTGGATTAAAATCCTACAAGCTAAACCCGAATCAATCGCATGCAGATCAGCTTGCGAATTTACTTTCGTCTTGGATTTGTTATCACCAAATTTGATCCAGCAAATATACTCATCACATGATCAATTTAATGTGATCCAACTGAATTCAGCCCACGCATGCAGCAAACATTTAGATTGATCCATGTTTGATCTGATCTAATAATTAGGCCGAAATTCAATTTGAATCTCATGCATCCACTTGACTTGTACCAAATTAATTAGTCACCCTTGGCCCATTTAATCTAATTAGCCAAGATTGGGCTTCGAACGATTGTCGCATCAGGGGGTAGACGTTTCCTGCCTGTAATATTTTTAAGTCGAGGCGCTTAGATTTTGCCGGGGATAATTCATCTGTTTATATTTTGAATCTTTTGTTGGATTATCATTCTTGCTGGAAGAAAATTAAAAGAACGGAAGTAGATACGGGAAAAGAAACAAGTTTGAGAATAATCGCAAAAGGGGTATTGAAAAATTAAAATTTGTCCTAGTAACCCCAGAGCTAATTTTAAAAATACCTGTAGGCTTTTGTTAGGAAAAATTTGGTCTCACAAGGGCTTAGGAAAGAATTGCAAAGGTCCTGTGATTTAAAGGGGGAGACCTGTGATAGGGTGCCTGCGAATAGGGGGTTCTGCGATAGGGTTTCACCTGCTATAGGGGGTCTTGCGATTAGGATTTCGATTTTACAGCTTTGCCCTGATTGATAATTCTCATATAATCTTGCGCATCAATTTTGATATCTGCTAGAATTTTGGTATCTTAAACTACCTATCTTGTGATTCTTGAAATTATATTGAATTATCTAATTGGTAGACATCTAAAGATCGTATGCCGTAAGATTAAACTGCTGAAATTACGATTTTTCTCTTTGTGAATTGATTGTTATTTCAGCTGCCATCTTTTTCCTCTTAGCCGAAAGTTCTTTGTGCAGTTTTATGCAATTAGAAGTTGAAAAATCTTTAGTGGGATAGCTTGCTTAGATTGATTGTTAGGTAATCGCATATTGGGTAGTTTCCTAATTTTGTTCAGGCCTGCTATTATTCTTTGCTTCTGTTCATTCTTGAATTTGCCCTGCAAAATTGTCTAAACTAATTTTCCTTTATACTACCTGGACATTAGATCTTAAAATCAATTTGGATTTTGTCTTCGTGCAGATTACATGAATTTGCCAAAATTGAGGGCTTATCCCCGAATTTCTTTCTTGTGCAATTCATATCTGAATTGATCTACAAAACCTCTTTTCTTTTAATCATCGAAATCGAGAGTAGGGATTCCAGCATTCCTTACGAGGTTTTTCTGTTGTTTCCTAAGTGTTACTTGTGTGTTTTTAACATTCTACTTAATTACTTTGTGCAAAAGGATAGAGAGGTAAAAGGCAGAGTGTAAATCAGTACAAGAGTAAGCCAGCCCAAGAGTGATACACTGGAAAGTGAGTAGTTCTTAGGACAGGATACACCAGGGGGACAATGGGTGAGGTTACTTTCATTTATTTCAAACTTTTCTTATATAGAAATTTCTCTCACACAACAGGATGTCCGCAAGCAACAGCACGCGCCTCTCAACATGGACAGCATCGCCTAGCTGATCGCTAACCTTAACGATTAGGTCGAGACCAAATTCGGAGCCATGGAAAGAAAACTTGCAGCCATCGAGGCCAAAGCTGCCCAGGCGCAAGCCGAACGCGAATGGCGTCCTGATCCGCCAAATCGAGACACTCCAGCTGTGAAATCCCCTAATATTTTACTATTTCAAAATTCATCTCAGTGATATATTAAGGTATTTATAAATACTTCAGGATTATTTATAAGAATCCTTTCAAAAGAATTTTCGTTTAAAATTATTTCTTTAAGGAGATTTTATAAAAGTTCTCAAATCTTTTATTTCAAAGAATTTCTTTATTTCTTTATTTATGTGAGTTAGTTGATAACTTTGTTCTAAAGTACATGTTATGACATTTGGTTAAGAATAGTAGCATTTAGGGATTTACAAAATTTTTGGAAATAGGAATTAGAAGATAAGAAAATTAGAAAATAAATGAAAATTAATAGGAAAAAAAAAAGAAAATGGTTTTAACTATTTGGAAAAGGGGAAAACCGATTGGACAATCAGTTTTACCCAATTCCAATTAGGTAAAACCGATTGGCATCGGGTAAGAATTCATGAACCGATTCCTAATCGGGTAAAATCGATTCCCTATGGGTAGAATTTGGTTAAATCAGTTTTAACCCTTTAACCAATCGGTTGTAAATTAATAAAAAATTACTAACCGCCTTACTAATCAGTTTTAACCAATTTATGAGTGGGGAAAACCGATTGTAATCAGTTTTACCAATTTGTCAATCGGGGAAAACTGATTCATAGGCAGAAGATAAAATTTAAGACTTGTCGCTCAAGTCAGGGGCATAGAGGTATTTTAACCTCTTGCCTTTTGTCCTACACAACCCTAACCTCTATAAATCCCCCTTCTTTCCTTCCTAAACCTTCATTTATGTCATTTCATGCCAAAACTTTGCCAAAATCTCTCCCAATTAGAAACTAGGAAGAAAAGCTTGGAAGAAGGAAAAGGAGCAAGCTCTTGAAGTGGGAATTTCATTCCAATCTGAGAAAACACAATTAGGAGGCCTAAGGAATCAAAAGAGGTAAAGATCTTACGTAGGAAATGCAACTTTAATGCAAAAGTGCTGATTTTTAGAGTTTCTAATGTTTTCTTAGGATTTAATTTATTCTTGAAATTTTGAACGTTAGAAAAATGTTTAGAAATGTTAAACATGTTCTAGGAGTATTATAGAAATGATTTTTGGCAAAAGCAATTGAAGAAAAAATGGATCTAGATGCATTTGTTTTGGAGAACCCGAAGCTAGGATGAAAAACACAAAATCTGGGCATGAATCGGTTTTAGCCAATCTAGGATCAGGTCAAACTGATTCAAGCCTGGAATAGATCGGTTTTGCCCATTTCTAAAGCGGGTAAAACCAATTGAAATTTAACTTTTGCCATTTTTGAGATTTAAAGTTTATCAGGGACTGCTTTGCAAATATAGGACCAGTTTTAATCGACTGAAAATCGGGAAAAACCGATCCAACATTTTCTGGAAATTTTTGATCAATTTTGACTAATTTACCCTCGGGTATAACCGATCCGAATTAGGAAAAACGATTTTTCTGCAGTTTTGATCTCTTTTAGTTATTTCGTTATAAATCCTTCTATAAATATTTGTTAAAATTATTTTAACGAGTATTTTATGGATTTTATACCTATATTCCCTTAAGTATTAATTTTCATGAGATATACCTATTTTTGAACTATTTACGAAATAAAATAGAAATAATAGTTAAAGATCCTTTAATTTTAGTTCTTCGGCAAAGTACTTATATTTTCTTTAAAGTTATAACTATTACATCTTTGTAGTTATTTTCTGGTTAGATAATTTCTAGGTACTTAATTTCTAGAAATATATGTTGTAAATAAGAAAATAGGTAAATTCCCATTAGGCCCTTATTAGTTAAAATCCCAAAATAAGTTAACAATTAGAATTCTATTTGTTAGAAATAGTACTAAATTGCCGAAACCTGAAATATATACAAATCGGTTAGATAGCTAGTATGCGAGCTTGAATCTTCGAACCGAGGTGAGTTTATCACTGAAAATGGATACTGTTTTAATGCAATTAATAATTGAACTGCATTAATCTTGTTTGCGGCATATTTTGAAATATTTGAGAAAAATGTTTGAAATGCTTTTTGTTTTAAAACTGCCAGTTGTGTTTACTTACCGGCTGGAACGCATGTATTTGTTATGCTTCAGTTGTACTTTTTTTGGACACTGAATCTATTATTTTGAGCATAAGTTGAATCGGATCCATTATGTTGATACGATCTGATTCCACAAGCCAGCGAAGGGCTTAGTCGTCTTGATCATTTGCGTTCCTGATTTCAAAATCAGTCCTGACCATGAGGGCCCATATATGCATATATATGTTTGGGAGTGGCTGTCTATAAGTATATGATTATAATTAATATGCCGAGGTGAGCTAGCCTTCGTTCATCATATATGTGCACGTTGACGAAAGCCCCTCATTCTCTTTATGTATGTCGAGATAAGTTGGTCATTGTTGAGCGTACATATACACGCTAGTGATCGCCCTTATTCTCGAGATGAATTGGCTAGTTCGTTTACTGTTCATATTGAACTTTAAACGACTGGCCCTTCATTCTCCTTATATGTGTTCGAATCCCGTATGAGTCATAAATGCTATATGTTAGGATATGCTTGATTTGTATGCATGGGTAATATTTGCAACCCGGTAATTGTTTGCGAACATGATGGATTCTCACTAGGCAAGGGCTCATTCCATTTTCCTGTTTTCTATTTTCAAAATTGTATTACAGATCTTTGGTACGAAGATGATTATGCTCATTAGGATCACCCAGAGTTTGGAAATTTTGGATACGGCTAGAAGGCGGGATTATTTATATGGGCTCATACTCTGATAACTCATCTACTATAGGGCTAGGTAAGTTTTACTTTATTATAATACATGGAAAAAATTATTATCATGTTCTGCTGTTTCTGAGTCCTGGTGCTAACCAGTCAGGTATTCAATGAAGCCAACCCCTTGTATGTGGGGTGGTGGATCTGGGGTATCATACCAGCTTAGAATCGCCACAACAATGGTCTTGGTAACTTCAAAACCAAGGTCCCTACATTCACGGGAGGGTCTAACCTTGAGGAGTACTTGGATTGAGAGATCCAGATGGAACGGATCTTTGACCTACACGAAGTCGTGGATGAAAAGAAGGTCAAGCTTGCCGTCACTAACTTTCGAGATTATGCACTGATTTGGTGGGATCAAGAGCTCGACTAGCTACGCATGGCCCAACAACCGCAACGGCATGAGTACCTGCACTTTGATGGTATGAGTTTATAGTTTTGATGAGGCGAAAATTTGTTCCGGCCCATTACTATAGGGAGTTATATAAGAGACTCCAGGTTTGTAAACAAGAGAATAGAACAGTAGATAATTACATCACGAAGTTAGAAAAAGCTAAAACTAGGGCAGGCGTTCAAGAGAATGAAGAAGCCAGTATAGCACGCTTTGTAGGGGGGCTTAAGCGTGATATCGCTTTGGCCGTGGAGATGTAGAACTGCACCAGCTTGGTGGATATGCTACACCGCACTCGAGTTGTGGAGTCATACAACAAACCACTTTGAAATTCCAGCTCATAACATCCAAGCTACAAGAAGCCTGCCTGGTCCCCTAGCCCAGGCTCGCGCTTCACGCCACTTCCCAGCACTGAACGAAAGGCATTAACACCTTCCCCTACCAGTGCCGTCAAGTCACCTGCTGCTCCCCACACCCCTGCCAATTCAATCACCTATTTTAGGTTTTCTAGGAGAGGTCATATTATGTCGCAGTGCCCCAATCTATGAAAATTCCTAATGATTAAAGATGGGGGGTATGTATGCGAAGATGACAACATGACTCAGACATGCCCAAACTAACTTCCGAAGAAGATGAAGATGATACTACTGAACACGAAAATGCCTTCATCGACACCGACCACGAAGAAGCCAGCGTCTATGTCACTTAATCCTTAAGTGCCAGAATAAATTGAGGATGAGAGCCAAAGAACTAACATCTTCCATGCTCGAGTGAAAATTACGGGATGGTGGCAGTTCTTATTATCGATTCTGGCAGCTGCACCAATGTCGTGAGCACTTTTTTGGTAGCATGGCTCACCCTGCCGATGGTCGAACACCCTCACCCATACCCTCTGCACTGGTTAGACAACTCCACAGGATAAGGGTTTCAAAGCAGGTCAGGGTGCCTATTGAGATTGGATGTTTCAAAATATCAGATGCATTGTGTGATGTGGTACCAATGCAAGCTAGCCATATATTACTCGGACGTTCATGGCTTTTTTACCACAAGGCCACTCACGACTGCGTCGCCAACACATACACGGTTAAACAGCAGACAAAGACGTTCATCCTGAAACCTATGTCACCCACCGAAGTTAGCACTGAAAGCCGACAAATACAGATAGCTTATTCCATATGGGTGAAGAAATGCAAGGATAAATAGAGGTGGGTTGCCTCTGACCCGAAAAAGGGGTTGGCACAGTCAGGGCCAAGGAAGACTAGCCTTTTTACTAGTCGCCAAGAAGATGAGCCTGAAATTGACTGGGCTATTTTTCTTGCTGATTTCTCTTTGTCACAAGAAACTTTGCGGATTCCATCGCTGGGTGGAAGCCAGATCCATCTACTTGGCAAGGAAAGGTCCAACTGCTTATTGATCTATATCTTACTAATCCTTTTCTTTTTACACACCACTAGCAAGATTTGAGGACGAATCCTTTTCAACCAAGAGGGTCAGATGAGGTCATCATTGGCTTCATTCCACCTGGACGATCAATCCCTACCTCAGCATGGCGCCCCGTGCCTAGTTCAAGAGTCACAAAGGAAAGCTCCTTGATCTTAACCGAGCTGCCCAATAACACGGCTTGAAGCAAGGAGGATTTCTTGAAGTTTTGAAAGGTTTCTTGAACTTCTTGAAATTCTTGAAATGAATCTTGATAAATCTTGAGGTTTTTAACTTCTTGGTTTATTAGGAAAATTACTGGTTACGAATCTTGAAGAATTATAAGAATCTTGATTTTCTTGATTTTTGGCATTTCCGACCGGTTCAGAAAGCTTCTCATTGAGCCTAGAATCATCCAAACTATTTGGTGAAGTTTTCCTACATCAAGTTTCGACTTCACCATGCTCCATTATCTAGGCCAAACACATCAGCACATAGGCTTCACTAAATTGGCCCACCTACTGCATGCATCTGCCAAAGCCACAGTCCAACTGGAGTTAGGTTTTAGGTGTTTGGATATGATTAGGATTTGTGCATGTTTCCTAATTCTATTCCTGGTTTGTTAAGGTTGTTAGAAGGTTGTTACAAGTTTGTTATAACTAACTGATTTTCTTATTTCTTTATTTCCAAAAATGTTTCACTTCTTGAATCCTTTTGCAATAAGTTTCCTTTATTTTTTAAGGGAAATTCGGTTATCCCCTTTCTTTGATTTGTCCAATGCATCTTTAAGGAAGAGAGGGTTGGAGGATAGATGCTTGATGGAGGTCATGAAGACACCTACAAGGAGATGTGTTCTAAACATGCATATCCGATTGGAAGGCTTTTAGGATAATGAATTTGAAACAATTTGAGGATAATCTACATTGCGTGCGGGCAAATGTTAATTATATGCAAAAGTGAATGAATTAGAAACAAATTAATCTATAAACTTGATTGCTGTGAATGAATTAGAAACAAGATTCAAGGTAACTTAGTTGGTACTTAGTATTTTATTATAGGGAAAATTCCAATAGTAGTCCACAATCTTTACCTATGTTTCAAATGTAGTCCACAATCTTTACTTTTGTTTCAAATGTAGTCCGCAATGTATCCATTTTTTTCAATTTCAATCCAAAAAACGGAAAATTGATCACATTTAACGGTCTCCAAATTTTACCGTTAGTCAAAATGGATTTGACCAAACTACACCTCAGAAAAAATGCAATAGTATGTCCACAATCTTTAGCTATATCTCAAATGTAGTCCACAATCTTTAATAACTATCAAATGTAGTCCACAATGTATCCATTTTTTTTAAAATTTCAGTCCAAAAACAGAAAATTGATAATAGTGTTTGTAATAATATTTCTCTAGCAATGGTTTCTGAGCAATTAATGTCACAACCTATCTTGCCACTGCTGGCTCGGGGGGTTTTCCGGGATGATACAGAGCTGAATCATATCATTTTCTACACCGCCGCTTCCTAGAATTTGTCTGGTAAGAGAAGGAATACATAAAAGTGTGGTGGTAGCCAGAGGTTACGAAAGGGTTTTTCTGGTTGGATAAACCGATGAGTACCCACCAATGGGAAGCAGAAGACTTGTAGCAGATCAGGATTTCTGGGAACACTTTCGAATTTGAGTATACAAACCGGCAGGAGATGAGGTTGGCGCTGAGGATTTCCAAGGCGGTTTCGGATACTCTGAGGTTGGAGATGGAGGACGTGCGGTGGTTCGTGATCGGGAAAATGGATTTTCTGTCTTCTTTTTTCTGTCCAAAGTTTTCCCAACTTTTGGAAGATGAGAGGATGAGTGGGAAATGGATTTGGAAGGAGGGAGGTGGTTTAGTTCGGTCAAACCCTCTTTGACTAATGGCAAAATTTGGAGACCGTTAAATGTGGTCAATTTTTCATTTTTTGGACTGAAATTGAAAAAAAAATGGATACATTACGGACTATATTTGATAGTTATTAAAGATTGTGGACTACTTTTGAAACACAATTAAATATTGTGGACTACTATTGCATTTTATCTGGGTTTAGTTCGGTAAAACCCACTTTGACTAATGGAAAAAGTTGGAGACCGTTAAATGTGTGGTCAATTTTCTATTTTTTGGACTGAAATTGAAAAATATGGATACATTGCGGACTATATTTGATAGTTATTAAAGATTGTGGACTACATTTGAAACATAGGTAAAGATTGTGGACTACATTTGAAACATAGGTAAAGATTGTGGACTACTATTGCATTTTTCCCTTTTCTTTTTTTTTTTTTTGTTGGTGGAACAGCCTATTAAGTGGTTGGGGGGCTTGATGACCCTTTATTAGAGATAAAAATCATAGTACAAAGAAATAAGGGGGACATAATGACCTTACCTCTTTAAGAGAAAGCTGCATGCATACAGAAATTCCTATACCCTGACCAATCTGAGGTTTGGAACTAGTCGACTATCTAGCCTGACAAATCCCATGATCCATTTTGGGAGATGAAGAGCGCCCACCATGAACAAGGCTTGCGAAGTGCTAGCTTGCTGAGCGAAGCCATCTGCAACTGTGTTCCCTTCTCGAAAAACATTTGCAAAGCCGCTCTGGTTCTCCATGAGCTGCCAGATGGTCCGCATGGCCGTAAGGACAGACCAAGGAACCTTAAACACCTTTCTCACCATTTGCACCAGGACCAGCGAGTCTGATTGAACTTCCACACCTGTAAATCCAGCCGAGCACACTCCTTTAAACAAGGAGAAGAGATTGAAATTCTACCTTAAAATTAGTTCCAGAGCCAAGGTAAATCGAGCCAGCTAAAGCAACCGTTCCATACCTATCCCTAGTCACAAATCCCGCCCCCAGATAGCTGGGTTCCCCAAAGCTGACCCATCAACATTTAACTTCCATGCCCCCAGGGGTGGCGACCACAAAATAGCCCTAGCTTGATAGCGGCGAGGCTCTAAAAGAGAAGGAACCAAACCAGCAGAACCCAAGGCATATATGTCTGAGAGCCCTCAATTGGGAAAGCCACAAAGGCCAAATCTAGCATCCCACGGATCTCCCTGACTAAACCTCTTGGTGATGTCAATATCTCGTCATAGCGCCACCGGTTTTGAGCTTTCCAAACTTCCCACAATAAATAAAATGGAAGCAGGTGAACCAACTCCTAGTGTACCTTTGAATTCAACTTGAACTTCCAACAATTGGGTAGTCTATCCCACAGTAAAGGCAGCAAAGAATGTTTAGAAGTTGGGAGAATTCCCCCCACACCTGAGCAACCATAGGGTATTTGACAAAAAGATGCTGCACAGACTCCTCATTCTGACAGAATGGACATTTCGAAGCCAGCTGGAAGCCAAGTCCAGATAGAATATCATCCAAAGGGAACAGGTAGTTTAGCAGCTTCCAAACAAAAATAGAAACTTTTGGGGGTACCCTAGTTCCCCAGATTAAGTAGTAGGAAGGGAGCTTATTCCTAACTGATATGAGTAAATCATATGCAAACTTCACTGTGAAATTCCCTCCTGGGGTAGGCCGCCATATTAGAGAATCTGGGTCATCGGATAAGTGAATTTCCTGTTCCAAGAGCAACCCCTTTTTAGTGGGAATACCCACCTGCACAGTGTACAAATACCTGAAAAGATGAAGAGCAAAATCCTTGACCCTGAGGTCTAGAAAAGGGAGGGGTTCTTCCTCATATAGGTTTGGTAGGATCCCAGTACCTAGCCAATTCGACTGCCAGAAATTGCATTCTTCACTTCCAACCAATACCCTAGAGTTCTCAGTCGCTAAGTCTTCAATATCAGCAATTCTTTTCCAAGTATCAAAGTTCTCGGAGGTTCATGGTAAGGACCACATGAACACCAACCAGAGAGTTCCCACCCCCCCCCCCTCCTCTCTCCCCTCAACTTCCACCACAATTTGCAGGAAAAGCTCTCAATGACTGCTCCCATTTGTTTTACCCTAAACCATTTTCGTCTGATGGGTAAGCCAGGTTTCTCCAAGAACTCCACCTCTTATTAGGTCCGAATTGGGAGGTAACCCCAGAAAAAAGCTAAAAAAAGCTTCTCCAGCTGATCCACTGTGCCCTTCGAGGGCCTCAAAACTGCCCAGATATGGAGGAGCATTGAGGCCAGAACATGCTTAATCAATACCAAGCAGCATGCCTGAGTCAACAACCTATTACTCTAAGCTCCTAACCTAGTAGCAACTTTCTTCAAGAGAGACTGAAAAAAAAGCCTTTTTGTTCCTTCCCACAAACACCAGACACCCCAGATAGGCAAACGGCAGAGAACCTAGCCTCATTCCTATGTGTAGCTCCACCCGACTCCTAACACCCCCCAAAGCAGAGGTCCCTAGATAAAAGGAGCTTTTGGATCTATTAATTTTTTTCCGTGTAGCCTTCACATATGCTTCCAAGAAAAGCATAAAACACCTCAGATTCCGCGCAGTCGCCCTAAAAAACAGCACTGTATCATCAGCATAGCTAAGATGAGAAATGGCCATCGCCCCCCCTGGGAACTCCATAATGTGTCAGATAGCCCTGCCGAAACAGAAATGCGAGGCCCCTGATGAAGGCTTCAGAGACCAACACAAACAGAAAGGGGGATAAGGGCTCCCCTGTTTGATTCCTCAGACTATTATTGCATTTTTCCCTTTTATTATATGTAGTTCTTTTTAGCTTTCACCAAAATTACCTTTTCTTATAATCTTATTGTTTTAGGTAAAATATTTTAATTGATTCAACGAATTAGGAATGTTTATTGGATTTGTTTTTAAGCTTATAATCTGGTGGGCCTATATTTTTACAAATATGGTGGTTTCCTTCTTCTTTTTTTATTAGTTACAGATTGGTTTGAGTAATCTTTTTGTGTTTTGAGATTTTATTCCAAATTATTGGCTAATCCTTTGTATGGATTTAATGATTGCTTCTGCCTAATTGACCAATAATTGTGTGTGAATCAACAGTCTTTTGGAAGGTTTTTCTAGTTTTCCAAGAATTCTTTTCATCGATATAACTCTGTACTACATCGGTTGGTATTAGAGTAGTGTTTTTTCTTGGTAGCGATGGCGCCATGAGTAAGAATGCAGCAGTAACAAACCATGGAGGAGTTTTATGAGCGTGAGCACGACATAATGCAGTTAGATTAGCTTATTGGTCACATTGTGCAAACTAATTTGATTTCTTAGTTGAAAATCACTGTCGGATTAAGTGAATATAGTGAAAACTAGTCTGTATCACTTATCTTTTCTCTTTATTTTTCCAACCCCCCAAAAAAGAAAAGAAATCTCTCCAATTTTGAGCTACTATTTGATTTTGAGATCCATAATTAATTCTCATGATGGACCATAAATCGTTTACATTTACTTTACTTCGCTTTGATTTCATTATTATAACAAATAGGCTCTTTGTTTTCCCATGTCAACTGTTGAAGAAATGAAAACCCAGTTGATTATCAACTAATTGCAAATGAGACTGAAAATGACAACACAATGATGGAGATAAATGTTTACACCGCAGTTGGAGGAGTTTTGGAATTTGTCGAAGTGCAAAGTCAACAATACTAGTGGCTTCTTTAACCCTGCATGTTTCTCAGCTATATATCCTAGACCCAATCTTCTGTTGGTTGGAGCCTATAATTGAGCTTATAGAATTCTACAGTCGTTCTATCATCAAGAGAAAAAAAGGGGTTAGTTGTGTGATAGTAGCGGTGGCTAGGGTTTCTGGGATGGTGGCTCTATAGCGTCTCTGGGAAGCATGATGCTGGTGAGAAGTGAAAGTCAAAAGGGAAGAAATTCTATTTTTCCCCTTTCTTGTAGTAATTTCTTTTTTTTTTTCTATAATGGTATGAAACTTTTTTAAAGTTTGGAATTTGTATGTCGTAACAAAGTGATAAAAATAAAAACCCAAAAACTTAAATACAAAGATAAAATAAAAACATGAAGGATGTTTCAAGCTCTTCATAAAAGTACTTTAGCATTTTGAAACAGAAAACTTCACAAATTAACTTGTTACCTTGCAAATCTTATGTAATATGATTATTATTTGATTTTCCTAAGCTAATCCTAAAACAATTAAGCATTTGTTTATAGAAAATAAATAATATTTTTACAAGTTCCCCATGCAACTATGGTTGTAGAGTGTGCAAAGTTTGTGCTTTTAATAGTTGCCTGTATTTTTTTCTATAAACGTGTGAGTTTTCTTCAAATTTGCAACTTGTCTGTGCGAACACATGTCACTTACCATGCAGCTCTTAGGACTTACTTGTGCAAATATCTAACATTTTGGAGATATAGATAACTATGAGTGTTGAACTCTTAACCACTTGGATATAATCAAAATCTCAGAGGAAGCTGAAGCTAATTATCCTTCCCAAGGGCGGTTCTAAAGGGGTATGAGACCCTCTCCAACCCTTTTATGACCATGTATATATATATATATATATAGCTAATTAAGTGGTTGGGGGGCATGGGGACCCTTTATTAAAATAAAATGGTAAATATATATAAATATATATATATATATTCATATAGTTCTAATATTTTACGCTACCCTCTAATCTTTCACCCAAAAAAGATTTACACTAGAAAAGTCCCCCCTTTTCAATGGATTCTAAGAATAGAAAATAAGGGGAGAAAACTACGGATAATAGAAGTTAGAGGTATTGGAAAATATGAAGAAAAGTGAGAAAGAGAGGAGACGAAACTGACTCGAAAGATTTGAGCAAGTGTTAAGAAAAAAAGTAGAGAGAAGAGCATAGGACAATAAATACGGCTATTTGTGAGGATTTTTGCTGTCTCACGATTCTAATGTTGATAATTGTTCATCTTCATTGTTTAAGCCAGCTATTCAGTTCTAATTAGTCAGGATATTTCAAAATCATCAAATTCATTGTTTCCATTTTCAATGAAGCTCCAGCATGGTCGGTGGATTCCTAATCTGTTCCATCAATTAAAATTGAACTAGGCCATCACAATTAATAGGATGTATATAAAACATATGAAACTTGTTTAAAATTTTGAAATTGCCTGTGCGAACACATGCCCCTTTCTGTGCAACTCTTAGGGTGTATTCATTCAAGCCCTAGTTGCAAGTTGTGCTGGTATATCATGAATGTACTTAGACACATGAAAATGATGAGATTTTGTAGTCGATCTACTATATATATTTTTTAGGTTTTTTACTGTCACAAGGTAATTTTTGCACATGTTCGTTAAATTTTTTTTAATTAGGTGGCAATAATTTAAGTCAAACGAGAGGAATAATCTTGAAATTTATCCATTGTCTAATTAAGTTATATATAATTTTATATTAAGTATAGCTAGAGGAGGTTTAAAAAGCACTCATACTCAAAGTCAACTGGATTTTATAACTTTGTCTTTCAATCTAAAACTAAACTAAAAAGGGATAAGAAAAGGATAGAAAAAGACTAAATCTTTAACTTGGTTCATAGAGATAGAGAGAGATCTTCTTGTAAAGTTGTTGTTGATGCATTTTTACCTTTGTGGGCCGATCAAATTTTGAACCTTCTTCATCCGTTCTAGTTTTGATTCCCGAATCCTTTATCACATTTTCATACCCCTCTTCCACTAGTATATCTTTCTTTTGTTTAGCGGTTGCTCTTCTTCACAATTATTAAGGTATAATTTTACTGTTTTGACTTTGAGGCCAAAAATGAGAAACTGAAAATGACTACAATAGCAAAAGGGAGAAAGAAGAGGATCTCCTGTGAACATTTTACCTTCAATTCAATTGCCCTCTTGAGTAATGGTCCCTCATTTGAATTTTTTTTTGGTTCTAAGTTGTAAAAAATTAGGTATTGTTTAGTGTGACTTGTCTTTAATTAGAAAGTAAGTAATGTTTGTGAAATGTTGCTATGTGGTGTAGTTTTGTCAGTTTTCACTGTTTAATGTGTGAACTACTCTAGTTTGTATCACTTCATTGGTAATGCAATCTACAGTTAAAAAGGAGAAAATTTTGAAATGTCGAAGGTTGTTTTCTTGTGACATGCCTGTAACTGATCCAATTGTAATGCAACCACTGGATGACTGCATTGCTTTTCCTGTGGAAGAAATAGTTTGATATCCCTTTCGAGGTTTTGGGGAATTTCAAGAAATGCGTCCACTAAAACCCTTGTTACAAATCCTTACATTCACTATATGCATACCATCATGTGTATGTATGACAAATGAAAAAACAATTGGAAACCGAAAGGATTTGTTGGAAGCTTAAACAGTGATAAAAATAAATTGTGCAAGCGAAAAGGTTTTTATGTGTCTAAGGAAATTCTCAGAGCCAATAACTTCAAGGGCCTCTCTCTCTTTCTCTTCCTGGGTAGAGAGAGAGAGAGAGAAATATTGCATGTATTATTTGTATAAAAGCGTATGTGATATATTTAAAATTAGGAACTTCTATAATTGCCACCATAGGTGGCAATTATGTAATGTCCCAAATTTTTTTTATTAATGTCCTTTTTCTATTAAGTTCCTATCATTACGATCACTGATGGGACATTCGACAAAACTATACAAAAATATCAATTTCACCATTAAAATATCCATTTAGATTTTCAATCTTGATTTAAACAACAATGTTTTATAATGGTGCAAAGCGTGTGTGCATCACATACATGAGATGATGTTCGGTTTAATTTCTCAACTAGAAATTTTGAAATTGTGATGTGAATTACTAGTTAATCTTCTTATAGATATGGAACTGTTGAGATCATACTATGTTAAAATTAGTATGCCAAACTGTCAAAAATAAAGCAATGACTCTAGCCTTCCTAGTTGCCTCTGCCCTTCTCTACTACACTATTTTAGAAATAAGTAATGTGCATCCATTTCTATTTCCCCTTCAGAAATCATCATTTCTATTATGTGTTCTCATCAGCCGTTTTAGTAATTGAAGTGCAGGGCTGCAAAGTTCTTAAGGAAGAAGAACACTGTTCAGATATGGCCAAAAAAATGGTCTAACTTGATTATTAGATTTGGCAAAAGAATGGTCAAATCTAATAAGCAAGTTTTCCTGGAGAATGACCTAACTTGATTATTAGATTCGGCAAGTGAATGGCCAAATCTAATAAGCAAGTTAGCTTGGAGACAATTAAGAGCCCTTGGATTGAATTAATCCTAACCATTGGATTTCCATTGCCTTGCCTATAAAAGGAGAAGTTGGCTTCACCATTTAAAACACCAACCGAAAACCAAAGCAAAGCAATAGGCTTTGAGTTCTCCTTCTATCTTTCTTGTAATCTTCTTTAGCTTCATTTGGAGTGGTAAAAAGAAAGGAAAGAAAGGGATTTCTTAGAGAGATAGGAATTCATATCTTGGGTAGAAAATGAGTGTTGCTCAAAGGGGCTTTGGGGTTAGTGTTCTTTGTGGTGTCATAAGGCTTAGGATTGTGAGTGTTAGTGTTGTGATACTCTATTTTGACATAGTGAAATTTTCTCAGTGCTCCCCTATGGTGAATGTAGGTAATTGTCGAACCATATTAAATCTCTGTGTCTTTATTATCTGTTGTTATTCCGCAATCATTTTTTGTTAACCTTTGTTTATCCATGTAGTGTCACGCGTTCGTTTGCTCCAATAAACTGGCACCAGAGTGAGGTGTTATCGGTATTCTCTTAAGTCTTTGTATGCTCTGTGGTTGCGGCTTGTGACCGATCTTCCACACCAGAAAATACTTTTAAGGTTATTGCTCAATTGGAAAGGTTTCGGCAGGCACTGCGGTAGTAGCCAATAGAAAATTCTGCCTAAGGAGACTGGGTTTTAAGCGGGACCGTTTGTGACCCCTCTAGTCTTTCCTGGGAGTTTTCTGTTGTCTATCTGTGGTCCTGAAAAACTTGTTTTGAGAGGAATTATGGCAACTACAAAATACGACGTGGATAAATTTAATGGTGAAAATGATTTTAGCTTGTGGCATCAAAATGCATGTTCTAATGGTACAACAAGGTTTGGCGAAAACATTGAAGGGTAAAGATGCTTTGCTGGAGACTCTTATAGACATGGAAAAAGATGATCTTATGGAGAAGGCAACAAGTGCAATAGTGTTGTCATTGGGAGATGAAGTTCTACGGTAGGTGTTAGAAGATGATATAGCGGCAAAACTTTGGTTGAAGCTAGAAAGCTTGTACGTAACCAAGTCACTCACCAACCGGTTATATTTGAAGAAGAAACTGTACACTCTTCAAATGTAAGACGGCAAGCTGATGAAAGAACACTTGGATGACATCAACAAAATCATCCTCGACATGAAGAACATTGGTGTCAAGATTGATGAAGACTAGGCAATCATTTTGTTATGTTTCTTACCGGATTCCTATGATCATTTTATTGATGTTATGATGTACGGTCATGAGACTCTTACAATGGAAGAGGTGAGGGCTGCTTTGAACTCGAAAGAGTTCAAAAAGAGAGTATCGGATAATCGAAATGATGGTTTCGGGAATAGCTTGGTTGCAAGGGAGAGAATTGACAAAAGAAATGATGGCTATAGAGGAAAGGTTAGATCAAAATCTCGATCTAGCAAAATCAAGTGTTTCTTGTGTCATAAAGAATGGCATATGAGAAAAGACTGTCCTGAGCATAAAGAAAAGGAGAAAGAAGAATCTTCTTAATTTGGAAGAGCAGTCACAACAGACAGTTGTAACGATGCAGACGTTCTTCAGTTTCTGTCACTAACTCTAGTGATGAGTACGTTCTTGACTCTGGGTGTTCGTACCACGTGTGTCCCAACAAGGATTGGTTCATAACTTGTCAATCCATTGAGGGGAAAAAGTCCTTATGGGGAACAATGCGGCCTGTAAAGTGGTGGACATTGGCACAATCAGAATTAAGATGTACGACAGAATGGTGAGAACCCTGACAGATGTCAGACATGTTCTAGAATTGAGGAAGAACTTAATTTCCTTAAGTACGCTTAATTCCACCTGTTGTAGCTTTAAAATTGAAGGTGGAGCTATGTGGGTCTTGAAAGGTGCCCTGGTGGTGATGAAAGGAAAGAAGATTGGTAGCCTCTATATTTTGCAGGTAAGCACGGTTACAGGTACGGCTGCAGTATCATCAATGACGGATTTTGACACCACGAAGATACACTATATGCGAATAGGACATATCAGTGAGAGAGGGTTGTCCGAGTTGAGCAATAAAGATTTGCTTGCGGACAGAGAATAAGAAAATTAGACTTTTGTGAGCATAGTGCAGGTCAAAGTTTAATGTGGCTGTTCACAAAACCAAAGGCACAGTAGATTATATCCATTCAGATCTGTGGGGTCCCTCTCGGGTTGCTTCTCATGGAGGAAGAAGATACACATTAATCTTCATTAATGGTTATTCAAGGAAGGTTTGGAAAGATGAAGTCTTTGTCAAGTTCAAACAGTGGAAGGCTTTGATTGAAAAACAAATTGGGAAGCCAGTAAAGCGGCTGAGTTGACAATGGTTTGGAATTCTGTGGAGGTGCATTTAATGCATTCTACAAGGATCACGGTATCATGAGGCATCGTACAGTGAGAAACACTTCACAGCAAAATGAGCTTGCAGAACAGATAAACATAACTCTTTTGGAGAAAGCTAGGTGTATGCTTTCAAATGTTGGGTTGTCAAGTGAGTTCTGGGCTGAAGCTGTTAACACAGCTTGTTACTTGGTCAACAAATGTCCATCTATAGCTATTGGTTTCAAAACTCCTGAATAAAGGTGGTCAGGTGCCACTGCCAAATATGATAATTTGAGAATATTTAGTTGTCCTGCCTATACTCATGTAAATGAAGGCAAGCTTGAGCTGAGGGCAAGGAAGTGCATATTTCTTGGTTATCCCCAATGAGTCAAAGGGTACAAACTTTGGTATCCTGAAACAAGAAAATGCATCATCAATAGGGATGTGACCTTCAATGAAGCAGAAATGCTGAAAAAGGAGTTGGTAAAAGAAATGGAAGACAATAGCGCCGGTGAGAAATTGGAGCTTGAGGTGGGGCCTTCTAATAAAACCTCAGTGGACCAAGAATGCGTGGAACTGGAAGATGGACGTCTTACCGAGGAGAATAATACACAACAATTGCATCACTATACCTAGGCTAGAGACAGGCAGAGGAGAGAGATTAGACATCCTCAAAGGTATGGGCATGCGAACCTAGTGGCGTATGCACTAAGTGCAACAAATGGTATTGATAGTCACGATTCATAGTCAAATCATGAAGTTATCAATGGTGGAGAATTTGCACAGTGGATTGCTGCAATGGAAGAAGAGGTTGTATCTCTTCTGAAGAATCATATTTGGGTGGTTGGGAAACGCTACTGCTGGAGCGAGTATGAAAGTTGTGTTTATTTCAAAAAGCTCGAGGATAGGTCCTTCATTTATTTGCTCTTGTGTGTTGATGACATGTTGAGTGCCTGTGAGAACATATCAGAGATCAACATGTTAAAAGCTCAGTTGATTACGGAGTTCGAGGTGAAAGATTTGGGTGATGCGAAGAAAATTGTTGGAATGGAGAAGGTGTTGGAACGCTTTGGCATGAAAAGCACAAAACCTATCAGTACTCCATTGGCGGCACGTTTCAAACTTTCAGCAGACTTATCTCCGGAGATTGAGGAAGAGGTAGAGCAAATGTCTTATGTTCCATATGCTAGTTCTGTTGGCAGTATAATGTATGCCATGATTTGCACTAGGCTTGATATCGCTCACGTTGTCAGCGTGGTGAGTCGATACATGGGAAATCCAGGGAAGGTCCATTGGATGGCAGTAAAATGAATCTTGCGATACTTGAAGGGGTACTACTGATGTTGGCTTATTTTATGGGAAACACATAGACACCACTGAAGGTGTTGTCGGATATGTGGACTCGGATTATGTTGGAGATCTCGACAAGAGAAGGTCCTTAACGGTTTATGCTTTCACATTTCACGGGTGTACTGTCAGTTGGAAAGCAACGTTGCAATCGATTGTTGCTTTCTCAATGACTGAGGTAGAGTATGTGGCAGCCACTGAAGCAGTGAAAGAAGCTATATGGCTATGAGGTTTGGTCGTCGAGCTGGGTATACTATTGGATAAGACAATAGTTTACTGTGACAGTCAGAGTGTGATACATTTGACGAAGAATCAAATGTTCCATGAACGGACCAAACACATCGACGTCAGGATGTACTTCATCAGAGATGTAGTAGCATAGGGTGCTATTACGGTTAAAAAGATTCACACAGCAGATAATCCTGCAGACAGGATGACTAAGCATGTTCCAATGGAGAAGCTCAGCATTGCCTGGACTTGATTGGTGTGCCAGTAGTTGAAGCTTCAAGTTAGGGAGCAGCGGAAGAAAAGACTGTCCATCCTTTTGTCCAAGGTGGAGAATTGTTCGAATATGGCCAAAAGAATGGTCTTTTGCCAAATCTAATAATCAAGTTTGCTTGGAGAATGGCCTAACTTGATTATTAGATTTGGCAAGTGAATGGCCAAATCTAATAAGCAAGTTAGCTTGGAGACAATTGAGAGCCCTTGGATTGAATTAATCCTAACCATTGGATTTCCATTGCCTTGCCTATAAAAAGAGAAGTTGGCTTCACCATTTAAAACACCAACTGAAAACCAAAGCAAAGCAATAGGCTTTTGCCTACATCCACCACGGGGGTACACCGAGAAAATTCCACTATGTCAAAACAAAGTATTACAACATTAACACTCACAACCCCAAGCCTTATGACACCACAAAGAATACTCAACCCCAAAGCCTTTGTGAGCAACACTCATTTTCTACCCAAGAGATGAATTCCTATCTCTCTAAGAAATCCCTTTCTTTTTACCACTCCAAATGAAGCTAAAGAAGATTACAAGAAAGAGAGAAGAACCACGTTAAATCTCTGTGTCTTTATTGTCTGTTGTTATTCCGCAATCATTTTTTGTTAACCTTTATTTATCCATATCGTGTCCACGTGTCCGTTTGCTCCAACAAAAACACCTCATAAACAACTTTAACATTACTCGGGGGATTCTAAGAACACTCACTAAGTAACAAAGGATCAGATGAAAATGTTATGGTCAAAACTTTAGAATGGATTGTGAACTGTTTCATGAAGCTCAAGAATGGGTAATGGAAGAGAAGGATTTACAAGAGATAATGGTGCACGACATGCAAAATATTTTCAAATATGTTGCATTGTCCCAGCGGATGTACATGAAGTGGATATAGAAGGCTTGTTTCAGAGAAGTGAAAGGAAGCTGACATTGGAAAAAAGAAAAAAATTGGATGAGCAATTAACAGAAGCAGAGGTAGAGGAGGGGTTGTTTCAGGTGGGGCCCTGGATGGCACCGGGACTAGATGCAATACAGGCAGGGTTCTATAAAAAATATTTGGAAGTGGTTGGTTCTAATCTCAATAGAGTAATACTGGAATTTTGAAATAGTAACCAGGTGATACAAGAGGAATGGAATATATCAGACAAATATTGTGTTGATCCAAAAATCAAAGAATCTAGTAAAATGAGGAGAGTTAGGGCCCATAAGCTTATTAATATCAAGTATACGATAATCGCTAACTTTTTGACCAAAAGGATCAAGAATTACAAGCCTTTTTCAGCCTAACTGTTAAAACGTAGAGGTGGCTATGGAAAATTAGTTCAAAGAGAATTGGAAGCACAAAGACAGCTGGTGGATTATAATGCTGAATCATTAAGCTATTTCCCACCTATCATGCCATCTTAGTGTAAATAATTCACACAGTTTCTCACCCATTGGTTTCTGTAGCTACTGCTTTTCTAGATCATGTGGGCTTCTTGATTAGAGCTCCTTCATTGTCATATTTAATCTGCACATTACAAATCCAGTTTCTGTATCTTTATTTGAGCAAGAGTGCTAGTAATATGCTTGGGGAATTTCTAGGCTTAGCATACTACAATTGATAATATGCATAACCATTTGATTATGGCTAGTGCGATCAAATGAGAAAATATTGGTCTTGGTATTCAGATGGATTACTCTGTTCTATTTTGAACCAACAGTTTTGGTTCTGAAATGATCTCATCTCCTGTTGAATAAAAGTACCACGCTAACAGTGACTTGCTTTCATCAACTGAAGCCCCTTAGCTTCTAATATTTCAACAAGGGAGGAAAGTTCGCAGCTCTGAAAATGCTTAACCCATAAGATATTTTAGTTGGTAGGTCTGTTTGTAGGACTATACTTTCTTGAATTCTTTTTTGTTCATTACTTCCACTTTTGTCCTGTAGATGGTGGTAGACATGCTGGAAACCACGGTTTCGGGGGCTCTTATCAACATGGTAGAGGTAGCATTTTGTGGCAACACTACTTGCTCAATCCTAACATTGATAAAATAAAACAAGCATGACATGTGCTTACTTGTTTGATGGCATATTTCAATCGCAAGCGTTCTCGTGAGGATGACCATCACAGGACTGAGTTTCCGAAAAGAAATTTCGAGAATGAATGAAGAAGAAATTATAATCGTGACTCTAGACCGGTAAATATTGTTTTATTTAGTTGTTTATTTTTTCCGCTTTTGATCAATGGTTGATGAAAGATTTCAACGTCCATGTTCTTTGCCTCTTTAAAGTGTAAAAGGAGGGGTAGCACAAGATTTCCTGTTAGGAATATGACATTTTATATACTCTTGCAGGAGAAAAATCCTAGATTTCGTGAGAGTGGTGATTCTGACGATGATGAGGATGAGGATGAAGATCAGAATAGACGTCCTTAGAGGCAGTGAAGTTACTAATGTAAACTCGGTTGTTGACAAATTTGTATTTTAGTTGCTACGCGAGTTTAGGCAATAGAGGTAGGAAAAAAAGAAAAGCATCTTCATTTTTATTCCCTTTTTGAACTTTATCTTGAGATATCCTACTAAAAAAACTCAAAATTTGTGATATATATTTTAGAGAGTAATCTATTTCTCCTCTCTAAATGAAATACTTATTCTGCTGTTGCTAGAAAATATAAACATCAGGAGTAAACTTTTTCGTCAGTATATTGTCTTTCAATACTGACAAAATGTTTCATTTCTTTAACAGGGAATGTTATGATTTAATTTTTAGAAATATCACACATTTTTAAAATCGGAAGAAAGTATCGCACTTAAATATACTTTCTAATCAAGTTTTAATTTAGTTTTTGCTCTTTTTCGTTTCATTAGAAGAGTCCATTTACGTGATATATTTTTGTTCCAATAAAAAAGTCAATTTTCAAAATTTTTAATCTTCTTATTATTATTAATATAATAATATGTGGTTTAAATTAACTTACACTTAAAAAAGTAAAGAATATTTGTATGTCTTCCTTTGTCTTGCCGTCAAATTAATAAAGGTCCCATAACCCTAGCCACTTAATTGACTATTCTACGAGAAAAAGAGTAAAGAATATTCATGAAATGATTTACAGAAAATTAGCTATATTAGGTGTTTTAACTTGAAATTTAAAATAAATTGTACATGTTCAAAATCGGATTTGGGAGGGAGTATATGTTATACTCTTCCCGTCCTATATAAAGATTTCTCTTTCAAAGTTTTTTTCTTTTCTTTCATGTATTCTCAATAAAAGAGTGGTCAACAATTAATCTTTATTTTAAAAATTAGGATATAAATGGTATGTTGTCCAAAATTAACCTTTATTTAGAAAGTAAGGATATACATGAAAAATAGCGTTAAATTAGTTATTTTTGGTGTTATAATTTATAGGGTGAAATGCACCAAATACCACTTAACTATCGCATTTTGCAAAAAACACCATTTTCCTTTAAAAACTCCAAATACAAGTACTTTACTTTCAAAACATGCGCCCAGTACCATTTTCGCCCTAACAGCCGTTAACTCGATGACTGGACGAAAAACCCAGGGGCAAAAATGTCTTTTCACTGTTCATCTTCCCCAATTTTTTTTTAAAAACAAAAAAACTGAGAAATCGTTTTCTTCATAAAACAGAAGAAAAAAAAACGGATTTGCAGAGCCTTCTTCTTCTTCTTCTTCTTCTTCTTCTTCCGATGCGCACCGAGCTTCTTCTTCTTGGGGATTTAGGTTTCGATGGGTATGGAGCTCCATCGGGTTTGAGCTTTCAGATGAGCTTTCCGATGGAGCTTTTTGAGTTAACACAACAATGGTGGAATGAATCGGCGACGGAGAATGGAACCAATTTGTGGGCTTCACTGATTTTTTTTTTCTTCCAATATGGAATCGAGAGTCGTGGTCTTCAAATGGGTTTCCTCGATTGTCTTCAATTAGTCGTAGAGCTAGTTCCTTCGTTCTGGAAATGGCTTTGGGTCACCTCTGATGCGGTAGAAGTGGGCAGCTAGTGTTTTGGGTGGATTTGGCCGAAATTCCTGCCAAGGAGAGGCATCTCGGGTCTGAAGAACCCCTCCATTTCTGGGTTTGAAGAATTTCTTTCCGCCGACTGGTCACCAGTGGGGTAGAAGCTTCTTCGACCTGGTCATCGACGGACCTGAAGAAGTTCTCCATTCCGGGTCTGAAAATTCCTTCTTTAGATTTCCCTAATTCCCAATCGGATTACAGCCGATGTTTCCCAATCGGTCGCCCTAATCGAAGGTGAAGACTGGAAGTTGAATTGTTGGGGCATCGGAAGAAGAAGAAGAAGAAGTAGAAGGCTTTGCAAATCCTTTTTTTTTTTTCTTCTATTTTACTTAGAAATCGTTTTCTTCAGTTTTTTTGTTTTAAAAAAAAAATTTGGGGAAGATGAACAGTGAAAAGACTTTTTTGCCCCTGGGTTTTTCGTCCCTTCATTGAGTTAACGACCGTTAGGGCGAAAATGATACTGGGTGCACGTTTTGAAAGTAAAGTACTTGTATTTGGAGTTTTTAAAGGAAAGTGGTGTTTTTTGCAAAACGCGATAGTTAAGTGGTATTTGGTGCATTTCACCCTAATTTATAACTTATACTCCATTCGTTTCATTAGAATAATCAACTTTGAAAAATATTTTTTATTCCAATAGAATAGTCAATTTTCAAATTTTTTACTCCTACTCTTACTAATATAAAAATGTGTGGTTCAATAATTACCCCATACTTAATAAGTAGGGTGAATTATCTCCCTCAAGGATTGTCGAAATTACAAATGGATCCCTCGGATTTTAGAAAATAAAATCTAAGTCATTTCACCGATTAAACTTTCAGTCTTTTTTTCCCCAGAAATAATCAGATTATATGCACATAAATTTAATGGATCAACTGATCCTACAAAGGGGCCAATATAGACCATTGGTTTTCCAACTTTCAAAGTTGTAGGAAACCTACAAGTTCCATCTCTGACTCGATAAAAGCTAGTATTATACATTACTAGTAAAGTATAAAAAAAACTCATACATTTAAACTACTAATACTCAAAAAAATGTTACAACTGAAGTTATAACATAAAATTGTCCCTAAAAACTTTATATTTTCAGCAACATCCTACACTGAGTATCAACTTTTCAAAACAGAGGTAACCCCAAATACACCGGTCATGAACTACAGCTAACACTATTTCGAATAACTTTGTGTCACATACTCCCTTGAGGCCAGAAAGTTGATGTGGCATGTTGAAAAGGCCCACCAATTTTTTCTTAGACACAAATAGCCTTCTATTCTTTGAATACTTCCAAAATCGATTCTCCTCAATGAAAATTTAAAAGCATTAAATTTAATAGTACAAAAAACCTAAATACTCCAAACTCGATTTTCGACTGCGAACCAGAGGCAGCGTAAACCACTGGAGCCATAGCAGAAGCGCGAAGAAAAGCTCCCAGCAAAATTCCAAAGAAGACAACGACATAAACAGTGATCACAGAGGAACATGGAGACAAATGAGAGAAAGAGAAAAGGGAGGGAGGGCAGATTTTGTGTGTATGTGTGAGTTCGTGAACTTGTTGCTCAGAAAATTACCGGGAGGGTTAGATGTAAGCCGCTCAATGATTCTTTCCGTACCATTCAAAGTTTAACGAAGAGAAGCAACCACGACGATTGGAGGGAGATAACAGAGATTATGGGAGGGAGACGACAACGGTAATGGAAGGGAGATGGCGGCAATAGGAGGGAGGTGACACTCGCCAATGGAGGGACACAACAACGACAATGGGAGGGGACCGCCATTTTTTTTTTTATTGCTTAATCGATCCAGTTGGGGATTAAAGAAGGGCATGTTAATTGTAGGACCCGATTTACTAAACATATGATACTTTTTAAAATTTTAAATGGCAAAAAGACAAATATACCCTTGTAAGTTTCTACCCTCATAAAAAAAATTTACCCACCCTTTTACCTACCCTCCTTTTTACTCAAAGTCTAAGATCATAATCTCCAATCCCCTCTCATCTATACTCCACCCTCATTTCTAATACATCATCCCCATTAAAATCTACTTTCATACCATTCCATCAACAATACTAGAATTTTCCTTCGTTTCATGGACGGTAACTCAAATGACGATCCATATTTCACAGTACGTATCAAATTACATTTTTTTAGGGTGAAAGGTGGCACCTTTTTGCATTTTTTTTTGTTACTGGGACCAGAATCGCCCTCAACAGGCGATTTTAGTAGATAAAATCGTGCCCGGAAGAGGCGATTCCATCCAGTAAAATTACCACCTCAAGGCGAATCTATGTAATAAAATCTCCTTAAGGAGGCAAATGTATTTCATAAAATCGCCTCCTCTGGATGATTTTATAGGAAAATTTTGATCCCTCCGAGGCGATTTTGTAGAAAAAATCCGCCCCCTCCGAGTAATTTTATGGGAAAAAGGTGGTGTCCCGTGGTGAACAATTTCCATTTAATCGCCCTGAAGGGGCGAATGTTTTCTTTATAATCGCCCATGTGGGACAATTCTTTGTATTTCTCTGTTTTCGCCCCCAGATTTCCGTAATACTTAATGTCATATTTTTTGTACTTTCCAGGCTTTACATTATGAGGATGATCACATCTTCCCAGATTACACAGATGTATTTCGTACTAAGGAAGAGTTCAGGACTAGAGCTGACTTGATCGCTTGGGTTGAAACTAGAGCAACCGAGTATCATTTTAATACTAAAATAACTTCTTCTAAAAGTGGAAAGGGCCTCTAAAAGGGAGAAGAGGGAGAGTTGATATCGGTTGTGATAGATCGGGAGAAGTTAGAAGCAAGGCACCTTTAGGTGAAGGGAAAATAAGCTGTAAAAACACAAGTAGCAAGCTGACTAGTTGTCCTTTCAACTAGTAGGAAAAGAAATAAGTGGGGGTAACTGAAAGCTGAATGCCATAAAATGTCACGTCACGAATCCAACTGGCCTTTCAACCTGCTATCTTTAGTAAAACAGTTTGTGTTCAATTATGTTGTGGATTATACCAATGTACAGGGGGATGGACACTGTGGTTTTAGAGTAATAGCTAGATTTGTACATGGTGACAATCACTTTGGTCGCAAGTTCGGCGGGAGCTGTTACATGAACTTGATGCGTATGCCTCAATTTGGAGTTCTTGGAGAAGATAACTACAATCAAGCTCATCTAGTGCTGGATTGCCATATAAGTCCTGCAACAAGCGAGTTTTGATTTGATACTTATCTATTTGGCATACTTGTCGCCACGAGGTACCAGAGGGTATTCGCATTCTATGGAGCGGAATGTTGTACCTTCTTTCCACTGCGGTTGAGGGAGTCCGGCGTATCTGATGATCCAAACACGTATATCACTATGGGTCATATCCAGGGCAACCATTTCATTTGTTTGGAAACGAGCGGTGAAATCTTGTTGCCCCCAATCTGTGTGTTGTGGAAACACCATAAGGACTCCATGATGGATGAGTTGAAGGACAAGTTACAAGCTCGATTAGATAATTATCAAAGGTTGTACGTCGATAGCATAGGTAATATAGACACACAACCTACGATAGTTATCGATTAGGGATTATATTTTCTGATTTGAAAATTTTTAGTGCATCATTTAGTTTGTATTGCAAAAAGAAATTTGGTTTTATGACCAAAATTTTGTACTATATTCTTCAATGTTTTAGTGTATTATTCAATGTGTATTTATCCTAGCGAAATTTGGGCACAGTCTCCCCTATATATGGGCCAATCAATCCCTGTACAAACCATAAAACAAAAAACTAAATTAACATTACTAAATAATTCAACAGCAACACTCAGGTACGATTTGCTCTAAGATTATCCAATTGTCTACGAACAATAAAAAATTTTATGCCAACATTACATTTAAGTCACTAATTGTTCCAATCCACATCTTATACTACAATGAACTAGTGCTCATAAGGCGGTCTTCTTGCAAGCTCTTCGAGTCCCAGCATCTGGACCTCCAAATGATAAGCCACTTCTTCAATAGCCCTCGCACGTGTCTCAAGACTGACCGCATGTCGAGTCCTTAGATGAAAAAGGATAGCCCAAGATGCTAAGTATTGAATTCGCTACAACAATTAAACATATAAACTCAATATCCTATTTGTAATACAAATATAGGTAAAAAAGAAATCAAAAAATAGCCTAAACTCACCACAGCCAGGGACAACTGGGTAGGCTCAGGAGTGTCTTCCTCGACCGGATCCCTACTGACATGAACATGCGACCGAGATTAGAAGTAATCAAGGTAACCTTCGCTGCTTCGTCAGTTGAATCGGCCCTCTTCATATCCCGCAGAAGCCTCGTATGATATATTTCCCAACCACTGATATCAGCAACGTACTTACAAACATATTTTTTGGTCTCTGGGCCTCTGTAGCAATCCTTGGGAATAAAGACTGGAAAAGGAATGTGTTAGGGGTACCCAAACTGTCTTAATACCCGATCCGGCATATAGGGCTCTTCAATGTTAACGGAATAGATGAGCCCCTAATACAATGAAATTTTATGGACAATGCCGGATTGGGCTCAAATGGTATTCAATTAACCTGTTAGACATTAAATCGAATCAACAAAGAAAGGAAAGAAAGAGCAATAACTATTTTCAATCACACACAACGAACTTATTACCTCGTTTGGATGTAATGCATCTAGCGCCTGCCTGTATTCATCCAAATCATTTTGTACGACACGCTTCTTGTCGGTACCAACATGCCATTTCATTGCCGAAGGTATGCTAGTATTCCAGGACCTCTTCTTTGGTGGGCTAAATGCTGGGAAGTATTCATATATCCAGCTCTAATAAGAAGAAACATAAGAATAATTCAAACAATTGACCACAAAATATAGAAATATCTCATTAGGAAAGGTACATGCTTTAGACAAACCTATAGTAAAGTCAAACAAGCACAAAATTGAGCACTATGTGCCCTAGACGGCTACCCAAGTTGGCGATACAAGTATGCCAAGCAAGTTGCGCCCCATGAGTACTCACTTAGTTTCTCAATATCACGAAGGAAAGTTAAAAAATGCGCAAAGACGTGGATTTTCGTCTTGTCCACGAACAGAGTCAGACCTAAAACCCACAATAAATAACCTGAGGCAGCATATTCTTGATCATATCTACTAACACAATTTGCCTCAAGGCTTGTCAACTTCACAAATCCAAGCTTATCCATTTTCTCTTCCTCTTTTTCCAACATAGTTGCAACATCTTCCGCTATTTGTGCAATCTTTGTTTTTCCATAAATGGCCTTACCCCCAATCAGAATGCGCAGTATGTAGGCAATATCATGCAGTGTTATTGTCATCTCCCTGAATGGCAGGTGGAATGAGTTAGTCTCCGGATGCCACCTCTCCACAAAGGCACAGAGCAGAGCGGCGTCTAACTCATCATGCATGCAGTGTACTAACTGCGCCAAACCGGACCCCTCTACAAGCATTTTCATGTCATCATCGCCTATCTAATTTTTCAAGCGATCGGCCCCACTATGACATTTCAATGTGCCCCGTTCGTACCAAATGTAAAAAAATGAATTAAAACAAATGGTTATAATTCCTAAAGCATATTTTTAAAAAATAAATAAATAAACAAGGGGAAAAAAACTGTATTATTGCATATTGGATCACAAGTAATAAAGCCTTCCACATTAGGAAAAAATTAAGAATTCAAATAAATTTAAATACAAAGTACGCAATTTACTATAATTACCTCTCTATGCCATACGTGGTAGACAATGTGTCCTTTGAAACTCAAAAGCAACTCAGGGATTAAAGGGCCACCTTCAAGCGGATCTAGCTCCGTGTAAGCCTTCCACCCTGCAATCACTGCCCTAGTCTCACTTCCCATTAATCCTTTCCCTCATCTCCTAATTGGTTGGGTGCTTGTATTAGCCCCTTCAGCATCACTTCTTCTATAAGCCCCGTCACCGTCACCATCACCATCGTCATGGTCCATTTCAATATCAGAAAAGGGCGGTGCGAAAACTTATTCACTAATGGAGCCAACATTGTACTCATTTCCAGAGAAAGAAGGTTCGAATTGTTGTTTCATAATGGGAGCATTGTCATTCCCAGTCGTGGAAGATGTTCGCGATCATGCTACGACCTTCCTCGAACCCTCAGACACTGTTGGCGGAACACGAGGGGCATTTTCTGCATCCGAAATACTACTCTCCCCGGCTTTATCCGGAATACTACTCTCCCCGGCTTTATCCAGAATACTACTCTCTCCGGCTTTGGATCTTGATTTTCTCCTACGGAATGTATTCATAATACCTTTATTTCTATCTCCCATCGGTAATTAAAAGATTGCAAGGGAATTAATATATAAAAAAAATCAAAAGCAAACGACAGATTTAAAAAAAAAGAAGCTTATAAATAAACATACTGAAAATCGCCTGGGCACGACGAACAAATCGAAAACAATCGCCTAGCCCAGGCGATTTTCCCAAGTCACATCGCCAAGAAAAGGCAATTTTTTTGCATAAAATTGCCTTAGCCAAGCGATTGTATGGGAAAGAAATGCGTCTCTGACTTTATTTTCCATGGTGAATTCGCCCAAGTCAGGCAAATTTTCCCTGCACCTTATAGAATCGCCTATCCAAAGTGATTTCTAGACGTTGAATAGCCTTCTATTGGCGATTTTCTGAGGTAAAATCACTTGAAAGAAGCAATTTTACCGAGGACAATCACCGTCCTGTGGCGATTGTTCCCAGAAAAATCGTTTAGGGCAAGCGATTGCATGGGTAACAATCGTCGTTGCCTGGCGATCGTAAACCTTACAATCGCTTGCCCGAAGCGATTTTTCAGGGAAAAATCGCCACAGGATGGTGATTATCCTCTGTAAATTGCTTCTTTCAAGCGATTTTACCTTTCGTACGCCGGAAAACCATTTTTCCGGCGAACGAATGCAAAATTAACCTTAAAATTTGCAAAAAAAACAGCCGCAAAATGCACAAAACAACTAGAAAACATCCCAAACGCACAAAACAACCAGAAAATAGCCATATCACATTACCCATACAAATTATCACACAAAAAAACATTGCAATTTCAGTTTAATTTGCAAGAATCAACAAAAATGACCTAACCCCTTTGCCAAACAACCAAACTACATCCTAAATACATTACCCATACAAATTATCACACCAACAACATTGCAATTTCAGTTTAAGTTTTAAGAATCAAAAAAAGACCTACCCGGGGATGGAGATGGATATGCGCGGCTGGAATTGAATGAAACCGGTGATGGAGAGAATTACAAACTTTTACCGCATAAAGAACTATAATGCACAAAAAAATTAATTTTTTAAAAGGGCAAAAAGTAATTTCATATGCAAAATTATTAAAATGTGTCTTGTGTTTAGTAAAAGGTGTCCTGCAGGTAACAATTCCGTTAAAGAAAGGGGTGACTTTTATTAATGGAGTTTGAGTTCTTGAAAAATAATTGAAAATGATTGTTGTGATTTCGGAGGGGCACAAGCTAGGCAAGTAGATAAGAGGGGAGAGCTCTGAGTTGTGCGTTGTGATGAAGAAAAATTCTAAATTACCAAATAGGGGTTTAGCTCGGTGATGTTTTTGCCTTTCTTTTTCTTTTTGCCGCGATTTTCGAGTTTGGTATTAGAAAATAGAAGGCTATTTTAGTACAATAAAATATTGGTGGCCCGCCCCTCTTCAGCATGCCACATCAACTTTCTAGCCTCAAGGGGAATATCTGACTCAAAGTTTAATTGGTCAAAGGACTCAGATGTTATTTTTTGAAACTTAAAAGATACATTTATAATTTTGGCAAACCTCGAGGGAGGTAAATGTAATTAACCCTAATAAGTAAGGATATAAATGAAGTAAAATGTGTCAAATTAGCTATTTGATAAACATTTTACCTTGACATTCATATTAAGTTGTACATTGGTCAAAATTGACTCTTTTAATGGAAAGGATGAAGTAATAGGTTGTACAGTCTTTAAATTAAACTCTTTTAGTTGGACAAAGAGTAGTAATTTTTTTTAATCATCCTTAATTTTTTTTTTAAATGTATTTATGGTACATTTTTAGAATCATCAAAAAAAAAATAGGGAGAATTCCTATAAAGGCTCAATAAGATTCATAATTCTCGAACAGGGCGTTAAAATTTTAAAATTCCTTTTATGGGAGTTAAAATAATTTAGGCTATGTTTGGACAAGTACTTCAAAAATATTTTTATAAAAGTGTTTTTCAAAAACATTTTATAAAATATGTTTTTGAAGTTTTTTTTAATGAAATATGTGTTTGGACAACTATTTTACAAAAACATTTTTTGAGTTAAAAATAGTTTAAAGGATGTTTGGACAACTATTTGAAAAAATATATATTTAAATTATATTTGATGCGGGAAATTATATAAAAATTATGTTTACGGTATATAAACCATTTTTTTTCTATTGAGTGGGCAGGGGTCGGGGTTCGGGACGAAGTCATGCTGGGTCCGGGGACGGGGCTAGGGCGAGGGCATGATCGGGGTTGGGACAGGGTCGTGGTCGGGGCCTGGGTAGGGGTCGGGGTCAGGTCCGAGACTGTGGTAGGGTCCGGGGTCGGGGCCGGGCTCGTGGTAGGGTTCAGTGTCGGGTTCATGGTAGGGGTCAGGTTCGGGGCCAGGGCCGTGGTCCGGGTTAGGTTCAGGGTCGAGTTCGGGGTAGGGGCATGTCCGGAGCCAGGGTCGGGGTCGGGGTCAAGGTCTGGTTCGGGTCTGGGGTCGGGGTGTGGTTGGGTCTGGGGTCGGGTTCGGGGTCGGGGTCAGGGCCATGATCGGGTCCGGGTCCGGGTCCGGGTCGGGGTCGTGGTCGGGTCTGGGGTCTGGGCCAGGGTGAGGTCGAGGTCGAAACGTGGGCGAGGCTGCCGGGCCGGGGTCGCGGTAGGGGCGAGGCCGAGGTTGAGGTCGGAACGGGAGTGGAGCCAAGGTCGCAGAGGATGGGACCAGGGTCGGGGCAGAGCAGGGTCGCAGAGGATGGGACCAGGGTCGGGGCAAGGTCGAGTCAAGGATGGAGCCAAGGTCGCAGAGGGTTGGACCAGGGTCGGGGCAGAGCAGGGTCGAGGCGATGTTGGGGTGGGCCCGAGGTGTGGGGGTAGGACAAGCCGACCGGTGAGTTTAACTTAAAATGAGTTAAAAAAGTTTTAAAGTATTTTATAAAACATGTTTAAAGTGTACTTCAAAAAGTGTACTTTAAAAACATTTTACTTAAAATTATTTTTTAAACACATTTTACAATTTCTTGTCCAAACACCATTTTAAAGTTTTTTATACTCTTAAAACACTAAAAATGCTTTTGAAGTACTTGTCCAAATGGAGCCTTAATGTAGTAAATAAATTGTGAAAGCCAATTTTGCCCTTTTTAAATTAAATTTTCAATTTGATATTATTATAAAAAAAAAGATTCACTCCATGCACTTAAACCAATTATAGTCTAACCCAAACTTAGCTATTAAATGAAGGAGCATTATATCGTAAATTTTGGCTATATACTCTAGATTATAAAAAATTCTGGCATCATTCATGCCATGGTATTCTGGGCCGGACCGGACGTTTAACCGGTGAAGCCAAGGGTTCGCTCGAACCGGGGGTTCGTCCGGTTCGAGCCAGGGGTCTAACCGGATGACGTCATATATATATATGTATATATATATATATTAATGATTAACATGCTTTAATTTTATTATTTGTAACATTTAAAAAATATTTTTTTCACAACAATTATATATTTTTGTAAATTTTACAACTAAGTTAAACATTAAAATTCATTATTATAAAACCAAATAAGTAAATCAACTATAAAATATTATTATTTTTTATTAAAAAATATATATATATAATTATATTACTACATTTTTATTAGACAAAAAAAAAGATAAAATTTGATGTAAAAAAAAATTAAACGTATTTTAAGTTAGTACATGAATAAATTAAACAAATTTTAATTGAACAGAAAACAACTAATAAAAATTATGATAGTATTAATTTTATAAAAAGTAAGGAATGATAATAAAATTAACATTAGTTTGGATGAGTCAATTAATAGATTGTTAGAAAGTCCATGATTCATATAAAAATGAGTTAAAACAATAATTTACACAAAAGTGAACAATGGTATAGTGGTAAGTACTCATGTCTTTTATGTGAGTGACCAAGGTTCAACTCCTATTGATAGCAAAATTTTGGAAAATTTCTCAAATTTAAAAAAAAAAATTAAAAACAGGGTTTGGGCGGGTCGGCCCGGTTCTCCACCCGCCCTCGGTTTTTAAAGGGGCCAGTTTTTTTACATTTTTGAACCGGCAAGGGTGCCGGTCCGGCCCAGACAACGTTGATTCATGCTAATTTCATTCAAAGATTATAATTTTGGCTATTATCCACCCCGACATGCCCGTCTGTCTAACATAACCAAAAATAGCAAATTAATTTTCACGATTTAACATCAGCAAGATCGATTTGTGCCAGCAATTAAAGGAAGAGTGAACTGCATTTAATATACCTTTGCTTTTCATTTATGTCCGCTTTGGTACCTTTACTCTTTTTTTTAGCCAAGTATGTATCTAAACTAATTTAAACGGATCAAAAAGGTACTTTTGCCATAAGTCTTGTTAGGCTTAATGGAACTGCATTTTTTAGGGGAATTTTCGTTCGTTCACTATTCTTTTTTTTTTTTCACTGTTTATCTTCTTCTCCTTCCACCTTATACTTTCCTCCTTCTTCCCAATTGATATATTTGCCGAAACAAGCTCAACGCAACCACCAAGTTTCACTCCATTTTCTGACAGCTGCGCATCATTGCATTTCCCCTTAAAATTGATTCCACATCTTATCGAATACTGTAAAAATTTGGGATTTTGGGAGAAACCCAGAACCTTAAATTGGCAAGTAAATTTTTTAGGAATTGTTACCTATATGACACATTTTACTAAACACATGACACATTTTTAAAAAATGCGTTGTGAAATTACATTTTTACCCTCCTTCACTATGCAGTAAAAATAAAAAAATTACAGCAGCTCTTTTCTTTTTCCATTCAGTCCATATCATTGGCTTCCTCCTTCGCATTCCGTTTTGCCCATTGCAGCTCGGCTCCGATTCCTCTGTCGCCGGATTTGCAACTCGGTATCCGACTCCTCCATCGCCGTCCGACTCCTCCATCTCCAATTGCTCCTTCTCCATCCGCGCAGACGTTGCAAGTCGGCGATTCAGTCGCCGTCTCCGTCCTCAATCAGAAGCGGCAAGTTTGTAAGTTTTTTTTTTTTTTTTTGTCTTCAAAAATAAACTGAAATTGCAATGTTTTTGGTTTGCTAATTGGTATGGGTAATGTGTTTATGATGTATTTTGGTTGTCTGGCAATGTTGTTGGCTTGCAAATTTCATTTGCAATGTTTTTGGGTTTGTGTGATAATGCGTATGGTTAATGTGATATGGATGGTTTTTGGTTGTTTTGTGCCTTTCGGCTATTGTGTGGTTGTTTTGCGCATATTTTGCAAGAATTTCTAGGTTAATTTTGCAAGCGTTCGCTGGAAAAAAGGTTTTCCGGCGAACGGTGGTAAAATCGCTTGAAAGAAGCGATTTTACCAAGAACAATCGCCTTCCAGTGGCGATTGTTCCTGAAAAAATCGCTTCTTTCAAGTGATTATGAGGGAAACGATCGCCGGTTTCCGGTGAACGTTTCCTTTACAATCGCTTGCCGGAAGCGATTTTTTTGGGAACAATCGCCACAGGACGTCAATTGTTCTCGGTAAAATCGCTTCTTCCAATCGATTTTATCATCAGAAAATCACCTGGCCTGGGTGAATGTTCGGGGAACAATCGCCTCGTCCATGTGATTTTCCAGGGGAAATTTGCCCAGGCCAGGCAATTTTTCCAAGGAAATTCGCCTATTCTTAACGATTTTCCTGAGAAAATTCGCCTAGGCCAGGCGATTTTCAGTATAAGTGTTTATTTAATTTTTTTTCCGTTTGCTTTTGATATTTTTGATATATTAATTCCCTTGCAACCTTTTAATTACAGATGGGAGATAGATAAAAAGGTATTATGAATACATTCCTTAGGAGGAAAACAAAATCCAAATCCGGAGAGAGTAGTATTCCATATACATCCGGGGAGAGTAGTATTCCGGATGCGAAAAATGCCCCTCGTGTTCCGCCAATGGCGTTTGAGCGTTCGAGGAAGGTCGTAGCACGATCGCGACATCTTCCGCAACGGGGAATGACAATGCTCCCATTACGGAACACTCAGTCGAACCTTCCGTCTCTGGAAATGAGTACAATGTTGCCTCCATTACTGAACAACCTTTCGCACTGCCCTTTTCTGATATTGAAATGTCCCATGACTATTGTGACGGTGAGGGCGCTTGTGGAAGAAGTGATGTTGAAGGGACGAATACAAGCACTCAATCAACTAGGATAGCAGAGAAAGGATTAATGGGTAGTGATGCTAGGGCAGTAATTGCAGGGTGGAAGGATTACAGGGAGCTAGATCATCCGCTCGAAGGTGGCCTTTTAATCCCTGAGTTGCTTTGCACCCAGAGATTGTTGACCTCCCTCTCGGAATGCTCGTAGCCCGATAGATCTCGCTGCGTAAAGTTCTTTCTCGGCCTTCCCCTATGTGGCCTGTGTATCGGATCAGCGAGGTCAACAATCTCTGGGTGCAAAGTGCTATGCATGACACCAGTTACTCTGTAAATGTCCGTAGTAGGACGTTGCGAGGCCTCAACATACATCTCATACAATCGCCCTTGTGCTGTTTGCTGCTCCTCATCACTAGGCATGTTTTCCTCATCCAAAGATAGGGTTCTCCAGAAGAGGTCCACATCCAACGGATCAATAGGTCTGTAAATCATGACCATTTCAACCATCTCATGCGCACACGGCAAGCCAAAGCTGATTCACATTTTACAACCACACAGCTCACTATTTGCCCCATTCAGTGCACTCTCTTTTTATATTCATGTAACAACAAAAGTATGGCATCTTGCGAAACTCTGCCGTTGATCCTACTATACAACAGGTAATTGGCTTCACGCAATATTTTGCTCCGAGCTGCCTCCATTTTATTATGGATCTCATCTAAATGCTCATTTATCATCTTATTTATGCCCAAAAAAATAGTCGAAAATGATCCTCTGTTAGTTTTAATGGCATTCTTCAACATTGCGTGTGCACTCTCAGCCTTGAAGAGATAAATAACAAACAAAATTAAGGATTTAAATCGGAGAATAATTTATAATGGAGTCATATCTATAAACTATATGTGATGAAAATTAATAGATTCTCACATGTTGTTTGTCATAATGTTTTATTTCTTTAGTCCACAATGAGACAAACTTGGTCTTGTGGGGATCCAACCATGTCTGGTGCATATAATTAACCACTGATATCCACCAGCCTCTATAGTTAGTCTCATTGATTTCCACAGCTTTCGTGAACTTTTCATACGTTAAAGCACTCATCACTCTTCTCCACCGAGCTTCAAACTCATCAAATATCTCTGTGTCTGTACACAGACTCAGTGCTTTCTTCCTTACATCCATGGCAATATGCCTTTAGCACAATAGTTTTTTGGAACATGGGAAAACATTGTGCACAGCTTTCAGTATAGCCGACTCTTTGTTAGTCGTAACAACATGTTGATATTTCAGTGGATCAAAAAGTTGCCTCAATCTAGTCATAGCCCAGAAATAAGTTTCATAGGTCTCATCCCTCAAGAAAGCAAAAGCAACATTAATGTATTGATCTGTTGGAACATGAGCTACTGTCTGAAGCATAGGCATGTCATACCGGTTGGTCTTGTATGTCGTATTCATATACAATACATAAGGAAACGTATGAAGTAGACCAGGAACATCCTCGTGCGCGAGAACACATTTTCAAGAGCGTTACGCTCATCTTCCGCTGTGTACCAGTAGTAGTACCTCTAATCCTGCATCAGTTTTAAGAAGTACTGTATAGTACTTAAATATCTCATCTCGTCTCTTTTAACTTTTGCTGTTTCGTTGTACACCTGTCTGATACGGGTGACATTATTCGCATTATCAGATCGTAGTTGTACCAACATCTGTTTCGGCGCCAAATTTATCTTCACCATTTCTGAAATTTTCTCCTTTTCCGCTTCATTCAACTTGGAGTGCTTTTGATGCTAGTTTCTAACGAGGGGTAATTCATGATTGTGCTGACATTTTATGGCACTCAACTTCCAGTTACCCCCACTAATTTCTTTTCCTATTAGTTGAAAGGGACAACCATTCAGCTTGCTACTTGCGTTGTTACGGCCTATTTTCCCTTCACCTAAGGGTGCTTTGCTTTTAAGTTCTCCCGATCTATCACAACCGATATCAACTCTCCCTCTTCTCTCTTTTAGAGGTCCCTTCCACTTTTTAGAAGAAGTTATTTTAGTATCAAAATGATGCTCGGTTGCTTTAGTTTCAACCCAATCAATCAAGTCAGCTCTAGTCCTGAACTCTTCCTCAGTACGAAATACATCGTGTAATCTGGAAAGATGCCATCATCCTCATCCTCAAAATGCAGAGCCTGGCAAGAAAATAAAATATGACATTAGGTATTACAGAAATATAAGGCGAAAACTGACAAACCCGTAGAATCGCCGATGGGGGGCGATTCTATGGGTTTTAATCGCCCAGAAGTGGTGATTAAAACCCATAGAATTGCCCCCCATGGGCGATTCTACGGAAACAATTCGCCCTCTACAGGGGATTAAATGGAAATTGTTCGCCACAGGACACCAATTTTTTTTTTCCATAAAATCACCCAAAGGGGGCGATTTTTTTTCTATAAAATCGCCCGAAGAGATGGAAATTGTTCGCCACAGGACACCAATTTTTTTTTTTTCCCATAAAATCACCCAAAGGGTGCGATTTTTTTTCTATAAAATCGCCCGAAGAGGCGATTGGTTCCTATAAAATCGCCCCAATAGGCCGATTTTATCCAATAACTGCACCACCTCAAGGCGATTTTTGTGTTTACATTCGCCTGGAGGTGGTGATTTTAATGGATAAAATCGCCTTGTTTGGGCGATTTTATCCAGTAAAATCGCCCAAGTCGGGCGAATCTAGCCCCAATAACAAAAAATTCCAAAAAATGGCCACCTTTCAACATAAAAATATGTAATTTGATATGTACCGTGTAATATGGATCGTCATTTGCATTACCGTCAATGATACGCAAGCAAAATTCTAGTATTGTTGATGGAATGGTATGAATGTAGGGTTTAATGGAAATGATTGAGTGGAAATGAGAGGGAGTATGGATGAGGGGTGAACGAAATTTGAGTTCAAATGGAATGTGTAGGTAAAAAATTAGGATAAATTTTTTTTATGAAGGTAGAAACTATTAAGGATATATTAGTCTTTTTCCCATTTAAAATTTTAAAAAGTGTCCTGTGTTTAATAAAACGGGTCCTGCAATTAACATGCTTTTTTTTTTTTTTTTTTTTTTTGCCCTTTTTCCCTTAACGCAAAAGTTCCATTAAGTAAATAGAAAAGTTGAAGATAGTGTGGTATGATTTCCAAAACATGGTTTTGAGATTTATTTTGATTTTATAATATTAAAATTGTATTGGAAATGTAAAAAAGTATATTGAAAAATGTAAAAATGTCTATTGAAAATGATGAAAAATTATTATAAAATTAAAACTTTTCTCAAAACCATGTTTTGAGAATCAAAACAAACAGGGCCCAAAACTCAACAAGATATAGCACACGTTCAAGATGTGGCTAGCAGCAGGTAATTTTTGGCTAAAATAATGAAGAAACATATTAAAATGTAAACACAACAGAGTCAAACACAAATAACTCGTTCTACAGTAAGTCTACAGTAAAACCCCAATCCCCAAATTCAAATCAACAACATCGGACCACGAAATCATCATCATCGACCACAAAAAGATGGCCATCTTTCTCTAATTTCTTCCTATCCCAGAAAGAAGTGGAGTTGAGTTCTCTCATTTGCTCAGAAGTTGGATTTGATGCTTGCCAGTGAGTTCCGAAGCATAGGGCAAATACCCGATAGGCCAAACAAGAATTTTTTCCCAAAATAATGTAAAAATTGGCTGAAATTCCCAAAATAGGGATGTTTTTTTGGAGTTTCCGAAACTCAAGAAATCGAGAATGGGAACCTCGATTTCTTAAGGAAAATTTTTTTTGCTTATGTCCCGAAGAAAGCGAGGTTAGCAACCTCGATTTCTTCGGAAACATTTTTTTGTTCGGTTTCTGAAGAAAGCGAGGTTGCCAACCTCACTTTCTTCAGGAAAATTTTTTTTCCTCGTTTCATGAAGAAAGCGAGGTTGGCAACCTCGCTTTCTTCAGGAAACGAGGGAAAAATAGAATTCCTAAAGAAAGCGAGGTTGGCAACCTCGCTTTCTTTAGAAACTGTCTGATGTGTTTATAGTGTAGCCATAATCTACATAATTACATTGCTGTACATGGAAGCTTATGTAGCTAGTAATTCTCAGGCATTTCACTGCTTGTTTGATTTTGTCAATTTGGAAAATTTATCTTAGTGGTTCATTGTTTGTCAGATTTGTTCGTTATCTATTGCATTTTTTGAGGCAGTGAGATGTAAAAGATAGAGTGAAGGCTAAATATAGATAATGTACTGAAGAACGTTGCATGAATGCTCTGTCCACCGGAATTTATGTGCATACTTGTAGCTTATCAAAAGTAACTTGATGAGAATTACTATTGGCTATTTGGCCATTTCCACTACCAAATGACATGAGAAAGCTATTTCACTAAGATGTTAAGTTGTTTTGTATAGTGTCAAATATGTTGATTGTCTTAATTGAACCATTGGAGGAGTTTAGTGGCTGTCTGCAGCTGTAAATTTGTTTTCTTTACATGCAATATTTCCAGTTTCATTCTACTGCTGTTGTGCTGTGTACAATGAAGAAAGCGAGATTGTCTTACTGAAGAAAGCGAGGTTGCCAACCGAAATTATATGTGTCCCGAAAAATTTCAGCTTCTGAAGAAAGCGAGGTTGGCAACCTCGCTTTCTTCAGTAAAATTTTTTTTCTCGGTTTCTAAAGAAAGCGAGGTTGGCAACCTCGCTTTCTTTAGGAATTCTATTTTTCCCTCGTTCCTGAAGAAAGCGAGGTTGCCAACCTCGCTTTCTTCATGAAAAAGAAGAAAAAAAATTTTCCTGAAGAAAGCGAGGTGGCAACCTCGCTTTCTTCAGAAACCGAACAAAAAAAATGTTTCCGAAGAAATCGAGGTTGCTAACCTCGCTTTCTTCGGGACATAAGCAAAAAAAATTTTCCTTAAGAAATCGAGGTTCCCATCCTCAATTTCTTGAGTTCCGGAAACTCCAAAAAAACATCCCTATTTTGGGAATTTCAGCCAATTTTTACATTATTTTGGGAAAAAATTCGGCCAAACAATGGAGATTTTTTCTCTCCCAGCTTCATTACACGCACGTCCAACAGTAGAGGATAGAGGCAATTAACTACTCAGCCACAAATTCATCCATAAATTCCCACTGCTCCTATTCCCTTCTACTGCTACTGAAGATCTCATTTTTTCGACACCCACTAAAGAATTAAATCAATAAAGAGAGAAGGGGTGGAGGCAGGTGGAGGGGAAGGCGTCGGAAGCTTCTGGAAGCCCACCATGGTGAATTTTTTCGGTTCTGTTTTCGCGGTGATTCAGATGGAGGGTGGACTTGGGGCTGGGTCAAAATATTTTGGAGGTTGATTGGTGGATTTGGAAGAAGGAGAAATGGGTGGTTGGAGAAATGGAGAGGTTGAAGGTGGCACCAGAAAATGCAGAGCGGGGTGGCTGTGAGAAGGACAGTGGCAGAGGAGGGATGAGCGGCGGTCGGTAGCAGAGGAGGGTGGGGCGGTGGTTCGGGGCAGTGGGATGAAAGTTGAGGAGGTTTGAAAGGGAAGGGGGAAGTAGTAGGAGTGTTCAAAAAATGTCCAATTCAAATTAGTCGGCCAATCCAATCCATGTATGGTAAATGGATTGGCTTATTTGGTTTTTGGATTGGCTGAATAGGCCAAACCGAATTCTTAAACGGTTAAATGATTTGGAATTGGATTTGAATCTCAATCCAAATAAAGAACCCTCATTACATTCATCAATTGTAAGTGAGTTATAAACAATGTTCTTTAGATGTTTCTTTATCATCTTATATTGAGTACAACCACTTAATTTTGCCGGAATCTTATTCATGATACGCCATAAACACAGATGATGATGAGAATAAGCCAAATAAGAATTAATATAATATAATATTTATTAAATTTATTTAATAGTTATTTAATTAAGTATTTGAGGAGGATGGTGAAGATTGAAGAAGAATACTGATTGTTGAGGACTAAATCTAAAGAAGAATATCAATGCCATTTCTATTATTTGGTTATTTTCTAATGTTATTAATGACTGTTATTTTAGTTTTAAACTTATTTTGGAGAAAACATTAATTTTTTGGGTTTGACTATTTTATTATTGTAAGATTCTGATCATGGGATGACTATACTTTTGAAGTATTTTTATAAGATTTTTTCTTCTTTTTATTTGGCTTATTCGGGCCCCAAACCGAATAAGCCATGGCTTAAATGGTTTGGATTGGTTTGGTTTTTACTTAAACGGTTTGGTGTTTGGATGCTGATTTTTTTTTTGAAAAACCTGAATTACCCAATCCAAATAAGCCAAATAAGTCAAATAAATCCAAATGAACACCCCTAGGAAGAAGAGAGGGGGGAAGAGAGAAGGGTTTGGACATTTATTAAATAATTTATTAAGATAAAAAAATATTTTAATAATGAATTGACAAAAATATCCCTGAAAATATGGCATGTGAGGAGAACGTGATAGCTATTCTGTTAATTATAACGGAGGCTAATGACAAAAAGTACTTTTTTGGCCCGTTCAAATTAGTTTATGTATACATTTGGTTAAAGAAAATGAAAAGTACCAAAACGGACACAAATGAAAAGTAAATATATATTAAATGCAGTTCACTCTTAAAGTAATGAAGGGTTAAGTCTGAAGGCGCAGGCAGTAACGACAATTAATGGTATCCCAAAAAAGCTATGTCGTGCCTGTCGCCCATGAATTTTTATGAGTTTCTTAATGGAATTCGCAAATAGAGTAAAGTTGCATATGATATTTCATAGTGTTATAGATCTAAGATACAGAAAAATTACATCCCCCAAGGTTTGGCTAAATTACAATAGCATCTTCCTAGTTTGATTAAATAATAAAAATCCCATTTGACAGGAAGACGAGTTACAATTCCCCCATGAGGTTTGGATAAATTACAAAATCACCCTCCTAGATTGATTAAATAACAAAATCCCCCTTGACTAGCAGAAAAATCACACTTTCCCCCCTTAAGTTTGGATAAATTACAAAATGACCCCCCTAATTCGACTATAAAATTGACCCAATTAAAAATTCAAATTATGACATAAACATGATATATTTGGAAAGACTAAAGTGCCTCTAACTTAATCTATATAAATTTTGAAGATCCAAATGCCCTTTCATAAAGACACAAAAAGAACGTTTAAAATCCATGATTTATTATGCTAAGAGAAAATAAAGCTTTTTCTATTTTTCAAAAAAACCCATTAATGAAGATCATTTTCAACCCTTGAAGAGTCGGTAATTGAAGATAATTTTTAACAAATTTCTCTAAACATTGCATTATTACTGGCTCCCATACCATATTTACGGTCGCATAGAGATAAATTTGTCAAAAATATCATCACTTACGGGCCTTTCTAGAATTGAAAAGGCAACCATCAACGATGTTTTTGTTTGAGAAATAGAAAAAACTTTCTTTCTCTTGGCGTAAGAAAAAAAGTATGGATTTTAAGCACTCATTTATGTCATTAGAAAGGGCATTTTGATCTTCAAAATTTCAAATATATTAAGTTATGGGCATTTTAGTCTTCCCAAGTATATAGTGTTTATGTCATATTTCAATTTTTAAACGGGTCAATTTTATAATTAAATTAGAAGAATTATTTTATAATTTACCCAAACCTCAAGAGGAAATTGTAACTAACCAGCCAGTCAATGGGGGTTTTTGTTATCTAACTAAAGTAGGAGAGTGCCAAACCTCGGGGGGTGGGGGAGGGGTATGTAATTCGCCCAAACAAATAACCAGTTTTTCTTGAATTAGTTCTTGTAACGTAAACATGGAAAACTTTTGATTGATATTAGAGTCCTAAAATTGAGGGATTACGTTTGATTGATGTTGAATATATCCAAAAATAAAAGTAAACTTCTTTTTTGTTAGATTTTGATAAACAAAGGAAATGTTACTCTTTATTTGGAAATGGTTAATTTGTCTTTAATGATTTATTTGAAATATTAAATTATTTGTTCCCTTTAAAAAGAATTGATTAAACTGCCAAAAATATCATATTACTTTTCCAAATTCTCTCGTTTGCCCTAAAAATGTCATAATATTTTAAAAAATGGGCCGAAAATGTCATTTGGCCATTAACCTCCATTTGCCTTCACGGAATGGCCATCATGTGCTTCTCACATGACTATTTTTAGGGACATTTTTGTCTGTTAACTGTTCATTTTTTTTTTCTTCTTCCCTATATTTACTGTTCATATTTCTTCCTCAAATTCCTCCACCTTCCTCCTCTCTCCTGCACTTCTGTCAACCTCCCTTCCCCTACTCCCTTAGCTGCCATCCACCTCCCCTCCCCCTCTCTCCGTCGTCCACCTCCCCTTTCCTCTAAGTTAGAAATCGAGATTAACAAATGTGTTCAGTTATGGAGTTAGATTTCTTACAGAAATCACATGTCACCCTGTTGTTCCCTGCATTGAAATTCCCTTTGTTCCCATGGCTAGAGCTCCCCTTGGGTATCCCACCTATTGGTTGTAGCCTTGCCTAGTTGCTGTCATTTCTGCGATTCTGGAAGTTCACAAGTTCCGCCTATACCTCCTCAACCTTCATGGCTCTCTCAACAGCAGCTATGTAACTTGTCAGATCCGAAGACGCGAGTGCATTATTAATCTCCACCTTGAACCCTTGAACGAAGCGATTTCTTCTTTTTCCATCCGTGGTAACCATTTCTGTCGCGTACTTTGACAATTTGGATAACTTCGCCTCGTACTCTGTAACCGTCTTATCAGCTTGCTTGAGATTGATAAATTCCGCTTCCTTACGACCTGCGACAATAGGAGGAGCATTTTTCCTTGAATGCTGCAACAAAATTTTCCCAGGTGGTGGCGGTACGTTCTGTAGTCCATTCAACAAAATCCTTTGCCGCCAATTCCAATCGGAACGTTGTGAAGGCCACCTTGCATTCATCACTATATCTAAGCACCGCAAAAATTTCACTGATAGCCTCCAGCCACCCTTCTGCTTTCTCGGCATGAGGCTCACCATTAAATTTTGGTGGTCCAAGTTTCAAGACACGTTCCAAGGCCACGTCCTCACTTTGTACCCCTGTTGCATTTTGGCCTTGACCCTGTCTGGTAGCGCTCGTCCATTCAATCCATTGTAGCGGTTATGCGCTCCATGGTGGTGCCCACTTGAACTCCCATGTCCTGAACCTTTGGCTCCGGTTGAGCCCTCGTAGCGGAGGCAGCTACCTTATTGCCGGTGTTTCTACTGCCTCTTGCCATCTACACGATAGTTATATTACTACATGAATGTCTTATTTGCCATTGTAGTAGGTAATGGAAGAAAGTTAGAGACACAGAGAGTGCAACTAAAATAACTCAAATCAAATAGTTCACCAAAATAGCTAAAATCCAAAATGTTTTATTTTCACTAAAATCTCTATTAGTACTATTTCCCAAAAAACACCCTATGCGCTTCCTCCTATATTATGGTGAAACAACGTAGGCCCGTCCTTTCCTATGTCCAGCAATGCTATCACTCAATCGCAATCATTGCGTACCGTGTTACTAGAGAAATTTGTTATTTATATTTATCACAGGAACCTGGCTCTGATACCATATGTGACATCCCACCCCGACTCCCTTTTAGAAGCTATTCCTAAGGGTTGTCAACTAGGCGTCATCAGGGCTCTCGCCCACAGTAACAGTACAGAATTGAGTCTTTTGACAGCGTTCCATAAACAGATTAAGTAAATAGAACCAAAGTAGTAGCAACGCCCACCACTTGGGCCCATAGCTATAGTAAGTTCAATCGAAAGAAATAGTAAATAGGCTCTTATCAAGATAAACAGAGTTTAGCTCCTAATTACTCGGGTCACAAAAGCATGTCTTACTCGCGAACGACGACTGATACTCCTCTGCTCGAGCCTCTTCTTGATCAGGTACGATGAACCGCTCCACTTAAACCCAACCTAGAAAATAGTATTTTCGTTTTGTGAGCTAGGAAGCCCAGTGAGAAATCTCATATTTGTTGATGATTAATTGAGAAAATTTTCTTGCTTGTAAACATGAGTTTTGGAAACCAGTGTAACCATATATTTTCAAAGCACATAAACAGTAATGCAATACAATAAGCAATTCAATAATTAGTTGCAGTATAAGGATACAGATGAGGTCGTCGAGGGTGTCCTTTTATGGATATAAGGACAGGGTCCCCGACAAACACTCTCGGTTCTTCAATTCCACAACTCCAACAGTATATTAGTATAGCCAGCTCAGTAGTGGTATATCTCGAGATAACCTGCAGTACCCACTGAGTCTAGCCAAGCGTTCAGGCCCAATACCGACCTCGCCAGTTTGAACCACCGGGGTTTGGGATCCTAATGTCACCAGAGTGATAAAGTAAGCCTCCTGCGACCAGTAATAGCATACAACATACACAGTAAATACAGTAAAACAGTAATTCCAGTAAAAGTGACCGGGCAATAAAATACAGCCCCGATCACACAAACAATCAAAAAAACCAAAACGCAAACAGGCACATTAGATAGTAAATATGCATGAGAAAATTTTGAGAACACAGTAAACGAAAATCTTTACATTCAAATTCTCAGTAAAAGGGAAATCTTTAATTTCAAAATCCCAGTGAAGGAAAATATTTGAATTTCGAAACCTCAGTGACCGGGTCAATCCCAATCTATATATATTTATATATACTATATATGTACTCGAAAGTAGTTAAAATAGCGAGAAATTCTAACCTTTGATGCTTAGTGCGTTGGTCTTTCCCTAGTAGAATCTGTAAATTTATATCCCATGTTATTAGCCTTTCCTATATTTTAGGCATTACGTGTTATCTTAAATTGCTACATGTATATGCATGCCCCTATGCCATGAACAATAAGAGGTTCAACTCATTTCATGTCCCGCAAGGCTTTCCGAACATTTTAGACTTAAGCATCACCTTAAAAGAGACAACTCTTCTTTCCCTAGCAATTCTTTTGACCTTTTTAAAACTGAGCTTCATATTTGCCAAATTAGAACTAGCAGGAGATCTTCTGTCAACTTTTTCCCTGTCTTCCCTGTCCACCCTCTCACAATGGAGTAGTGGGCCCCATGATGTGATATGTGGGTCCCATACCCCATTGTGAGAGGGTGGACAGGGAAGACAGGAAAAAAGTTGACAGAAGATTTGATCCCATTAGAACCCGAGAGCCAAATTTCTGAGATTACTCTAAATTCCAAATCCTATGCAACTAATAGTTGTTGGCCATACACACACATATATATATATATATATATTTATATCTTTAATTGCTGCCTTTAACCTTTGTGTGTAGTGTATATACATAGATATAGATGTAGATATATACATAAAAAACAACTTGATCTTCTATATGTGCAGCACTTATACATATATGCATATATATTCACTGCACATGCACCTATTCGTGGATCTACCCACATAAAAACCATGCTTTAATTTGTCTACATTGTGTGCATTCCCTTCAATTAACTAAGATTATATAAATTTTTATTATAATACACACCTAAACCCATCTGAAACCAGTACCAATTTTATGCATATTAACACATTCCATCCATCCATATTAAAACCGTGAACTCCACTGACCCCCACCTCCGCAATATTCATGCATAAACCTATATATATCCAGATACACATGCATACGAAAAAACTCCCTGATTTCTTATCTGCATACCAACACTTCTATGCATTTATATATGGATCCAATTTATTCGAGTAGTCTTCAGTGTAGGTTATACAGCTCCGTCGCTTACGTTTTCGGATTCCGACGAGGCCAACACAACAGCAACGCAGAGAAATTCATACATTAATCTACTTTGCAGACATGCTCGATCCCCTTAAATAGTAGCAGTCCAATTGCCTGTGAAAAGAGCAGCGCCTCCGATTTCTCGTTCCCTGTCTTCTAAATGGCTTTGCCCGACGTCCGTCGACTATAGGTATCAGCCCAAGGTCACCTACCTAAATCTTTAGCCGAACTATTGCATAGTAACTAAAAATATCTTCTTAATGGTCCCGTAATCCGAAAACAATAGGAACGAAGAGTTTACCCGATTCTCTCCCGACGATGGTGAACTCCAGTCCTCTATCCCTTCTTCTCTGTCTACGGAATGGTTTCTGCGAAACCAAACACACACCCGAAGCGACTGCGATATTAACCCCAACAAGTAAATTAGTAAGCGAAAAGCATATTGTCGGCGTCTACACTATCTAGATCGAGCTTTTACAATCGGAAGTCTTACCTTCGTTCGAAACGATAGTGCACTATGGTTTGCCCACCCCAGTTTTCCTTTTGTCGCTGCAGCAGCCAACGAGTGAGAGAATTTAGGAGCCGATAGTTTCTGATGGAACGCTTTTGTGAGGGAAAGGAACAAACGATTTTGCGATTGATCTGAGAATTGTTCTCGTTGTTCTCGGTTTAAAAAGATTAGCTAACGTAAACATATCAGGCAAGTGGGCAACAGATTTGGTGCGAGATGATACCGAAACGTGCGCGAGAAAGTAGCGAGTTAGGAGACGTGAGCTTATGAGTGCTCTATCATTAGCTGAAGATGAGATTCTCTGGAGTCCTTGATCCAACTTTTAACGGCAATAGAGCTGCATTACCTCAATTCCCATATTACTTGCACCCGTTAATGATTTACATAATTTTATTATTATAATAATTTTATTTTATTAAATTTATTTTTCCCTTTTTAAAATTTAAATATGTGATCTCCTAAAGTTAGAAATTTAGAATCCCTTAATTTGAATTTAACTCCAAAATTCCAGTAAATACTCAATTGAACCCAAAATCAAAGTTAACTTAACCGCAATACTGAAGTACAATTTCCTATTATTTTTCGAGGCTTCACAACCTACCTGTTAATTGATGCATTTGGAGGTCGATTTCTCTGCTGTTGTGTTTGATTGTACATCTTTACTTTAAAGAGAGGTTTTTATACACTACAACAAAATTTGCCTATTAGGACTCCCTTAAGTGTCCCAGTAGACTACATAATAGGACTTATGCCACAATAGGACTCAACATATATAAGTCCCATAAGTGGAAGTCACAGTAGGGGTAATAGGACTTAAGTTAGAGTCCTATAAAAGAGTATATCTAATAAAACTTTTGTAGGAGTCCTATTATCTAATAAACAAAATTCGATGTTAAGACACTTAACAGTGTCCCAATAAGTGTAATACTATTAGAACACATAAAATGAGTCATATTGAAAATTGATATTAGGACACTTTTTAATGTTTCAACAAGTACATATTATTGAGACACTTAAAATGTGTCACAAAAATTGGTAGATTAATTTTGAAATAAAGGACACATTAAAGTGTCCTAATAGATATTGCAACTTTTTTTTTTTTACATTAAAATTTAAAACTAAAACATGTAATACAATTCATAATCTAATTCTCAAAAAATACTTCATAATACTTAAGAAACAAAAAATACGCATAACAATTCATAACTTCTACAACTAAGTAGTTAAAAAGTTAATGTCATTATCCTCCGTAGATAGTTAATCTAACAATAATATGTGTATTTTCCTTCCTCAACCTGCAAATGTTCATAATCTAACAACAAAAAATGAGTTGTCTAACTATCAAGAAATATGACAAACAACTTTGCAACTCTATCACTTCAAGTTGAGGAAATGAGCCATTCACCAAATTGTTCCACTTAATCTTCATCAACCTTAATCACCTAAAATTAAAACAATAATGGAGGTTATAATTCCAACTTTTCATACCTTGATTCAAAAGGTAAAAACCAAGTTATAATTTATGAACCTCAAAACCACTGCAAGACAAATCGACAAAAATAAGAACATGATTAGGTTGAAAGATGTTTGATACCAAGTTGAAAGATGTTTCGACAGTGGAACCAAATTCAAAGCTACCATTTCAAAAACAAACAGTAAAATATATTTAAGCTTCATTCCTACCATTTCAAAGCTACAAGGAAGAAAAGACATAATCTCAAAAAAAAGTAAGAAAAGGCATTACATAATACTGAAAGCAGCACAAAGCCACACACATCCTTGGTTTCATAATATAATTAGATATGCACCATGAACTCCGGCTAAGAACATCGTCTTAATTACACAAAAAGATAAAATTACAGTATTATAATAAGAAGCAATCAGTTCCAGTGTTCCACCACGCTCATTTTGATTTCTTGAAATTATTTTCTTTCTTCTTCCTCAGTACATACACAACATATCACAAATAGCAAATCTTATAGTCCTTGAAGCTGATAAAATCAAGCCAGTTGAAATGTAAGTTGAAGCCCTCATCACATTATGAAAAAAGAAAAATCAGCCAAAGTACAATAATCTAGGAGAATCCATGTCCAATGCATTTCCAATAAGGATCAAACATGGTGATAGCAAATCCAGGATCACTTTTAGCTTTCGAAACAAAATAAAAAAAGATGATCAACACTAATGGGTAATATCTCCAGAATAGTCACAACTTTTGCTCAATGAGAATTAAGCTGCTCTTTGATACCAAGTTGAAAGATGTTTCGACAGAGGAACCAAATTCAATCATATCATCCATTTACTTATGAGTCAAGAAAATAGGCAATCAAAAATGCTAAGAATTTAAAGTAAGGCCAATCTTGCCTGTTCTGTTTCATATCGCAGTACAGAGAACCAATCTGATGCTTCCACTTGTGCAACTCTATAGGCTTTCCCTTGGTTGATGCAGGCTGCACAAGGAAAGTATTAACTCATTTGAAAGAATCGATTAAACTGAATAGCAAGGTAGAAGATGATACAAAAACTCAAATGACTAAAACAGAAAAAGGTAATACAAACAGTTCTAGAAACATATATAAAATTACTAAGAACGCAAAGCTCCAGTTAACATTTAGCAAATAATACCCAGGTGGCCGCCATTAATTAACCATTAAAAACTAAAAAAATTACCATATTTAACATAGTGAAATACGACTGAACAACCTCAATATTTCCCGCATATTGCATACATTAACCTAAAATAGAGAAAATGACAAAAAATGACTCAAAGGGTAAAATAACAAAAGGAAACAACAAAGATTGCAAACTAGTTACTTTAACATCAAACCTTATTTCAATCAATCTTCGATAACAATGGTTGGAGCACCATCATGAATCCAATTCAAATCTTCAAGATATTGATAGCCAACTGGAATTTTCAAAAAAAAAAAAAAAACTGGAATTTCCAAGTGTGTATCAATAGACTCAATTGGATCCATATCATAGGCATCTCTAGCTTTTGATAATATGGCAACGTGTCACCCTTTTTGAGTCGGATCAACAACATAAAATATTTGCTTTGCTTGAAAAGCCAAAATAAATGGCTCATTATGAGGCCTTAAATTGGACAAGTTCACCAATGTGAAACCATCTTCATCCTGTTTTGCTCTCTTTCCTTGAGGAACCCAATCACAATCGAATAAAGCTATCTTTTTATCACTGGCATACTGCAACCAACAATATTCTTCAAAACACCATAATAGGCAACCTCTCCAACAGTAGAATTTTGGTCTCTAGTACTTGAAAACTAGACGTTGATGCACTAACAATTACTCCACTATTTTGTATTTTCCTTTTTTATTTCAACTCTTTTGTGTGAAATCTAAAACCATTCACTAACATTCGCTTATAATAAAGTCCAACAGAATTTGGACCCCTTGCTAGTATTTTCAAGTCACTAGAAATAGGATCATCACCTTGTAACCTATGCACCTATTAAATGGCATCAAAAGAATTTATTTAAAAGTTCAAAAATCAAAACTTGAAAAGTAATTGTTTGTTACTTACTCTTTCAGCAAACCAAGATGCAAATCGTTCACCATGAATTCGTTCAACTTCATGCTTTGAAGAGCGTAAATGTTCTTTTTTCACTATCTCAAGGTGTTCACTGCAAATGAAACAAAACTCCATTAAAAGTAGCTACACTATATAAATGAAAACATAAAAATTGAAAATGCATTGCTACTTACTCAATAAATGGTTTTGTCTTCACCACAATTGAATAGCACATATTGATGAGCTTTTCGAAGTGTGACCTCATCTAGTAATTTTGCCTCTCCTTTAACCAAAGGGCGCCTTGATTCGAGAAAGCATCTAATTTATGGGATTCTACAGAATTCCCATCATCATTCCTACTAGACCGGTTGAATCTCGTTTCAACTTCTTCAGCAAAATATAAAGAACAAAATGCCATACACTCTTCTGTAGTATATCTTTCTGCAATGGATCCTTCAGGTCGACTTCTGTTTTGCACATATGACTTAAGGTGCATAAGTACCTAAGGCATTACACACACAAGAATAATTTGTTTAAAAATACAAACTTAGACAACAAAAAGAATAAATAAATATAGAGATAAATTCATATTCAAGTTTAGTACATTTCAATAGGATACATCCATTGATAATGAATCGGACCACCAATTCTTGCTTCACTAGCCAAGTGCACACTTAGGTGGACCATAACATCAAAGAAAGATGGCAGAAACACCTTCTCCAATTGGCATAATATTACACTAATATCTTTCTCCATATAAAATAATTCGCTAGGTTTCAAAACTTTAGAACACAATTCTCTATAGTGTCTGCTCAACTTTATCAAAGGAACATGCACAGACTTCGGTAATTTTTTTCTTAATGATAACAGCAGAAGTTGTTGCATCAAAATATGATAATCATGAATTTTTAGACCAAAAATTTTGGGAGGTTTTGTCTGCACACCCCTTGAAATATTTGATGCATAACCATCTGGAACTGTCACTGATTTCAATGTTTTATAGAATATCTCAGCCTCTTTCTTATCCAGTGCAAAGCAAGCACAAGGCAAGAAAAAAATTTTCGAACCATCTTCAGCAACAACTTCAATAGGATGAAGATCTCTCCTAATGCCCATTTTTTCAAGATCACGTCTTGACTTCAAATGATCCTTACTTTTCCCATCTAAATTCAATAACGTTCCCACAATGCTCTCACAAACATTCTTTGTAGTATGCATGACATCAAGATTATGAGGCAATAGATTATCTTTCCAATATGGTAAACTAAAGAAAATACTTTTCTCCTTCCAATTAAAAGGCAACTTCGGATTATCACGAACTTATTTACCAAACTTCAATTCTAACCATCCAAATCAACTAAGATATTAGATCCTGTTGGTCTAGAAGGTGGACCTTTGTTTTCTTGACTCCCATCAAATGACCTAGAATCTTTTTGAAAACAATTATCGTTTTCTAGAAATCGATGATGACCAATGTAACATTGTTTTTCACTATGTGTCAATCATCGTGACTCAGTATCCTTGTAAAAGGCCATACAAGCCATCCCTTCTTTAGTGCTCCAACCTGACAAGTTTGCATATCCAGGAAAATCACTAATAGTCCATAACAATGACGCTCGCAGTTTGAAATTCTTCTTGCACGATGCATCATAAGTGTCAAGCCCTTCATCCCATAATTCCCATAATTTTGTTATCAGTGGTTCAAAATACACATCAAGAATATTTCCCGATTCATGTGGGCCAGGTATAAGCAATGACATCATAACAAAGGATTGCGTCATACACATCCATGGCTGCAAATTGTAAGGTACCAACATTACTGGCCATGTACTATGATTAACATTCATATTCTTGAAAAGGATTAAATCCATCAGTTGCCAAACCCAATCTAACATTTCTAGGATCATTACCAAACTCTGGATATTTAAAATCAAAATATTGCCAAGCCGTAGAATCAGTTGGATGCCTCAAATTGCCATCTTTGGTACGACTTTCAGCATGCCATCTCATGAAAAATGCAGTTTTTGAAGACATAAATAGACGTTGTAATATGTCCTTTAATAGGATGTGCCACAACACTTTCTATGGGATCTTTCTCTTTTCACCCATTGGATCACCATTCGAGACTATCCATCTAGTGCACTTACATGTATCACATTGTAGGCTACCTTCATCTTTACCCCAATACAATGTACAATCATTTGGACATGGATCATACTTCTTATAAATAAGACCTATTCCTTCAATGACTTTTCTTGCTTCATAATGAGACTTAGGTAGTCCCACACCTTCTGGAAATGCATTCAATAGCTCTAACAACATAGTAAATATTTTATTAGAAACCTTCCCTAAACATTTAAGTTGATACAAGCGCACCAAAAATGATAGTTTTGAAAATTTCTTACATCCAGGCCATAAATCTTGTTGGGAGCCATCAGCTAACTGATAAAATTTCTTAGCTTCTTCGTTTGGCTCTTCAACACCAATATCTACATTATCTCCCATTTCAACATCATTAAACGGTACCCCAAAGGCATCTTGAATCATCTCTTGTATATTTTCCCCAATACTTGGCTCACATTGGATGAACTTATAGCACTAGAATCGGAAGTTTAGCCATGCACTGTCCATTTAGTATAGCCCTTTTATGAAACCAACACATCATAAATGAACTTCTACAACACCCCTTGGTAACCATACATAATTTTTACATCTCATACAAGGGCACAAGATCTTTCCCTCTACACCCGCATTTCCTTGAGTGAAAGCAAAATCAAGAAACATTCTCACGCCGGTAATATAGGCGTTGCTATATCTAGAGAGCTTCATCCAAGTAGTATCCATATTAATTGAGATTTACACAGGCACGTCTAGCATAATAATATAGTATATCAAGCAAGAAACAAGCTATAACAAAAACTATTTCATTGAAAGATTGTCCAAGCAAGATATGAAACGGAATAAAAGACTAGCAAATATATATTATCAATTATAATGAGAGTTGGCTACAAAATTTTGTGGTAAAACAAAGTCATTGCACTGAACTCTTCTTTCCTGTTCTTTCTGACACCAAAATAAATGATAAGAAAAAGTGCAACCAGTCCTACTTTGGATAAAATCCAAAATACTACATTTCCAGGATAAAATCCAAAATACTACATTTCGATCAACATACATCAACACAGCACTGAAACAGCTTAATTTAGCAGACCATTAACTAACAAAGTTTCTCTCTTTTTCCTCCCAATATAATGGAAAATGAATAATCCAATTTTAATTGAATTTTTAAAGCCAACAACACATTTCATCATGATACTAAGATCAAGTATTCCTATTCCCCGCAAAACTCTAAAGAATAAATTCCTCAATTTTAGCTAACATGCATGTAATACAAAGCTCATTTTACTTAGAATGAAATTTTAAAAAAACAAAAACATTGATTACTATCCTTTCCTCCCAATTCAAGGAAATCCCTTGGGTGGGACTCTTTCAGTTCCTAAGCCAAGTATGCAAAAGCAAAGGCAGAAGAAGAAGAAGATAAACTGAACTTGAATGCAACAGGATTAATTCAATAAACTGCTTAGCTTTTAAACAAATAACAAAATTGTGATCGCAATATACTTTCAAATGATACCATAACATGTTTACCACTATTCGAAATAGAAATTTGAGACAAAAAATATACCTTTTTAAGACTAGTTGCTCTCAACGGTGCCAGGGACGTTTTGCCGTTGCTCCAACCGATGTATCTGCCAGGAACTTCTATTTAAATCTAGTAGTAAGAAATGAATTAGAAGCATTCTGAAAATTACAATACGTAGAACCACATTAATTAAACAACATCTAAATGACCGAGAACAGAGGTGGAGAACAACCTAAGAGAGCTGTTGTGAGAGACGGTAATGGCTGAAATGACTCATTCTTCTTTTTCCAGCTAATCTTTGAGTCCTAAAAGCCATCATTGCAAATCCAAAACAATTAATTTTCTCAGCTGTCAATCAATATCAATATCACTATCATAATATAATACCATGGCTTCAACTCATAAGCTTTTTTAGTGTTGTGCTTTTGTAAGAACTCATTTTTTACCTCTCTTTCATGAGCGAAATACTAGACTATCAATTTATAATGCAAAAAACACAACAAAAAAAAGAAAAGAAAAGAAAAAGTTCCCAAGTCTCTATAATGATCACAAACCCATTATAATGTCTAGCCCTCAATGAAAAATCATGTTTCTATGCTGTAATCAAACCAACAAAATCATGAAGATGGCTTAAAAACACACAACACAAGATGTTGATTTAGAAACAAAATCGAAAGAAGAAGAGAGTGAATCGATTATCACATCTCTGCCCTCGTAGCCGAAAAAGAAGAAATAAACAAAATTGAAAGTAAATCATTTAGGTACAGACACACATTCAAATTAACTATCGAAGACAGAAACCTCAAAGTTTAGATCAATAGATTGGACCTAGGAAGCGAAGTAAGAAAAAACACACAGAAATTCACCGAGTAGAGAGGGAACCGCACTTACATTTGAAGAGAGTACTCAGTTACTGAGAGGTTGTGAGAATTGAGAACCCTCGTGATCCAATTTGTTCAATTCACTTTGAAGAGAGTACTGCAGATTCAATTTGAAGAGAGTAAGGCCTGTTTGGTATGATTTTCAAAACATAGTTTTGAGATTTATTTTGATTTTATAATATTAAAATTGTATTGAAAATGTAAAAAGGTGTATTGAAAAATGTAAAAAAGTGTATTGAAAATGATGAAAAATTATTATAAAATTCAAACTTTTCTCAAAACATGATTTTGAGAAACTTGGGTTTGGGATTTTCGCAAGATAAGGGTTTGGGTTTCCTTTCTGCCCAACTTTTACTGAGGCTTATTGTGATTTTCTTTTTTTGCGCTCAAGACCTGCCCTTTTTTCCCCAAACCCGCCACCACATTTCATTTCACTCCCTCCCTTTTCTTCAATAATTTTTATCATCTAATTTTTAACAATTGAATTTCTCACCATAAAAAGATAAATTTGTTCTTGTAATAATATTAGAGGGGGCATGATATTTGCAGCGACGAAATCGATATTTGCAGCGACATTTTTTTGTAAAAAGACTAAAATGCCCTTGGAGAAAAAAAATTAAAATAAATTAAATTTTCATTCCTACTACTACTAAAAAAAAGTGCAAAAGTGTCGCCGGTCGCCGGCGACACTTTTGTGCAAAAATGTCGCCAGCGACACTTTTGGCCAACACTTTTGTGCAAAAGTGTGACCAGCGACACTTTTGTGCAAAAGTGTCGCCAGAGTCCGGCGACACTAACCCAGAAGTGTCGCCGGCGACGGCGACACTTTTGCACAAAAGTGTCGCCGGACTCTGGCGACACTTTTTCACAAAAGTGTCGCCGGCGACACTTTTGTCCCCCTTCCCAACTTTCTTATTTGCAGCGACCACCGGGCGGATCTTCCCCATTCCGGTAAAAAATTGCACCATTTTGACAAAACTACTAATAAATTCGGACATAATACAAGTAAAATAATTAATAAAACTACATAAAAAAAGAAAAAAAAAACCAAAGTGCTGGAATAATTTTAAAAAATATATATATATTTCCGGAACCATCGCCGGGAGATGGTTTTCTACAAAACCATCGCCGGCGACCGGCGATGGTTCCGGAAAATTTAAAAAAAAAAAAAAAAAATTATTCTAACAGATTGAAAATTTTTAATTTTTTAAATTTTTTTTTACCCCAAGGGCATTTCGGTCTTTTCACGCAAAAATGTCGCTGCAAATATCGAAACCGTCGCTGCAAATATCAATTCCGTATTAGAGTAATGTACGTAATTATTTTACTTAAAATGTTATTAACACGTCAATTAATCATTATTTATGTTATTTATATTAAATGATTCCATTCAAATGATTCAAAAATTAACATTAATAATTATTTTAATAAAAATCAACCTTCATTTAATCTTGGGGCATGTTATTTACAGGTACCATTTTACTAAACACAGGACACTTTTTAAAATTTTAAATGGTGAAATGACATAAATGCCCCTGGTAATTACCATGGTGAAAAAAATTTTACCTACCCACAACTACCCATCTTCTTCATTACTCCTGAGAGCCTTCATTTCTCCATTTCTCCATTTCTCCATTTCTTACATTCATACATTTCTCCTACATCCATACATTCATTCTAGATCCATTTCTTTTCCATTGCTTGAGTTTCATGGCGAAAAATACAAATGAAGATACATATTACACGGTACGTATGACATTACCATTTGTATGTCTTAAAGGTAGGAGCTTTTTCGCGTTTTAGCGTCACTGGGTGAGAATCGCCCACGACGGGCGATTGTATCACAAAAACGCGCCTGTACTAAGCGATTTTTTGTGAGACAGTCGTCGAAGGCCACCAATTTTCGGAAAAAACCGCCAACACTGGCGCTTTTCATCGGAAAACACGCCAGTGTTGGGCGTTGTTTTTGTAAAACGCGCCATGGGGAGGCGTGTTTTTTAAAAAAAATATGTGGCCTGTGGCGTTTTTTTCGCAAAACGCGCCCTCTGGGGCGACGTTTATGGAAAAACACGCCCCTCCTGGGCGTTTGTATGGGAAAAACACGCCTCCAGTAGGCGTTTTTCACCCTGAAATGTCCATTCTCCATTTTTTTCACTGACTGCGGGAATTTCTAATATCATATTGGTTTACTTGACAGGCTCCGCACGTTTTGGATGACGTAAACGGTCTAGATTACACGGATGTATTTACGACTGATGAAGAGTTCACTACTCGAGCTGAGTTGATTGGCTGGGTTGAAGTCAGAGCTGCCGAGCATAGGTTTGATACGAAAATTACCTCTTCTAAAAAGTGGAAGGGGCCTCTGAAAGGGAGAAGAGGGAGAGTTGACATTTGTTGTGATAGAGCGGGGCAAGTGAGAAGCAAGGCACCCCCAGTTGAAGGGAAAATATCCCGTAACAACACTAGCAGCAAGCTGATGGTTGTCCCTTTAAGTATCAGGAAAAGAGAATAGTGGGGGTACCTGGAAGCTGAGTGTCATTAAAGGGCACCACAACCATGAATTACCACTGGTTAGAAACTGGCATCATAAGCAGTCCCAGTTGAATGAGGAGGAAAAGGAGAAAATTGCAGAAATGATGAAGATAAATGTGGCTCCAAAGCAGATGCTGTCAAAACTGCGATATGACAATGCGACTAATGTCACACGTATTAGGCAGGTTTACAATGAAACGGCAAAGGTTAGGAGAGAAGAGAGGGGAGATTTAAGTCCTATCCAGTATTTCCTGAAACTGATGCAGGATTACAGTTACTACTACTGGTACACAGCGGAAGATGAGCGTAACGCGCTTGAGAACGTGTTCTTCGCCCATGGGGATGTCCCTAGTATGCTTCGTAAGTTTCCGTACGTTTTGTATATGGATACGACATACAAGACCAACCGGTATGACATGCCTATGCTTCAGATAGTCTCTCATGTTCCGACGGATCAATACATACATATTGCCTTTGCTTTCTTGAGGGATGAGACATATGCAACTTATTTCTGGGCTATGACTAGGTTGAGGCAACTTTTTGATCCATCGACATATCCACATGTTGTTATGACGGACAGAGAGTCAGCTCTAATGAAAGCTGTCCACGTTGTTTTTCCCGAGTCTAAGCAACTACTGTGTAAACGGCATATTGCTATGGATGTGAGGAAGAAAGCACTCAGTGTTTGTACGGACAAAGAAATATTAGATGAGTTTGAAGGACGGTGGAGAAGAGTTATGAGTGCTCTAACGTATGACAAGTTCACGAAAGCTGTGGAGATCATTGAGACCAAATATAGAGGCCGGTGGACGTCCGTGGTTAATTATTTGCACCATACTTGGTTGGATCCCCACCGGACCAAGTTTGTCTCAGTGTGGACTAAAGAGATAAAACATTATGGAGGGCGCACAAACAACATGTGAGTCTATTCGATTTTGTAGCTTACAGTTATATATATATATATATGATACAATTACACATTATTCCCTTATTGACAACATGACATTTGTTCGTCTTTCATAAATGCAGGGCTGAGAGTGCGCACGCGCAGTTGAAGGGCGCAATTAAAACCGACAGAGGTTCATTTCCTACAATATTTTTGGCTATAAATGAGATGATAAAGTTGCATTTGGGTGAGATACGTAGTAAAATGGAGGCATCCCGAAGCAAAACAATCCGTGAAGCCAATTACATGTTGTACAGTAGGATCAATGGCAGAGTTTCGCAAGATGCCATACTGTTGCTGTTACAAGAATACAAAAAGCGAGGCGCAGTCTATGGGCAGAACAGTGAGATGTGTGGTTGTGAACTGCGAACCAGCTATGGCTTGCCGTGTGCGCATCAGATGGTTGAAATGGCTAGGAATTACACACCTATTGATCCCTTGGATGTGGACCTCTTCTGGAGGACCCTATCTTTGGATGAGGGGAATATGCCTAGCGATGAGGAACGGCAGACAGCACAAGGTAGACTGCATGAGATGTATGTGGAAGCCTCGCAGCGTTCGACTGCGGACATGTATAGGGTAGCGGGTGTCATGCACAGCACTTTGCACCCAGAGATTGTTGACCTCGCAGATCCCATTCAAAGGCCACGTAGGGGAAGGCCGAGGAACAACTCCACGCAGCGAGACCTTTCTGGCTACGAGCATGCCGAGAGGGAAGCCGGCCTAGGCAGAGGCAGGTCAAGAGGCAGAGGTACATATGGTTGTCATATCCTTTGCAATTGGTTTTTGTTTCGCTTATTTATTATGATGCTGATATTGTTCATGCATTCAAATACTATTTGCAGGTCGCAGCAGGTCAAGTGGGTCATCATCCAGGAGTATTCGAATGACTCCTAACGAATCCAACTGGCCTTTCAACCTCCCATCTTTGGTTAAACAGTTCGTGTTCGATTATATATGTTGATATAAAAATGTAATGGGTGATGGACACTGTGGGTTCAGGGTAATCGCTACATTCGTACATGGTGACGAATCCCTTTGGTCGCAAGTCCGGCGGGAGATGTCACATGAACTTCACGCGTATGCCTCATTATGGTTTGGCGTCCTCGGGTCAGATATGTATGATAAAGCTCTTAAAGTGTTGGATTACCACATAAGTCCGGCAGCAGATGCGTTCTGGTTCGATACTTATCTTTTTGGACTACTTGTCGCCACGAGGTACCAGAGGGTATTCGCAACTTACGGAGCGGAGTGTTGCACCTTCCTTCCACTTCGATTGCGGGGGTCCGTTGTAAGTGATGATCCGACCACCTATATCACTATGGGACATATCCGGAGCAACCATTTCATTTGTTTGGAGACGAGAGGTGAAATCTTGTTGCCCCCTGTCAGTGTTTGTGGAGATACCATAAGGACGACCTGATGGATGATTTGGAGGAAAGGTTATCACCTCGATTGGATAGATATCAGAGCTTGTACGTTGCTAGCTTAGGCAATGTAGAAAGGGAACCCACAATAGTTATCGATTAGCTAGCTTTATGATTTCAAAGTTATGGAATCCTCAGTTGTGTCTGTATTGACATATAGATGTATTGTATATTTAGAATATAATTGTCATGCTATTGATTATTGCAATAGGTTATGATTGTGGTTAGGTGTGTATGGACTGTGAAAACGTTTGGGCATGTGGTTTGTTGTTTAGGTGCTATCATGTTGGTTGAATGAGGTGCAGGCAGCAGAGAAACACGCCTCCCTTGGGCGTGTTTCATGGAGAAACACGCCTGAGGGAGGCGTGTTTCTCAGGCCTGAAGGAGGCGCTAGAAACGGAATAAACACGCCTGAAATAGGCGTGTTTTCGATTAAACACGCCTGTGAGAGGCGAGCTAATGGAAGAGAAACGCCTCTATCAGGCGTGTTTCTCCAGGAAAAGCCTGGAAGAGGCGTTTATCCTGGAGAAACACGCCTAAGTCAGGCGTTTTTCTGTCTTTCAGTGGCATTACTTGTGCGATTTGATAGAAACAAAGCGCTTTGAACCCAACACTGTTACCCACATCCGGAAACGCAAAATTACTTAATAATACAGTGCTATTGTGTTTAAATTGTACGAAATTTGGGCAGAGTCTCCCCTGTATATGAGCACTGAATCCCTGTTCATAACACATAATAAAGTACTAAATTGTTTTCTGCACTTCAATCAACGGCACACCCAGTAAAATGCAATAATTCGACAGTTCTATTGTGTTGGGTAGTGAAAAAAAAGTCATCCAGAGACAAACTAAAATCACATTATACATCATCCAAACATAAGGAATATAATGAACTAAGGCTGAAATGGAGATCGCAGCGCAAGTTGTTCCAGTCCCGGCATCAGTCCCTCCAAATGATAAGCAACATCTGCAATAGCCTGCCTACGTGTGTCAGGTTGACAGCGTGTTCAACCCTTGGATGAAAATAGACTGCCCGAGAGGCTAAATACTGAAGTCGCTGTAACAAGTAAAATGACGCTCACAATCAGCAACTAGTAAGACAGACAAATATATGTATGATTAAAATAAATTAACACATCATCTTACACTGGTCGCATTTAGGGACAGCTGGGTAGGATCAGGAGTGTATTCCTCGACAAGACCACTACTGACGCGGAGGTGCGAACGCGCCCGGAAGTACTCAAGGTAATCCTCGCTTGCTTCGTCAGTATACTCCGCTCTCTTCATGTCTCGCAGAAGCCTTGTATGCGAGATTTCCCAACCACTCAGATCCGCAACGTATTTGCAGGCATACTTCTTTGTCTCTGGGCCTCTATAGCACCCCTTCGGCTTGAAGACAGGAAATGGAACTTGTTGCGCGTATCCAAACTGTCTTAACACCCGATCCGGCATATAGGGCTCTTCAACGTTAACGGAATATATAAGGCCCCTATACAAGGAGATTCTGTGGGCCAATGCCGGATTGGGCTCAAATGGGAGCCAGTTAACCTGGCCGTTTATGAAATATATCACCAAATGTAGCACAGTAACATAAAAGAACCGTTCGTAATCACAAAGAATGGACATGTTACCTCGTTCGGCTGCAGTGCATCTAGGGCCCTCCTGTATGCCTCCAAATCATATTTTGCAACCCGCTTCTTCCCAGTACCAACTTGCCATTTCATTGCCGCCGGCAATCCGGTATTCCACGACCGCTTCTTCGGTGGGCTGAATATTGGGAAGTATTCATATATCCAGCTCTAGTAATAATGAACAGAAGAACAATCAGTACATATCTTGCAACGAAATACATCAAAGTATGCCAAGGAAAGCAACATGTAAAGTGACAAACCTGAAGCAAAGTCAGACAACCAGAAAACTGTGCACCTTCTGCCCTCGACGCTTTCCCAAGTTGGCGGTATAAGAACGCCAATGTGGCAGCTCCCCACGAGTAATCACTTACTGTCTCGATATCGCGCAACTTAAATACTGGGCAGAAACGTGGGTTTTAGACTTGTCAACAAATAGGGAAAGGCCTAAAACCCACAATAAATAACCAGATGCAGCATTAACTTTGTCAAATCTCCCGGCACAGTGCTTCTCAATGGTTGTCAACTTCACAAATCCAGGCCTATCCATTTTGAATTCATCATTCCCCAACACAGCTGCAACATCCGTCGCTATTTGTGAAGTCTTTGTTTTGTCATAAATCGGCCTACCGTCCAGCGGAATGCGCAATATGTATGCAACACATGCAATGTGATTGTCATCTCACCGAACGGCAAGTGGAAGGAGTTGGTCTCCGGATGCCTCCTCTCCACAAACGCACATAACAACGCGGCGTCTAACTCATCATGCATGCAGTGGACTAAATGGCCCAATCCGGACCCCTTAACATGCTTCATCATCTCTTCATCGGCCGGCCAATTTTTCAATCGATCGGCCCCATTATAACATTTCAGTATCCCCCGTTCCTACACAATGTAAACAACGAATTAAAACTAGAGGATTCAATTCCTAACGCATTTAAGATGTAAAAAAAAAATAATACATAAACCGTGCAACCTATCTTTATTATTCCATTATCGATCACAAGTAACGACGCATAGATAATTAGAAGTAATAGAATTACCTCTCCATGCCAGACGTAGTAGGCAGTGTGGCCTTTGAAACTCAAGAGCAACTCAGGGATTACAGGACCACCTTCTAGCGGATGGTCCAGCACCTTATAGTCCTTCCGCTCTTCAATCGCTGCCCCAGCCTCACCGCCCATGTGTCATTTTCCAGCTCTCCTACTTGGTTCGCTGCTTGTATTAGCCCCTTCAGCATCACTTCCTCCATAAGCCCTCTCGCCGTCACCATCATCGTGGGACATCTCAACATCTGAAAATGGTGGGGCGAAAGGTTGTTCTGTGAAGGACGCCCCAATGTACTCATGTCCAGACACTGAATGTTGAAATGCGTCTTCAGTTATAGGAGCAATGACATTCACTGTCGCAGAAGATGCATGCGATCGTGCTCCACCTTCCTCGAACGCTCAGATGCCGTCGGATGAATACGCGGGGCATTTTCCGCCTCTTGATTATCCGGATTAACACTCTCCAGGGATGGTTCCGGATTACTACTCTTACCGGACTTGGATCTTTTTCCCTTCCGACGGAATATATTACCTGTAAATTTGTCCCCCATCTGCAGTAAAAGAATATCATAAACCACAACACTTTATATGTACACAGTTTTCAAACATAACAGAACTGGAACAAACGCCTCGTCGAGGCGTCTTTTTCGGAAAAACGCCCGGTTCAGGCGTTTGTTCGGGAAACAGACGCCTCGAAGAGGCGTTCTTTCGAGAAAACACGCCTCTACAGGCGTTTGTTCCCAAACAAACGCCTGGTGGAGGCGTGGTTTCGAAAACTCACGCCTCCACCAGGCGTTTGTTTGAGGAACAAACGCCTCGTAGGCGTGTTTCTCGGCCAGAGGCCTCCGAACCATTTTCCCTGGGTCTTCACCGGGAAACGGTTTTCCGAACCAAAACACAACCAATTCAATTCAAAGCAATCACAGCCGGTAACACCACATCCGATAACGCAAATTAGGAACTAAAACACTACCAAAACAATGCAATCTTTCAAGTGTCATGCCAAAATTTCCATTCACTTCACAAAATGGAACCAATTACACATCCAATTATGCACAATAATTCTAATTAATGCAAAAAAAGGCCGAAAAACGCAGCAACCATGCATTCAAAACCTTGCCCATAAACAAAACAACAACCAATTCACTTCAATTCCAACATTTTGAACATATTTAAAAACGGGAAAAAAACACCACACACCTAATTAACGGACGTCCGTGAGAGTGGAATGGCCGGATGTGGAGCTTCGCAGGAATGAAAGGATTCGGCCGGAATGGAGAAGCCGAAATTGGAGAGGAAAATGAAGACCGAAGCAGCAGCAATGGAGAAGCCGACTTGAACGAAGCAGCACAGCAGCAGCGAAGGAGAAGAGCAAAACGTAGCTTTTCAGCCAAAGTGAATAAAAAATTTAACTTTATAAGGGCAAGGGCTTTTCTGTCATTTCACACCCTAATATTTAAAAAAGTGGCCTGCATTTAGTAAGATGTGGCCTGTAAATAACATTTTCGTTAATCTTTTTGAAAAAAGTATAGTACGTAGACAATTACTTTAAATTTAGGGTAAATACACAATTACCCCTTGTGGTTTTAAAAACTTATGCATCACCCTCTTATGGTTTAAAAAGCTACCATGCACCCCTCCCCCCCCTAACTTTCGTAAACTGTGTAAAATGGACAAAAATAACCAAAATACCCCCGCATCTAAATTGTAATTCACAACTAGAATAAGGGCATTTTGGGGGTATTTCGGTCATTTTTGTCCATTTTACATAGTTCACAAAAGTTAAGGGGGGTGCATGGTAGCTTTTTAACCATAAGGGGGTGATGCATAAGTTTCCGAAACCACAGGGGAGTAATTGTGTATTTACCCTTAAATTTATTTGTTATACTCTCTGTCTTAATGAACTTATTTAACTAAGAGTTGGTGATAATTTTGAATAATTAGTAATGATCTAACTGAGTATTAATTAAAGTTGTTGATATATTCGGAGTACTAATTGAATTAAAACTTCAAAACTCCTATAAGGTAGTAATAAATTACAGTAGTCAAGAGTTTTCTTGTTCTTTAAACAAATTGCTTATTTTGTCTAAAACACTCTACAATGACTTTTATTTTGAATCAAATGGAATATATTATGATTGTCTCCTATTGTACATATACTAACAACTAATTATGTTAGGACAAGTCTAACACATTTAGAATGGTTTTTTACTATATTGGTAAATGAAATTATTTTAAATGATTAATAATTAAAAATTAAGTTTTCAAAACAACATTATTTAAATAGAATATATCTATGTACTATTAGTAAACAATAAATTTAATCACTCAAAAAGTAAATATGACTTCAGCAAACTTTTAAAATCCCTATGAAAATGTTACAAAGTAAAAAATACAAAATTGGAGTGGCTTCTTAATAATATTAAAACTTAAGAGGTCAAATTATGAGTTTTTGGCTACTTTACTGCTAATACTAAAACTTCAAATGGTCAATTTATAATTTGTAGGGTGTCTTAATAGTAATATTCTAACTTAAGAGGTGACATTATAATTTGAAGGGTGCCTTACTAATAATATTAAAATTTCATAGGTCAAATTGTAATTTTTAGGGTGCCATAATATAAATTTTGAAAATTAAAAGTTACAATTTATTAAAAAAATAAAAAGGAAACCATATTTAATCCAAATGTGACACTTTTAAGTGTTCTATTAATTGTTGTAGTTGGTTCTATTGAATGAGACACTTTTGAAAGTCCTATTACATAAATAATAATACATATGCAAAAATATGACTCATACCACTAGTGTCATATTAAGTGTTCTGTTTGATTCTATATAATGAGACACTTTTAAGAGTCTTATTACATAGATAGTGATAAACATATTATAAGTGTCCTATATTTATTTGATATACATATTTCTATTACTTTCTTATTATTTAGTGAGACTCATTGTTTTATAAGTCTCATTAAATATCTAATAAGACTCTTATTAGAAAAGAGTCCCAAAAAATGTGTCCTAACCGGCAAATTTGGTTGTAGTTATATAATGGGTTGCTATTAGAAAGTGGATGTGGAATTCTGCATACCATCTGTTTAATTATATGTCTAAGTGTATTTAAAACTGTGCTTATTGTTCCTTGCCTTCCATATCTTATTAGTCTTGCAAATTTGTCCAAAATGATAGAACATCTTATTGAAAATGCTATTTTTGTGCATTGTCCTCAATAAATTCATCAAATTAGGGACATCTCCAATGACACATAAACAGCGGATTAACATTTCACTAAAACAATTAGAAGCATCCTCAATCTGGTTTGTTTCACAAAGTTCAGTTATTTAACTCAAAGTGTAAATATCAGCTCGCGGTCGTGCCTTCACGACATTTCCAGCCTTGTAATGGTATTTGTATGAACTAAATCACTTCTTTATTTATACAACAAAAATATGGAGTCTATTCATCCAAATAAGAAAAAAAAAAAAAACACAAGCCTTAAATCTTCCCTTCAGGTCCTTGAAACATATTATTACTTTCTAATCAAATATTTGTCAATATAAAAAAAAAAAAAACCAAGGTTCTTCCATTGTGAAATGGCATGGTTAGTTGTCTATATCTGATACAAATATTAATTCTCTTGTTCCAAACTACATCATCTAATTGAGATTTGAATGGCGTTTAATTATTAAATGAATATGCATATGAAGCATTAAGGTTTTGAAGTGTTGAGCTTCATTATAAGTATTAGATTTTATGGTCCATTACTATTTAAATTCTATGTTAAATAGGATCAGAAAATGACAAAATGATGTCCTAATTAATAATGTAAATATGCAAAGATACCTTGCCATTTGTGCCTGGTATTTCATGACAATCTCTTGTGTGCTATATCTTACAATTACTTGAGTAGTTTGATTTTTTAAAATAAATTTAACTGTAAGATCCTTCAAATTTACAAAATTGCAGATTGCTCTCCCACAAAAAATTGAGGAGATTTAAGCATTATATTTTTAATTGGAGCCAAGTAATTAGTAGAAACTGGTTGTTCAAACCCATATTAAATTTTGACTGCTTAGACAAATTATTGGAGAACTAGAGATTCTTGCTTAGAGGATGTGATGTTGTTTTATGGATTAATTATGTTTCAACATGTATTTATTAGTGCTAAAATTCACAAAGATTGAAATTCCCTACGAACGTTTTCACCAGAATGATTGACATTGATTGATGTGTGTAATTGGTAGTGAGTTCCATGTACTTGTTCTCCCTAAAAGCAATGGAGTCTAGATTCAAGGGGGGTGAGCTAGCTCTTGTGTAAAGAAGCTTAATTTTTTATAAGCCGTGTCCATTCTACAAGATTGGCCCCATCTAGTACTCTTTTATCCAGTTTTATTCTAATTTGTGGGTCCTTGTAGAAGTTTTATGCTAAAAATTAAATTATACATAAAATTTGGTATAACTCGATAGAATTTAGTGGTTTCATACTTACATCTTGCAAGAATATTGGCAATTTTTTGAGTAACAATATTTTTCTCTATTTCTGCATGCTGAAGTATGTAAGTTCTATTGTGGCTATACTTTTTGACCTCTTGTAGACTGTCTTTCTATGTTCTCGATATGCATCATGTTTGTTACATTTTCTACCTCTATGAAATTAGTACTTATAGTACTTGAAACTTCATCGATAAAAAGTGATGCAGAAATTATATAACACTATTACATTTGCATTGTTAAGTCAGGTTAGGAAAAGTGTTGAAAATTTAGATGCAAAAAACTAATGAATACTCAAAAATATCTTTCTACCATGTATATATTTTCTTGTATTATTGTTGGGATCCTTTATTTGTCGGGCAAATGACATCAGTGGCCACCCAACTTATTTGCAGTGTTCAGTTTTGGTCGCTTATCTTTTTTGTGTGCGCGATTGGCCACTCATCTTTCTAAAAAGTGCCTCTGAACCCATTCCGTCAAAATTGCTCTTCAATTTGATGGAATCCGTCCAAAGGTGCAGCCCGCATGATTTTTACATGGTTAATGTCCAGAATTTTTCTTCCTTTTAAATGCAAATCTTCTATGATGATAATTCTATTTATTTATTTAATAAACCCTCCAAAATCTCCCTGTGTATATCTTCCAATAATACCCACCCTCCCAAACCTCTATGTACTTAACGATAACAAAACAACCCCTGTAACACAGATATCTCTGAATTGCGTATGAATACTATGATCCAAATAACCATACCCGATCGGATTACTTCTACCCAGGGGTGTCTTTAAAGAAGACATTAGCTTTTAGCAGCACATAGAATAAGTTCACAGTAATAGGCTGTGATTCGTTTGCAACTCTTGAAGGTAAAAGTGATCATGATAATCGGTCATACACTACTGGATGCATATCTGTTTATTATGAAAAGGAAGATATTCCAAATGGTTCTTGTTCGGGTATCGGCTGTTGTCAAACATCTATACCTGATGGAGTTTGGCAGATCAATACTAAGTTGCAAAGCTTTCACAACCACAGCAAGTCTCGGATTTCAATCCTTGTAGCTATGGGCTGCACGTTTGGACGGATTCCGTCAAATTTAAGAATAATTTTGACTGAATGGGTTTAGAGGCACATTTTAGAAAGATAAGTGGCCAAACGCGCACACAAAAAAGATGAGTGACCAAAACTGAACATTACGAATAGTTGGGTGGCCACTAATGTCATTTGCCCTTATTTGCCCAAATTTGTTTAGATACAAGTAAGAAATCACAATTTATGAGATTAAAATTATGGTTTCTTTGTTACTGCTCTGTTTGCGTTTTTTTTTTTTGTTTAATTTTCTTAAAAATAATGGATGAACTATGTGAAGTTAGGCTTATTGACAATAAATTCAAGACTAGGTAAAGGTTAAAAAGTGCTTAAGCTGTAATGGACTTGTAAGAATCTTGACTTCTACCGTTTCACTCAAAATTATGATAGATTGTTAAGTAACATGGTTGCATCATCTCTATAGTGGAACTTTTTTCATTTCTTGAATCTCCCTATCATTATAGGTACGGCTTTTAGGAAAATAATAACGAAATTAAATGTTAGGGCACTTCAAGGTAGCAAAACCTTCATGCTCTCACTATTCATGCCTTGTGTGGGTAGAAAATTGTAAACTTCCAATTTCTAATGCTTATAATAACTTAGGAAATCTATTATTTTTGTCACATCTTTGTCCTTTTCTTTGCTTGATTAAGATGCACGTACATTTTATTTTTATCATTTTGGCTTCCCAGAGATACAATTTTAGGAGCTCTTCTAAATTTGCTGCATGATTGCCCCTCTTTTAAAGCTCTGTTTTGAACTTTGTTGGCAGTCTCCCGTGCACAGTATTTGTTTTTCAAGTAAAATCTAGATGTACACTACGTTAGTGATTTGAAAACGAGAGGAAGGTATTTCTTTGGGTCCCACAAATTTAGTGCTAAGTTTGCCTGATACATTGGCAAAAAATCTCCATGGATAATAGAGCATAACCATCTACAGTCTTTTGACCATCAACTTCGTGTCTATGTTGATAGCTGTTGATACAAAGATATTTTTTGGTTTGTAATTGTTTGTTTGAATTATATGTAAAGTTTGAGATAATAGAAAATGTACTAAATGTTTTCAGAAACTTAAGTAGAAAATATTTCATTTGCATTGTAAATCTTCTTGGTCATGATGATTGTAGAGCAACTTGAATTTTGTGAAAGAAGCCATTAAGGACACACGCTGTAATTTTGATTTGAACTACTTACACTTTATGATTTAGATAAATTTTTTGTTTTGCTAAGCCAGCTCTTCTAGAAAAAATAAAAATTAAAAAACAAATGTCATGTTCTGGAAACAAAAAAATTATATAAGTTTTTAGGAAAAGAAGTCAAAGTTTGTGATGCTCTGCTAAAAGTTGCAGAGGGAAACAAAGGATTAATGGATTCTTGGTTTTAACTGAACTAGAGTGGAGGATGGAGTTTTATGTCTATTTAAAATAGTTAAACCAAGTCTCTAATCTGCATCATTGTTACTAACTTACTGAATGAGAAAATCTTATTTTCAAGTTCAAGCTTTGTGTACTTAATAAAGCATATATAATTTTCCTCAATTTTTCTTGCTCACTCCGGGTAAAGACTACACAAAGTGCAGTTTACAATGCCTAGTATATATAAAGGGAGAATTGCCGTTAAGTTACCTCCGTTTTGTCACAAAAAACACACCTCCAGTGTGTGGACAGCTTAGTCTTTTCGGAGCGTTTGTAAAAGTGTGTTGTAGTTATTTTATTATTAGATTACTTTTTATTCAGTTAAGAGACTATAGTGCCCTTTTTTACGCCGTCCAGTTGTCTAAAAAACACGCGTTTCACTTTAATTGTGCTCTTATGATGGGTTAGACTATATCACTTTAATTTAATTTTATTTTTTCTGTGGGTTCTCAATATATATTTTCCATTTTTTTGTTTGTTTTCGACATATGAATTTGATCCAACATTCATTGATAAGAATCTTGGATTTTTGTTAGAAAGTAACAATTAACAAAACTTCAAGTGATGGTTGAACAAATTTTCTGGCCACTTAGAATTTGGGACGGAATTACTTTGCATAAATAATGCATGTTTCATACTAATGATTTCATGCATATACATATTTGTTAAAATGCCTCAAAGAAAATGTCATGATAAATAGTTTATGAATTATACTTTTAATAACTTTAAGTTGTCATACTAATGGTTTCATAGATGATATATATAGGCTCTTAGGTATCCCATCAGGCCATTAGAAAACCTTAGGAATGATAACCCTGCGAAGCATTTTGACAGTTTGACACTTGGCTTTTCAGCAACCAGTTGTGAGAAATGACTAAATCTAGATATGTTAGCTCAGGTCATTCTAGGCTATCGTTCCTGGGAAATCTGTAATTGAATTGGCACTTTGTGAGTTTTTCTGGCTAAGGTACCCGAGGGAATCGCTTGCTTGGTCCAATGTGTAAGAGTGTCTTTGCTATAACTGGGAAGAGGTTTCCTCCTAAGTGAATTAACTTCAAGTTTGCACAATCTAGTTTTTCCAGTTAATAACATTGATAAGGTTGACAAAAACATGAATTGCCAGCTAAGTGAGCAACGATGATAGTTTCTGTTTATTATTTGAACTGAGTTACATTACTTGAATTCTTAATTAGATATTCCAAATGCATTAGAGCCTTTATATGTGTAAGAAGTTTGGTTTGTGGCATAGAAATCCGGAGTACATTGTAAAGGAACATTCTAAAAACTATTAACCATGTCCATAAAAAGGAAGAAAAAAAGAGATGGCTTTAGAATCAATATGTTTTCAGATGACATATTAATTCCCTTTCTATTTCTTTTGGTTTAGCAGAAAAACTTTAGTACAAATCTATGTAAGTACAATCGTTAGTTCCCTTTCTATCTGATGATTTTAAATAACCTTTTGAAATTACTTGTGACTTGTTCTTGTAAATATGTCATGACAGTTATGTTTTTTTGGGCTTTGTTTGGTGCAATCTACTTGTCCTTTCGCATGCCAGAGGGTTATCGTTTTCTTTTTGAAGTATTTGGCGGACAACACTGTGTACGGTGCCCAACTGTATACATGAATAATGAATTACTGAGTGAGTTGGTAAGAAATAGCTGCTGACATGGCAATATTTAATTCTTATATTTTATTCTCCTCTTTTAATACTTTAAAGCTACATATGTCTTGATCATTGCTTCAATGTTTTCAGTTGGGGCATGTTAATTGCAAGACCCATTTCACTAAACACAGGACAATTTTTAAAATTTTAAGTGGTGAAAAGACATTAATGCCCTTGATTCTAACTTAAAATAAAAAAAATTACCAACCTTTTTTACCCTAAATTTTTATCCTTTTTTATGAAGAACACAAAGGGAGAATCCTCATCCTCATCCATACTCCCTCCTATTTCCACTCAATCTTCTCCCTTAAACCATATATTCATTCCATCAAAATACTTGAATTTTGCTTGCGTTTCATGGACAGAAATGCAAATGAAGATCCATATTACACGGTACGTATCACATTACTATGTTTATGGACAAAAGGTAGCACCTTTTTTAGGATTTTTTTTCTCTGGGGGAGAATCGCCTGCGTAGGATTCTAACCCATAGAATCGCCTTTTCTGGGCTATTCTACCCCTACTAAGTTTTCGCCCCCAATTTCGGTGATTTCTAATGTCATATTTGTTTTCTTGCCAGGCTCTGCGTTTTTTGGATGATCGCATCTTTGTAGATTACACAGATGTATTTCGGACTGAGGAAGAGTTCATAACTAGAGCTGAGTTGATTGGTTGGGTTGAAACCAGAGCGTCGGAGCATCATTTTGATACTAAAATAACTTCTTTTAAAAAGTGGAAGGGGCATCTAAAAGGGAGAAGAGGGAGAGTTGATATATGTTGTGATAGATCGGGAGAAGTTAAAGGCAAAGCACCCTTAGGCGAAGGTAAAATAGCCCGTAACAACACAAGTAGCAAGTTGACTGGTTGTCCTTTTCAATTATTAGGAAAAGAAATTAGTGGGGGTAACTGGAAGTTGAGTGTCATAAAAGATCAGCATAATCATGAATTACCCCTTGTTAGAAACTGGCATCAAAAGCACTCCAAGTTGAATGAAGAGGAAAAGGAGAAAATTTCAGAAATGATGAAGATAAATTTGGCTTCGAAGCAGATGTTGGCAAAACTGCGATATGACAATGCAAAAAATGTCACACGTATCAGACAGGTGTACAACAAAACGGCAAAAGTTAGAAGAGGCGAGAGGGGAGATTTAAGTACTACACAATACTTCTTGAAATTGATGCAGGATTACAGGTACTACTATTGGTACACAACGGAAGATGAGCGTAATGCTCTTGAAAACGTGTTCTTCGCGCATAAGGATGTTCCTGGTCTACTTCATACGTTTCCTTACATATTGTATATGGATACGACATACAAGACCAACTGGTATGACATGCTTCTGCTTCAGATAGTCGCTCATGTTCCGACGGATCAATACATTCATGTTGTTGTTGCTTTCTTGAGGGATGAAACCTATGCAACTTATTTCTGGGCTATGACTAGATTGAGGCAACTTTTTGATCCAGTGAAATATCCACATGTTGTTGTGACTGACAGAGAGTCAGCTCTACTGAAAGTTGTGCACCATGTCTTCCCTGATGCTAAACAACTATTGTGCAAAAGGCATATTGCCATTGATGTAAAGAAGAAAGCACTGACTGTGTGTACGGACAAAGAGATATTAGTTGAGTTTGAAGGTCAGTGGAGAAGAGTGATGAGTGCTCTAACGTATGAAAAGTTTACGAAAGCTGTGGAAATCATTGAGACTAAATATAGAGGGTGGTGGATATCTGTGGTTAATTATATGCACCATACATGGTTGGATCCCCACAAGACCAAATTTGTCTCAGTCTGGACTAAAGAAATAAAATATTATGGAGGGCGCACAAAAACAACATATGAGAATCTATTAACTTTCGTCGCACATAGTTATAGATATGACTCCATTATACATTATTCTCCTATTAAAAGCCTTCATTTTATATGTTTTTTTTTTATCTTTGCAGGGCTGAGAGTGCACACGCAATGTTGAAGCGTGCCATTAAAACTGACAGAGGATCATTTCCTACAATTTTTTTGGGCATAAATGAGATGATAAAGTTGCATTTGGTGAGATCCGTAGTAAAATGCAGGCATCTCGGAGCAAAACATTGCGTGAAGCCAATTACCTGTTGTATAGTAGGATCAATGGCAGAGTTTCGCAGGATACCATACTGTTGTTGTTAAATGAATACAAAAAGAGAGGTGCAGTCTATGGGGCAAATAGTGAGCTGTGTGGTTGTGAAATGCGAACCAGCTATGGCTTGCCGTGTGCTCATCAGATGGTTGAAATGGTCAGGAATTATAGACCTATTGATCCTTTGGATGTGGACCTCTTCTGGAGGACCCTATCTTTGGATGAGGGAAACATGCATAGCGATGAGGAACGACAAACAACACAAGGACGACTGCATGAGATATATATTGAGGCCTCGCAACGTCCGACTGCGAACATTTATAGAGTAGCGGGTGTCATGCATAGCACTTTGCATCTAGAGATTATTGACCTCGCTGATCCGATACAAAGGCCACATAGGGGAAGGCCGAGGAACAACTCTACGCAGCGAGATCTATCGGGCTACGAGCATGCCGAGAGGGATGCCGGCATAGGCAGAGACAGATCCAGAGGCAGAGGTACATATAGTTGCCATGTCCATTTCAATTTTTTTTTTTGTCACTTTTTTATTATGATGCATCTATTGTTTCATACATACGAATAACATATGCAGGGCGCAGCAGGTTAAGTGGGTCATCAACCAGGAGGAATCGAATGACTTCTAACGAATCCAACTGGTCTTTTAACCTGCCGTCTTTGGTAAAACAGTTTGTGTTCAATTATATTGTGGATTATAAAAATGTAATGGGGGATGGACATTGTGGTTTTAGGGTAATATCTAAATTCGTACATGGTGACGAGTCACTTTGGTCGCAAGTCTGGCGGGAGCTGTTACATGAACTTCACGCGTATGCCTCATTATGGTTTGGAGTTCTCGGTGAAGCAATGTGCGATAAAGCTCATACAGTGTTGGATTACCATATAAGTCCTGCAACAAAGGAGTTTTGGTTTGATACTTATCTATATGGCCTACTTGTCGCCATGAGGTACCAGAGGATATTCGCATTCTACGGAGCGGAATGTTGCACCTTCCTTCCACTTCGCTTGCAGGATTCTGGCGTATGTGATGATCCGAACACGTATATCACCATGGGTCATATCCAGGGCAACCATTTCATTTGTTTAGAGACGAGCGGTGAAATCTTGTTGCCCCCAATCTGTGTGTTATGGCGACACCATAAGGAAGACATGATGGATGAGTTGAAGGACAGATTACAATCTTGCTTAGATAATTATCAAAGGCTGTACGTCGATAGCATAGGTAATATAGACACCCAACCCACGATAGTTTTTTATTAGGGTTTAGGGATTTTATGATTTCAAAAGTTTTAGGGTGTGTTTTGGTTTGTATTGAAAATTAGATGTTGGGGGATTAGACTAAATTTGTTTAATTTTTCATCAAAGTTGAAGTGTATTATTGTATACTAGTGTGTTTAGCCTCGCGAAATTTGGGCATAGTCTCCCCTGTACATGAGAAACTGAATCCCTGTTCAGACCACAAAATGAATCACTAGATTAACATTTCTAAATCATTCACCAGCAACACTCAGTTAAGGCACTAATTCAACATCCAAATTGTATACGGGGAAAAAAAAATTCACTCGGCCACCATTACATTTAATTCACTAAATACATAATCCAAATCTTGTAAGACAATGCACTACGGCTCAAAAGGAGGTCTTTTCGCTCGAGTCCCGGCATTTGGGCCTCCAAATGATAAGCAACTTCTACAATAGCCCGCCTACGTGTCTCAGGGTTGACGGCATGTTCAACCCTTTGATGAAAAAAGACAGCTCGAGATGCTAAGTATTGAATTCGCTGCAACAATTAAATTTATAATCCCAATCAGCAACTACTAAGACAGATATAGGTAAAAAGAAAATCTAAAATCATCCTAAACTCACTGCATTGAAGGGACAATTGTGTTAGATCAGGAATGTATGCCTCGACCGGATCCCTACTGACACGAACGTGCGACCGCGACCGGAAGTACTCAAGGTAACCCTCGCATGCTTCATCAGTATAATCGGCCCTCTTCATATCCCGCAGAAGCCTTGTATGATATATTTTCCAACCACTGATGTCAGCAACGAACTTGCAGGCATACTTTTTTGTCTTTGGGCCTCTGTAGCACTCCTTTGGTTTGAAGACTTAAAAGGGAATATGTTGGGCGTACCCGAATTGTCTTAACACCCGATCCCGCATAGAGGGCTCTTCAATGTTTACGCAATATATAAGCCCCATATACAAGGAAATTTTATGGACCAATGCCGGATTGGGCTCAAATGGTATCCAATTAACCTGTTCGACAGTAAAACAAATCAACAAAGATAGGACAGAAAGAGAAAAAAACTGTTTACAAACACACAGAACGGACATATTACCTCGTTCGGCTGCAATGCATCTAGCGCCCTCCTGTAAGCCTTCAAATCATATTTTGCAACACGCTTCTTCCCGGTACTAACGTGCCATTTCATTGCCACAGGCCATCCAGTATTCCATGGCCTCTTCTTTAGTGGGCTGACTGTTGGGAAGTATTCATATATCCAGCTCTAATAAGAATGAACAGAAGAATAATTAAAACATATGTTTGCACAAAATACAGCACTGTCTAATAAGGAAAGCAACATGTACAATGACAAACCGGCAATAAAGTCAAACAAGAAGAAAATTGAGCACTTTGTGCCATAGATGCCTTCCCAAGTTGGCGATATAAGTACGCCAAGCAAGATGCGCCCCATGAGTACTCACTTACTTTCTCAATATTGCGAAGGAAAGTTAAATACTGCGCAGAGACGTGGGTTTTCGACTTGTCCACGAACAAGGAAAACCCTAAAACCCACAATAAATAACCTGAGGCAGCATTCACTTGATCAAATCTACCGGCACAATTTGCCTCAATGCTTGTCAACTTCACAATTCCAAGCTTATCCAGTTTCACTTTGTCTTTTCCCAACACAGCTGCAACATCCGGCGCTATTTGTGTAGTCTTTATTTTTCCATAAATGGGCTTACCCCCAAGCGGAATGCGCAGTATGTAGGCAACATCATGCAATGTTATTGTCATCTCCCCGAATGGCAAGTGGAATGAGTTGGTCTCCGGATGTCACCTCTCCACAAAGGCACAGAGCAGAGCGGTGTATAACTCATCATGCATGCACTGTACTAAATGGGCCTAATCGGACCCCTCTACAAGCTTTTTCATGTCATCATCGCCTGGCCAATTTTTTAAGCGATCGGCCCCATTATGATATTTCAATATTTTCCCTTCCTACCAAATGTAAATTGATGTGACGCAAAAATTACAATGAGGGAACGATGCTTCTTCGCGGCCCAATGAACTCTTGAAGACAGTAATTGCCCAATTCAAATGAAGCTTTGAGGAACCCAATGGCCCAACTGGAGATGAGCAATTTTGAGGGAAGATCTAAGTAAGGTTCTTGAGCTTGGCAAAGAGGATGAAACTTGATGATTTTGCACTGCTCCGTTCACCAATTGAAGATCAATTCAGAAAAGGAGCGGGGCTTCCCCCCTGTATAGGCTCCGACGATCAAGTCAGTAAGATGAAAGAGATAAACAATATAGAACAAGAATGCTCAGAGAAAGTGTAAATGAGAGAATAGTTTAAGAAATGCTAGTGAGAATTGCAGAAATTGCTTGTTGGAACTTACCAGAATGAGGCTTGTGCCTGAGTATATAGCTAAGATTCTTGATGGTTCCGTTGAGTAATGGAGACATACGCTCCTAATTATTCCTTTTGCAATGATGTTTTTTGCCTTTTCGGGAAAACTGGCTTTAACTTTGGCCCCATTGTCATTATTGCTCTGCAGTATTAAAAATAATGGCCCTACCATGATATTTTATATTATTATCTTTATTTCAGGTCGGCTTCACCGATCTAATCTTAATAAATTACCGACCTAAATAGGGATGAGTTTTAACAATTGACCGATCTAACTTCATTAAGCTTTTACCGACCTGGGATTCTTGAGTAATACTGACATAATCATACCGATCTGGGCTATAAGTTCTACCGATCTAAGATTAGTTTATTCCGACCTAAGCTTTAGTGAGTTTTCTTGTTCAGTTCTTCATGACCAATATAAGATTATATGACCGACCTAAATTTGTAACAGAGACTCGTTTTTGTGTGATCTTTCTGACCTGAACATGGATCTGGGCTTCTTTATCTTTTACTGTTTCTTAGTTTTTAATTAATTGGGCTAGGCCCAATGGGGATTTCAATTTTATGCACATCATAAATAATGGAATTACAACAGAGGGTTACAATTCCAAAAGCATTTCTTTTGTAAAAAAAATTTAAACTATGCGAAAATACTTTATTATTCCACCTTGGATCACAAGTATTGAAGCATATCTAATTAGGAAAAAATTAATTGCTCAAATACATCACAAATACAAGTACGCAATTTAATATAATTACATCTCCATGCCAAACGTGGTAGGCAATGTGTCCTTTGAAACTCAAAAGCAACTCAGAGATTATAGGACCACCTTCGAGCGGATGGTCTAGCTCCCTGTAATCCATCCACCCTACAATCACTGCCCTAGCCTCACTGCCCATTAATCATTTCCCTGCTCTCTTAGTTGGTTCGATGCTTGTATTCGCCCCTTCAGTATCACTTCTTCCAAAAGCCCCCTCGCCGTCACCATCGTCATGGGACATTTCAACATCTGAAAAGGGAGGTGCAAAAGGTTGTTCAGTTCCAGAGACGGAAGGTTGAACTGAGTGTTCCGTAATGAGAACAGTGACATTCCCAGTCGCAGAAGATGCTCACGATTGTGCCACGACCTTCCTCGAATGCTCAGACACCGTTGGAGGAACACGAGGGGCATTTTCCGCATGTGGAATAATAGGCTCCCCGGATTTATCCGGAATACCACTCTCCCGGGATGTTTCCGGATTACTACTCTCTTCGGATTTGGATCTTCTCCCCGTCCGACGGAATATATTACCTTTATATCTATCACCCATCTGCAATTAAAAGGTTGCACAGAAATTAATATTTAAAAAAATTCAAAACCAAACGATAGATTAAAGGGGAAAAAAATAAAAAAGCAAGCCAGAATAGGGAAAAAATGGCTTAATCAGGCAATTTTTTTAGGGAAAATTGCCTGATTCAGGATTTTTTCCTAAAAAATCCGCCTGGATTAGGCGATTTATTATGGGAAAATCGTCGGAAAGAGGCAATTTTCCTCTACAAAATCGCCTCTTTCCGATGATTTTCTGCCAAAGCGATTTTCCCTAAATTTAGCCTAAAATGTGAACTACACAGCCGAAAAACGCAACATAAACACTAAAACATTACTACACAACCAATACAATGCAACCTTTCAAGATTCCCAACAAAATTGCCATTCAAAAACAGCCTGAAATCCCGAAATCATACATGCATGGAAATTACACATTAATTATGCACAAAACAGCCGGAAAACGCAACAAACATCCGAAAGCATTCATAAACTTGCTGCCCATAAACTTCACAACAACCAACTTAATGCAATTTCAAGAATTGGAAAAAATTTAAAAAACTCAAAAAAAAAAAAAACCACCAACCGATGGATGGAGAGGCCGTGGCGGTCGGCAGAGATGGATGGAGCGGCGGCGGCGGTCGGCAGAGATGAGATGGAGCGGCGGCGGCGGTCGGAGGAGCTGGGCATCAACTGAATGGAGAAGGAGAAGGAATGGGGAAACGGCCGAATGGAGAAGAGAAGGAATGGGGCAGTAAAAAATATATTTTTTACTTTATGAGAGGGAAGGGCACTTTGGTAACTTCACAGGCTGAAATTTAAAAAAGTGTCCTACAAAATAGTAAAATGTGTCCTACTAATAACAATTCCGTTTCAGTTAAGATAAATATAGTTAAACTTTCTACTTTCTTTTCCATTTTTTATCCCTACCTCAGAGTCAATTCGTTTAAGAATTCCTGATCTGCTGCAGGGGTATATCAAGTCATTAAGACATGACTTTCCAGCTATGGTTGCAAACAAGGAAAGAACATAGTTTCTTTGTGGCTTCATATGTTGCAAATTCACTTTCTCTATTTGTTAAAATGATTCAAGTAATTAAAAAGGATTAATCTGGGCTTGGGTGAGTTTGAGAATGGTGATTGGTGAGTGTGTTTATGTGTGTTATTAAGGTTGGTTTAGTCAATAATCTTTAGGTTGGGTTTCTTGGTATAACTTATGCACATAATACACCTTTTTTTTATATATATTTTAAAAAGGCATAATTTGATTGAAAGTTGTATGACCTTTGTTCTATTGAATGTTTATATTGGGTTTATTTTATATTGAATGTTTGTTTAAAGAACAATGATGAAGTATCAGGCTTTGAGGGGTAGTGCACATTGTAGAGACTACTTAGACTACTTAATGTATGAAGTTCGTACTTGGCATGTGCTAAATTGTAGTAAACATTGTAGATATGTGAAAAATGATTCAGCTATTTTTATGTTTTTGCAGGTTTTTGTTGCGTAGTTGATTGTAGTAAATGGGCTTAATTACTATGCTGGTTCTCATCATGACTGTTTAATGGAAACATGAACCTTATGCACGTCTGATGACCTTTTGCTTAAAATTCCATGATTTATGCTTATGTTGCAGTTGATCGATTATCATTTTGTGATGTAGGTTTATGCTTATGAACGACTGAATTTCTTTTCCCCAACGAAAGTTATTGTGTGATATTTGGAAAGATATCTATTTTGAAACTGATGTCTTTTAGAGCAGGAACATGAATACTGGAATGGAAGAAGACAGGATAGGTTAAGAATTATGATACTAGAAAGTCAATAAACATGGTCTCTTTTTCATATGCAACATCTTCCCTTCAGGAATCAAAAGCAAGTAAGTGCAGGTGCAGTTGCCTACCAACAATTTCATGCACAACACCTTTTGGGACATCGCACACAGTACAGTACACTCAAACTAGTTCTAAGTTATTTAATTACAGTTATGAATAACCTATTAATAAACATTTTTCAAAACTAATCTACTCATAAATATTTAATAACACCTAATTTATTAAAAATATTTCATAAGCAAAAAAATATAAAATTTAACAAATATTTTAAAAATAAAGCTAAAAAGAAAACGTAAAAGATAAAGTAAATTGTTATTCAAAGGACACAAATTACTAAACATAGAACACTTTTAAATTTTTCTTTAGTGAAATTATTGAACTGCCCTTTACCTTTCTTCTTCTTCGTCCTGGGTTCATCTTCTGCAAATCAGAAATTGCAGAAGCTGAACCTTCACCTTCTGCAATTTTCGGCAAATCAGACAACGGAGATCGACGTACAACGAGGAGAAGAAAGGGAACCAATCGAAGAAGACAAAAAAAAAAAAAAAAAAAAGAACCAAAGTTTTGCAAACCTAAATTGCGTAACTTTGGTTCTGCAATTTCCCGCCAAAAAACACAAAAATTAAAAAAAAAAAAAAGGAAAAGAAAAGAAAAGAAAAAATAGGACCTTCGCTGTCCTGCAGCGAAGGCCTCTTTTTCTTTTCTTTTCTTAAAATTTTTTTCTTTTTTTCTTTCTCGCCGACAACAATGGTGTTTTAAAAAAAATAATTAATTAAAGTGGGAATATTATTGTATTTTTACTATTTAAAATTTTAAAAAGTGTCCTGCATATAGTAAAATGGGTCCACTAAATAAAATGCCCGAAGATAAAAATCTATTAAGCAAGAGAAAAAACAGCACTAGCTGGGCGGACCTACACTTAGAATGAAATTATGCTGGGTTAGGAAAAGAGAGGGAGTCATGGGCTTTTGGGTCAGATTCATTCACGGCTGATTTTTATTATTTTTTGAACCTGGCCCGTTTTACTGAGGTGAAAAAAGGAAAAATAAAATCAAAACAGCGGCGCTTGACTTCATCTTCTTCTCCGAAAGAGGGGGCGGGAAGAGTACTGGAGCAGAAGGGGCGGTGGAGGTGAGGGTTACTAATACCCTCACCTGTCGGCGAAAGGGGAGGCGGCAGCACCGGCTAGCCTCCCCCTAGCTCCACCATTATGAGCTTAATTTACTGCTTTTTTAAACCTGGATATAGAATTGTTTCGATATAAAATCATCTGAATTTGCAGGGATTGCAAGGATATGATACATGTCTGCTGTTTTTTCACTTTTGAACTCTCTGTAAGTTAGGCTCTACTCAATCTACCGCCAGCTCTTTGATTTAATTTATTTATAAAGGTGACTTCATTTGGCCTGATGGGTTTTTCATGTACTGATGCATTGTAGAGAAGTCTGTTTGACAGCATCCTCTGTTGGTTTAGCGCACGAAAAGTCATGCTATCATTTCTTTTGGTGAAGCTCATTTCAGTTGGAAAACAATTTTGGACTAACTCGGAATGAGTTCCAATTGCAGATTGCTTTATGAAGTTTAGACCACCTAGACATATTTTAGGTGTCTTAGCAAAATATGAGAGATTTTTTAAAAGAGTTTTTGACGTGAAAATTTGTGTGTTTTTGGTTTCTTCTGGAAGTTTTAGTTTCAGTTGGGATTTAGTACCATTTTTTCACACTGGGGTTATTTTGGATAGATGTCCCATTCAATTTAGCAATCATTGTGGTATATCTCATATCTATATAAAAAAGTTCACATGCTATACATGCTGCACTAGTTGGTCTATGATGATATAGGTAAACCTATATATATTGTTTTATCTATGCATCATGTTGTACGGCCTTAAGGGTTTCATCATTTGAAATGGATTTCTTTTTTTTTTCTTTTTTTTCCTTTTTTTGGTTGGTTCAGTTTAAGAAAAACTAGAAGGATAGCTCAGCGCAAACCGTTGAACTCATTTGGAGTTGCATTTCTGCTCTAAGTGCTCGTTTAGACAAATCAAGATGGAGAGTCATCAGCATAGTGATTTGGACCGTTGTGGAAAAACCTCTCAGTGCAGTAGACTGCTTTCAACATTGGAAGGTCGGGGACATTCGGTTGAATCATGGAGATATCCAGATAGAAATACTGGTGTTGGGAAGATGATAGCTTCTTATCTTTCTAATCAATCCCAATTGGATGACCATGCTATTCATTTACTATTCAGTGCAAATCGGTGGGAGAAGAGGTTCATTCTTTTTCTCTGGTCTGCATGTCTAGTTATTTATATGTTTGTATATAAGATGTTAATACTTGCATGATTAGGAGAGAACGTAATTTAGCAGGAGAAACCCTGTGGGATAATGGGTCGTTGAAGGAATGCTAATTCCAATTAGCATAATTGTCCTGTTACATTCTACAGCATTATAGCCATTTGCTTGCATTCATTCTGTTTCTTTTCAATATCAAGTGCACACAAGAGCTACATAAAACTTCTCATTGTGTGAAGGTGGTGAGTGGAACTAGTGATATGCAAATAATTGCGCAAGCAATTCAGAAAAGTGAATTTCTTAGATTTTAGATCTATGTGGGAAAGTATTAGTTATACTTTATTCAATGGTAAAAATGGCTTAGTATCAACTGTGACTATATGTCTTGAAGACGTCCATATTTGAAAAGAAAAAATTGAATAACTTGTTATGCTCCTGTAATGTGGTGGAACACTGACTTGAATATATTATATAGTAGGGAGAAGATAGATAGAGAGCCTAACTGCAAATGATTTGTGGATAGAGAATCTCTGTAGTTTGGAACAAAATTTCCTAATACTGAGATTGCTGGAAATGATTCAATTGTTGAACACTTTTTGTAAAGTGTAACAGCTAATAGGTTCAGTTTTCCTTCCTTCCTGGATTAATTTATTCTGAAATTTGTGTTGCTTTTCAAGTCGGTTATAGATCATAGAGGCACCAATGATTTTAAATTCAAAGATCCTCTTTAACTGGAATGTTTGTGCTAAGTATGAATTGTTTCAGTGTAGATCATTAATGGAATCTAAGCTGATGAGTGGAACTACTCTCATAGTTGACCGATATTCTTACTCTGGGGTTGCTTTTTCAGCTGCTAAAGGACTTGATTTTCAATGGTGCAAGGTAAAAAGAATCTCAAAGTTGGCTGAATACCAACACTGAAACTTGCACTATAAAATGCTATATTTCTCCTGCAGGCTCCAGAGGTTGGGATGTTGGCCCCTGATTTGGTGGTTTACCTTGATATATCACCAGAGGTACTTATTGAAATGATGTTGTCCTAGTTTCAGAAATGAACTTTTTACTTTGTACTGAATTGCATATGTTTGTTGAATATGCCGTTAATTTGAGAAAGACTTGTCAATTTTAGATGGGTGAGAAGAGCTGTGAGTAAAACTAATTAGCTTATTCAGCTCACTGGATTTCCTCTCCAACCATTCAAGTGATTGCCATTTGTTCAATTTATGAAGTAAAGCATAAAGAAAAATTAATGTTTTTTTACTCTAATAATACCTCCTTCATAAACTTGAAAAGGTGAAATTTCATATCACGTTGCACTTCCCTCTCCAAGTCAAAGTAGGATATTTATTTTTGCGGTGTACATCTACTTGCCTATTTTCTAACTTGGGTGCTTTGTGAGTAATACTTATAACAGTTTTAGAATACAGCATTCTCTTTCAACTTTGGCATGACACTAGGCATAACTTTAATAAGCTTGTCCCAAAGAGGCTGTGATTATACATCTTTGACTGGGTTAAGTTAGTTATTTAGCTTCTTTTCTTGATACCCACATGAAAAGCGATGTGCTTGTCAATTTTGTTTTACAAACCACTATTCAAGTAGGAAATATGTAATAGAAATTTTTATTTCGTTCCCCCTTTTGCTCTGACTATAGTGTGGTTCATTAGCATAATTGATATTTCTTGAAAAACACTAGAAAGCTGCTGAGAGAGAGGAGGTTATGGAGGCGAGAGATATGAGCAGCTGGAATTTCAGAAGGAAGTTGCAAAGTCTTACAGAAAGCTTTTTGATGCCTCTTGGAAGGTAAGAAATTTTGGCTTGTTCCTTCAGTTTTTAGTGCCAAAGAGTTCTATTTAGTGTAGTCTGCAGAAGATTGTTATTCATTCCTTCATATTTCTCTAGTGAACAAGGTTTAAGAATTCCAGAGTACTTGTAGAGGTCATTTTGTGGCTTATGTGAGAAACAGCTAAGGGAAATTACATTGGACTGCATATCTTCATGCCAAAAGGGGAAATCTTTTTCCCAGCTTTGGCCTCTTTAGTTTATGCCTGTCATTATGTGACCTGTGTTCTGGTTATTATTCTATGGAACTCCGTCTATAGTAGCTTTATTTGGATAGAAACATCGACATTTTAATTCTTCTTTGAAACATTTGAAAGGGGGGCATGAAATGCATGTTAGGATCGGTGCAAGTACAAATGTACAATTGTCAACTTGATCCAAACTCGTTGAAAAAGTGCAGTGTGGTCTTTTATTTAGTGTAACAAGCTAACTATATGAAAAGCAGAAGAGATGTTAACTACTGTTATTGTCAGAGCATTTTTTTAGTCTACACAACAAAAATATTATTTTGTTACTAAAATCACCCTTATCTAGTGATTGCTTTTTATTTTTTTTTCCATTCCTGTTTCTTCTCTTCAATCTCTCCCTCCCCTCTCATATCATGTATCTCTATTTCTTTATACTCAAGCATGAAATTATACAATTTCGTCTTCTTTTTTTTTTTTTTTTTTGTGTGGAGGAAAACAATTTCGTCTTTAATCTACATAACATACTTCTCTTCCGCCGCCCACGCCTTGACCACATCGGTTGTCGTTCACGTTTGGCCGCCCTTACCGTGTTGTGGGCTAACATAAACTGAATGGGTTTATGGATGCAGTTCCAACACAGACTTAGACATTTGGTTTTGATGTCCGGAGGCTTTGATGAGGTTGTCGAAGGTGGATGAGAGGTATTTGTTTCTGATGTTGTGCTTCCTTGCACCTGAAACCGTAGTTGCACTTAATCATCTAAGATCGAAAAAAGGGACAAAAAACCTCTGCTCCAGCCCCCTTTGTTTTGGTCATGAACCACAAGATCTTCCACCATCATCATAACCGATCTACAATCATCCAATATTTCTAGAATTCCAGAAATTCTGAAATGTTGTTTCATTTGACTTTAATGGAGCCAGGAAAAATGGCATTTTCAGTCCCTTTTGTTTGGGGGCAATGGCAATTTTCGTCCCTTTCGTTTAACGTGGCAGAAATGGTCCATTTTGTTTGCATTTTCTGGCATTTTCAGTCCACTTAACCGGTGATGACAGGTCTTCATGAGTCAATTTTTTAGTCAACGGTTTTTAGGACTTGTTTGAAATGAAAAAAATAAAATTAGGGCTTTATCACAATTTCTTTAATCTCCAGGCCCAAACAATAATTTTCACTCTTCCTCTCTTCTCTCATCCCCCACCGCCTACCCGTCGTCCCCAACTCTTCTTCTTCCTCCCCCTTCCTTCTCTCCTTCTTCCTCCCCCTTCATCCAATGGCCCAAAATGGATGATTCATGCTGCACATATAGGTGGAAATGGGGGTTGTGTGCAAATTAGGAACCAAAAAAAAAAAAAAAACAGAGGAACCAAAAATTGAGAGGAAGAAATGGAGAGTTGAAACGAAAAGCAAGAAAGAGGAATTGAGACTAGGAATTTGGAATTTAGAATTGTGTAGCAAGAAAGAGGAATTGAGACCAGGCTGCAGTTTATAGCCTACTAAATATTCGTATAAATCAATTATAGAAAAAAGGGGAAAATTAATTCCAAATCTGAAGAACTTGGATGAATTTCATTTGGCCCAGTTATTGAAATCCATCTTCTCATAGTGATGAATCGAATGGAGCGATAGCCAGAATACAAATCTCATCCTTTCCCCACCGCGTCTTCATCCCGTTGCCGGAAGGCTAAGCCAGAACCGCCATCGAAGGAGCCCCATTTATTATTTTTTTTTTCTCTGTGTGTGTGAATAAACTGTCGATTTGGCCACGATGCTTGATGCTACGGCCGTTTTTGCTGGTAGGAGATAAAGGAGCTTCGTTGTTGAATTTACCTCCATTTAGTTTGATCGGCCCTTTCAACAAACAACCAAAGAAAATATGAGGAAGAAGGAGAGAAGGAAGGGGGAGGAAGAAGAAGAGTTGGGGAGACGGGTGGTGGTGGGGGCTGAGAGGAGAGAGGAAGAGTTTGAGTGAAAAATTATTGTTTGGGCCATTGGAGATTAAGGAAATCGTAATAAAGCCCCAATTTTATTTTTTTCATTTCAAACAAGTCCTAAAAACCGTTGACTAAAAAATTGACTCATGAAGACCTGTCATCACCGGTTAAGTGGACTGAAAATGCCAGAAAATGCAAACAAAATGGACCATTTCTGCCACGTTAAACGAAAGGGACGAAAATTGCCATTGCCCCCAAACAAAAGGGACTGAAAATGCCATTTTTCCAATGGAGCCAACTCCTTCTGGAGGAGTTAGCTACCCGAGGAGAATTGAAGTCCCCTTTGGAGTGCAGGTTCTGAGTTTGAAATTCAAGACTGCATTTATGGGGATATCAGTCATAAAAAAAGTGCAATGTACTTATCGGCAGTGTTGTTTGGCCCGGCCCGGGTCGGCCCGCGACCCGCAGGCCTTGCTGGGGCAAATTATAAGGGCAACCCGGATGTGGGGTGACCCGGTCAAGACCCGGGGCGGACCGGGAACCGGGTCGACCCGCAGAGGTTTTTTTTTTTTCAATTAAGGGACTTTTTAAAAATTTTAGTTTTAGTAGGGATTGAATCTTGGTCTCCAATATAAACAACAAGGGTACTTACCACTAAACCACAATGACTTGTTTGATTATTTTTGTACTAAATAGTATTTTAACTCATATTTTAATATGAATCATGAGCTTTCTAATAATAATATATTAATTGAACCATCTAAACTAATATTAATCTCATTGTAATTCCTTACTATTTATTAATTTTAAGACTATAATTTTTTATTAGTTGTTTTCTTTTCATTTAAAGGTTGTTTAATTTTGTCATGTATTAATCTAAAATACGTTTTCATTTCTTTTACATCAAATTTTATCTTTTTTTCCTAATAAAATGTAGTAATATAATTTTTAGAATATAACTAATATTTTATAATTTATTTACTTATTGAGTTTTATAGTAATGAATTTTAATGTTTAAAATACTTGTAAAATTCGGAAATATATATAATTGTTGTGAAAAAAAAAATATTTTAACTAATATTATTTATATTATATATTTATTTATTTATGATGTCATCCGGGTTGACCCCCGGTTGACCCGGGTCGACCCTGGGTCGTGCGACCCTTGGGCCTCGCCGGGTCGGTGGCCGGGCCGGGCCGAACAACATTGCTTATCGGTTTAAAAAGTCTGGATCATTGATTGTTCTAGTGTCGGAAGTCTCATCTCGATTGTATGAGGCACAATATATATATAGATTGATTTTTTTTCAAAAAAGTTTGATGGGAATCTCATAAATTATGAATACTTTAATTGATTAACGGTTGTGAATAGAATGAAAAATAGAAGCTGAATTTGAGGAATCAAGAATGACTTTGATCAAAAGTGTCAGTGCTTTGAGAATTTTGAGATTTTTATCAGACGGTGGGTACTTATGGAAGTGCCTTGCTGTCCGATGCGGTCAAGGCGAAAAAAAACTTCTGAAAAAATTGAATAGAATTGAGAGAGAGAAATGATATTGAAGGAGAAGAAAGGGAAAAAAAAAAAACATAAAAAAAACACGACTAGGAACTTCTTATTAAACTAGGCCCTACCGCACCGTGGATGTGGTTATTTCTGTTTTTATAACAAAGGAGTTTTTTAAAAATTATTATTATCATATATAATAAATTTTTTTTTTTACTTTGCTTATTTTTGGGTTTATTTAAATATGCAATTATAATTTTTACATGTAATAAATAAGGACGGAAATTAGGGTGTATGTTTAATAGATTGAAATTAGGGGTGGCAAAAAAATTCACTAACCCAAAAATTGCCCAAACCCATTGGGTATTAACCCAATAAAACCCACTTTAAAAAATAATGGGCTGGGTGGGCTTGGGCTAAATATGTAATGGGCGGATTTAGGGTAGCCCATTGGGTACCTTAAAACCCGCCCATCATGGGTATCAAAAATATCCATTCAAAATTAACCTTAAAAGTAAAAAAAAAAAAAAAAAAAACCAACAACTCACATACTTTAGTGTGTCCATTTTATTTTTTTCTTCAAAATTATTTTTTCTTTTTCTTTATTTTTCGTGTCCTACAATTACTTTACGTTTTTTTTCCATTTATTTTTTTATAATATTTTTAAATTACCTACTTATAAATACTAATTCAAAATTCGTTCGGATTTAGGGCCGGGTTTGGGTTCGGGCCGGGCCGGGCCAATTCGGGCTCAGTTTTGGACCGATTTCGGGGCGGGCCCAGTTTTGGGCCTCGGGACCAGTTTTGGCCCCGGCCCAGTTTCGGTGTCGGGGCATGCACGGGTTTATATAAATATAAAAAAATTAAAAATTGTGTTTCGACAAAAAAATTACATACAATAAAATATAAAAGTATATAAATTTTAATATTTCACAGTTTAGAATATATTCAAAGAATTAAAATTCACTTTAAAAAAAATTAAAATGAAATTAAAAAAAAATTTTAAAATTTTTTTTATTAATAAACTATTAAATAAGCCTTACATTTTTGTATAATGGGTATTATGGGTACCCATGGGTACCCATAGCTACCCATTACCTATTTGAGTTAAAATCATTAATTGAGTGGATAATGGGTACCCATTACCTATTAACTTAACACCCATTTAATACTCGCCAAATACCCGCCCAATTCGCCCGTTTGACACCCCTAATTGAAATTGCAATTATATCATAATATGCAATGCCCTTATAATTCCGAATAGACAATTTTATTGTAACCAGCAAGGGAGTGCGCATCTCGTTCGACGCAGCCACATCCACAATCTCTTGAACCACAGGCTTTGGAATCTATGTCCAAGGCCAAGATGGCGAGTCTATAAGGGCCAAAGCCAAGGGACTGCAGGGCACCTTGCCTCCCGAGGCGGCGGAATGCCTTGCGCTTAAAGAAGCGCTCCAGCTAACCGGAGATCGGAAGCTCGCCTCATTCCATATTGTCGGGGATGGTCTCTCGGTGATACAAGCCTTGCATGGAGACATTCCTGGGAAGCTAACCACGCAGGCGCTGATAAATGATGTCAAGGCTCTATGGCGCAAATTCAAAAACAGTGGCATATACTGGATTACTCGATCAGATAATAGTATAGCACATGAGTTTGCTTCTTTTGCAAAACATCATGTAACCACAGATACCATCTAGAACAACCCACCGGCATTCCTTTCTTTTAGTGCTAGAATTCCCAGCTAATTAATATAGTTCATTTTCCCCTAAAAAAAAAAAAGAAAAGAAAAAAAGTAGGAATAAAATAGAAGTCTAAATTTCTAAACTTGATTACATTTTTTAATTCTTCCACCGAAAGCCTTAGAAAATTTTCTAACTTCTAGAGTTGGTTACATTCTTCAATTTTTTCACTCGAAAGCCCAATTTCATATGGTTACATGCTTCAATTTTTTCACCGAAAGTCGGATTTTATTTGGTAACATTTTTCAGTTTTTCCACCAAGCCCAATTTATTTTGTAACATTCTTTAGTTTCCACCAAGCCCAATTTATTTTGTAACATTCTTTAGTTTCCACCAAGCCCAATTTAATTTTGTAACATTCTTCAAAATTTTCCACCGAAAACCCAATTTCATTTTGTAACATTCTTTAATTTTTTCCCCTTAAAAAATTTCTAGATATTAACTGCCGATTTGACTTGGTAACATCAATGTTTGGTTTTTCGTGTTTTAAATGAGTAATGTTATTATCATAATAATAATAATTCACTGCTCGAATCAAACGTGTTTTCAATAAGTAATATTATTGTCAGATTAATAAATCACTACTAATTGAATCAAAGTGAAGCCAATAACATCAACCATCTTCAAAGCCTTAGAACATTAGATTCGCTAAAGTTGCAGAAGGTTAGATGTATCTCTGTAACTTAGACAAATGATATGCAAGGCTATTGGTTTTGCACAAAATGTGGTTGTATTAATCAGATTCAGTTTAGCTTTATAAGATAAATGCCCATTGGAGTTCTGGGAATTTCCATAGCACTTCCTCATAAATGCCCATTGGAGTTCTGAGAATTACCATAGCACTTCCTCAGTAGCAGTTTTAAATCTGGTCCCAAGAATCACAAGCAAATTTACTAAGTATACAGTAAAAATCAGAGTTAAATGTTCCAGGTTAACACACAGGAGAAGAAATCAATCAAAAATTATCTTCCATAGGTCAAGAAGAAAGAATATGTAAAGGCCCCAGTAGATGCAAATTCATAGCAATTCTTTTCCTACATGTATGTCAGCAATAATGCAGACTATCATTTCTTGCAGTCAAAACGATGTTTCGAGAAATGATATATGAAGAGAATGTACTTTACTAACTAAACTACAATCTGTTATTCAATATTACAGAGGATTCATATTGTTAGACATATTTGTAACTATGAGCAGAGTATAGTGTGGTAATAGTGAATAAGGGCCCCACGTGGGACCCCCGACCCTACAAGTGGGTCCCTCGTGACATCAGAAAGGTAGTAAGTAACACCAATCACCTTGATACTCACTCCTATAAATACACCCAAATACCCTACAGGTAAGAAGTTACTCTCTCTCTCTCTCTCTATACTCTAAGCTACTCTCTCTACCGTACACTAACTTGACCGTCGGAGTTTATCCCTAGGAGCCACCCCTGAATACTTAATGGGTCCTCTCTTTTGACAGGATTGTGTCGGGAGCTTTGACCATCCGCCCTTGACGACTTCCCGGCCAAAGCTCACCTCATCATTGGCGCCGTCTGTGGGGACTCATATTAACTTTGATCGATTCTACGAACATAACCCCGCTTTGACGTAGAAGAAACCCCTCAAACTTTAAAAAAACATGTTAGAAGAAATTGGACCACACCACCCTCCGACTGAACCGGACGTCACAGTTGAAAGCGACGATGATTCGCCGTCCCTCGGGCGGCCAATCCGAGGACCCTGAATTTTGCAACAATCGACCCAGCTACAGTGTCCGGCCCAAGACCCATTGCCGGACCCTCACGCCCTCTCATTCCCCCATTCCCATTTCCTCAATGGCCAAGCAACCCTCCTGCCCAGGGGAACCCGTCCGCCCCATCACCCCAGCCCACTATGGAGCAATGGCAGTTCTTCCTCCATAACATGGGACCCCTAATGGGAATGATGACGGCATTCCAACAAATGCAGCAGCCACCCTCCGCCGTCGACCTGAATGCACAAGCAAACTGAACTCAAAATATACCCCACTACAGAATGAAACAACAATCCGGTCCACCGACCCATTCATATCGAAGTTCGGCACATATCTTCCGCCGAACCACAGCAAGCAACCTCAGGCCAAAACGCCATCCCCTCCGCCCCAAACAGTTTCCTCCACCAATCGTACAATCATACCCAATACCTTCAGCAACAAGCTGCAAACCAACCGTTCCCCTCCGGCGCACACATCTCGGTACTGACCGCTTACCAAGGGGCCGTCCGTCCCTCACCCTTCATTCATGAGATCGCAACTTTCGTCACGGAGAAAGGATACAAGTTCAAAGAGAGACTGAAGGAGTACGACAGAACCAAAGACCCGGCCGATCACCTTAGCCATTTTACCGTAGTAATGGAGATCCACAGCCCACCGCAGGCCATGTGGTGCAAGCATTTCGTCACTAGCCTCAACGGCAAGGCCAGACTGTGGTTTGACATCCTAAAACCGGCAAGCATCAAATCATGGAGCGACTTTGCTACTTAGTTCGACAACAAGTTCCTCCAACGCAGGAAGTTTGGCAAGAATGAAGCCCAGTTCGCTTCCCTATGTCAAGCTCCGGGAGAGTCGTTGCGGAAGTACATCGACAGGTTCAATGAATGCCTTGAAGTGTCAGGCTTGCAGGATCAAACGGTGATCGCCGCATTTATCAGTGGTCTTAATGATGGAGACGCTTTCAAGGCCCTCATTTATGACCCTTCACAGACAATTGGAGAATTGCTTCGAAAGGCTGACAAACAGGCCACTATTGAGAATGCGGTACTGGAGAAATCCAGGAATATGGCAGCTCTCACAGGATGCTATAAAGGTCGCGACCAACCAAACTTCCGGAGCAAGAGGAATGTCCATGACAGAATCGGCCATCGTGTATAGGATAGCAGACCAAGGGATCAACCCTCCTACTTTACTCCCCTCAACCGGACACCAAAAGAAAGACATACCATGATCACCAACAAGGGCATCCTCAAACCACCCGCAGCTTCAAACCCCTCCCTTCCGCCGCAACAAAGACCTTTTCTGCAAGTTCCATAATGACTATGGCCACAACACGGATGACTGCTTTAGCCTTCGCAGAGAAATAGAGGAAGGGATAAAAAATGGCCAATTGAGCAAATTTCACCCAAGGAGCAAAAAAGTATTACCCCCGGAATAGGGGTAAAGGCCAGGCCAGCAGTGACAAGCCGACGGACAACAACTAACCTGGCCCCGCAAGGACGATAAGCGACCCCGAGATCCGGATGACAATCGCAACGATGGTAAACGCCCCGTGGGTGAAATACTAGGTTTGGCCGGAGGAGACTCAGAATCAGCCCGCAAAGCCCGCTGCCGCCTCACACCGGATTATAATGATGGATCTCGTCACCTACACTCCGAAGAAACCATCACATTTTCTCATGTCGATCCTGTCCCTGACCGATCAACGGGAGCAGACGCTATCCTCACCAGAGCTATTATCGCCAATTCCCTCGTCCACCGAGTCTACCAGGATGGAGGAAGCTCTGTAGAAATCTTATACTGGGAATGCTTCAAACAGATGGATGCGGATATTCTGTCCCAGCTCCGCCCTTACCATACCCATTTGGTAGACTTCGCCGACCACGTCTTATACGCTGAAGGCCTCATTACTCTCCCCGTCACTGTGGGAAACGAACCCATAACAAAGATGGTCTACTTCGACTTCATCGTTATCAAGTCCCACTCCCCTTATAATGTGATTCTTGGTTGTCCGGCACTGGCAAAGCTGAAAGCCATCATATCCACATTCCAGTTACTAATCAAGTTCCCCATCCCTTCCGGCATTGCAACCCTCCACGGAGACCAGCAAGTCGCCAGAGAGTGCCACCGCATAGCCTTACGGAAGCGAGCCAGGGGCAACAGCCCCGAGAGTGGCCCAACCAGTTCCAAACAAAAACTCCTAGTGCTCCTCGCTTCTGTCGCTAACCCCCTGGACCTTGGTGAAGCCACTGAACCCATCTTCATACCAAACGGCGAACCAGGCCGCACTCTTTCCATCGGAACGCTACTTCCCCCAGAGGTAAAACGGAACCTCACTGCCTTACTCTTGGAGTTCATTGATGTTTTTGCCTAATCTCCACTTGACATGACAGGAGTCGACCCAACACTGATATGCATAGCCTTCACCTTGACACTCGCATCCGCCCCGTCCGGCAAATGAAGAGCACGTTCACCCCGGAGAGAAACACATTCATCAACACCGAGGTGGCCAGCCTCGTTGAAGCCAAAATTCTTAAGGAAGTCATGTACCCCACATGGCTATCTAGCCGGTCCTCGCAAAGAAAACTGATGCTAATTGGCGGATGTGTGTGGATTACACAGATCTGAACAAAGCTTGCCGCCAAAATTGCCACCCTTTACCTCCAATTGATCTGAAAGTCGATGTCTTAATTGGTTTACCCATCAAGTGCTTCCTCGACGCGTATAAAGGATATCACCAAATCCTCATGGCGGAAGAAGACGCCAAAAAAACAGCATTCATCACGGTGAAAGGCATATTCTGCTACACCAAAATGCCCTTCGGATTGAAAAACGCAGGCGCCACTTACCAGCTCCTTATGGACCGAGCTTTTGTGCACCAAAGGGGTCGAAACATTGAGATATATGTCGACGACATGGTCATCAAGAGCACTGCACTTGACCCCTTCTCGCTGATGTCCGTGAAACCCTCCAAACCTTGAGGACCATCAACATGAAGCTCAACCCCAAAAAATGCACCTTCAGAGTCAGGTTGGGCAAATTCTTGGGCCACTACGTAACAGAGCACGGAATTTTGGCCAACCTAGAGAAGGTCCAGGCAGTCCTCGACATGGCGGTCCCATGGACGTTGAAAGATGTACAGAGTCTAGCCGGCAAGTTTGCAGCTCTCAACCACTTCCTCTCCCGCTCAGACAGGGGGCTTCCTTTCTTCAAAGTCCTTAAGGAGAACTCGGGCAAGTCAAACATCAATTGTGGTCTGGAACACGACAAGGCATTTGAGGAATTCAAAACACATCTAGCCAGCCTCCCCATGCTGACCAAACCTCTACCAGAGGAAACACTCTTTATGTATCTCGCGGCCTCAGACTCGGCTGTCAGTGCAGTCCTCCTACGAGAAACAAACCATGTGCAGCAGCCCATTTACTTCATTAGCAAGACTCTTCAAGGCCTAGAACAACGATATACCCCAATTGAAAAACTGGTACTCGCACTTGTCCACGCAGCCCGCCGCTTCTGCCACTACCATCAAGCCCACCCTTCTGTGTGCTCACCACCCAGCCCATCCGCCAGATCCTAACGAAACCAGAAGCATCTGGCCGCCTCGTGAAGTGGGCCATCGAACTCGGGGAGTTTGATATATCATTCCAACCACGAAATGCCATTAAAAGGTAAATCCTAGCTGATTTCCTGGCAGAGATGCCTAAAAATGACACTGAGACCCAACACCCCGAGACCTCCATTACACCCCAATCATGGACCCTCTTCGTGGACGGCTCGTTCGGAGTAGAAGGCTCCGGCGCAGGTCTATGCATCATCGATCCTCATGGCACTAAGACTTCGTATGCTCTGCACTTCAAGTTCCCAGCCTCCAACAATGAGGCCAAATACGAAGCCCTAATCGCCGGAATGGAAATCGCACAGCGACTGGGGGCTTCCCATCTTAAATCCTTTGGAGACTCCCTCCTCGTGGTAAGCCAGATGAATGGGCAGTACGTGGCCAAAGGCACCACTATGCAGCAGTACCTCCTCAAAGCCCATGCTCTCTCCTCATTGTTTGCTAGCTTTATGCTCACCAAAATCTCACGAATAGAGAACACGGAGGCGGGCGCCCTCAATAAGCTAGCATCGTCAAAGTATGCAAACCTTTTGAAAACCGTCCTTGTCGAAACACTTCAGCATCCAGCACCCTGCTATCTGTGACATTTCTGAGTCGAAACCTGATTGGATAACCCCAATCCGATCCTTTCTCTTGCACGGCACCCTTCCGTCCACCCGAGAGGCAGAGCGCACCCTCCGTCACAGAGCAGCGAATTACACTCTCCAAAATGGCTTGCTCTACAAAAAGTCATACTCCATGCCCCTGCTTCGTTGCGTCAGTCCCGCAGATGCAGAGCAAATAATGAAGGAAATGCACGAGGGCACCTGCGGCAATCACTCCGGCCCGCGGTCCCTAACCCGGAAGATAATCCACATGGGCTACATCTGGCCAAAATTGCTCGCGACGCGAAAGCTCTCATCTAGAAATGCAACAAATGCCAGCGACATGTCTCCATTCGAAGGATCCCCCAACACGACATGGTCCCCGTGTCCAGTTCCTGGCCCTTCCTGCAATGGGGTATTGATCTGGTCGGACCATTCCCAGAAACACCCGGACGGTATAAGTTCCTGGTAGTAGCAGTCGATTACTTTACCAAGTAGGTAGAGGCAGAGCCACTAACTTCAATGTCGGGCAAGAGCATAATCAAGTTCTTTTGGGATAGGATAATCTGCCGATTTGGTATTTCGGGATTCGTTGTCAGTGATAATGGAACTCAACTTACTCAGGACCCTTTTAAATCCTGGCTGAAATCCATGAACATACAGTATAACAAGACGTCCGTAGCTCATCCTTCAGCAAACGGCCAAACGAAAGTAACGAACAGGACCCTTGTCAAAGGGTTGAAAACAAAATTGGACAGGGCTAAGGGTAAGTGGGTAGAGGAGCTTCCCAATGTCCTATGGAGCTACAGAACCACAATTCACTCACCGACCGGAGAGACTCCATACAGCCTGGTCTTTAGAACGGAAGCTGTCATTCCTGCTGAGATCGGCATCCGAGCCAAGACTGCTGAACCCTCCGGAAGAAGGTAACGATGCATCCATCAACATCGACCTCGATCTCCTAGAAGAACGAAGAGAAATCGCGGCGCTCTGCTCTACTAAGTACAAGTCCATCATGGCTCAATACCACGACTCCAAGGTCCAACCTACGAAGCTCCAACCCGGACACTTCGTCCTTAGAAAGAACGAAGCAAGCAGACAGGGATCTCTCGCAAGCTGGACGCCAACTGGGAACGCCCATACTTAGTCACAGACAACCTCGGAAACAGCAGCTCCAAGCTCCGGGCATTGGATAGCAAGCTCGTCCCTCGGACTTGGCACATCTCCAACCTTCGCAGGTTTTTCTATTAGATCTATCCACGATATTTCAGGTATGAGGTACCACCCACGTATTTTGCGCCTTGAGCTCCACATCGATGTAAACCCTCGGCTCTTACGCCCTTATTTAATACAAGGCTCCACGCCAGTTTTCTTTTCTTAAGTGAAAAGGGACAACCAACTAGATTCTTAAATGAATCCGACCATAAAAATACGCAAGTTCTTAACAGAATTCTGCCGCCAACAAAGCCTTTCCCCGGAAGGCACGACAAAGCCCTTCCCCGGAAGGCACAGCAAAGCCCTTCCACGGAAGGCATAGCAAAGCCCTTCCATGGAAGGCAATACAAAGTCCTTCCCCATAAGGCACAACAAAGCCCTTCCCCGGAAGGCACAACAAATCCCTTCCACGGAAGGCACGACAAAGCCCTTCCCCGAAAGGCACAGCAAAGCCCTTCCACGGAAGACACAACAAAGCCCTTCCCCGGAAGGCACAAGAAAGACCTCCGACGGGAGGCATAATAAAGACCTCCGACGGAGGCCAAAACAGAAGGTATTAGGCAAACCAACAGGTTTAACATTCCATATTAATAACAAAACGAACATAATCAAAAAAATATGAACAAAGTCTTTAGATAGGGTGAAAAAAAAAAAAAAAAAAACTGGTGGACAACATCTATCGGCCCTTCTGCGGCGGCTTCCGAACCCGAGGAAGAGGACGATGAAGACGACGAGGATGAATCAGAGGATGACGAACTGGAATCCGCCACCTGAATATTCTCGGCCTCCCCAAGTCGCGGACGCTTCTGAGTAATAGACGAAGCTTCCCCTACTATAGTGGCCTGACTGGCCCAGGCCTCTGCCAGGGGCGGACGCCGTTGCGGCACTGTAGAAGGCTGGACATCCATGCTCGCCTTTTGCTTTAGGGTCGCATGCACAACTCGAAGTGCCTCGACAGCATCATTTATCAAAAGGACTTCGGGACTATCCGTCTCAGGACAAAATGCCCTCATGTCCTCAACAGTCTTTATTGACCCATCTCTGAACCCCTAAAGACATCCCCATCACTTCCATTGGAACGCTCTGAAAGCGTTGTTGAAGCTTCCACTCCTTCCTTGTCAAAACTCCGAAGAGCCTCCACCTCTTCCGATGTAATGTCCAGCTTCACCTGTTCAGCCCCCATTCTTATGCCCTCCGACAAGAATCACTGCCTGCAATCTCCGGTGAATAACCCTAAAGCTTTATTAAATTCCAAGGAGTAGAAGAACTTGGTCAACATTACCTCGATCTCTTCTGTCAACAACTGGGACACGAACCCCTCCGTTTCCTTCTTTTCCTGCAAGGCCCGCTTCAGGGCTTTATCTGTTGTACCTAAGTCTTTTTCCAAGACCTTTTTTCCCTTCTTCAGCTTAGCGATCTGAGCCTTCGCCTTGGCCAACTCTTTCCTAGAGACCTCCGCAGCAAGTTCGGCCTTAACCATTGCGCCCTCCGCCACTGCAACCCGACCTGTGGCCACAGTCAAACTCTCTTCCATCCTGCCCAGCTTGGACTTCAGCTCCGCTACCTCCTTCTCGAATTCCCCCATCCGTTGTCATGATCACGGTAAAAATTACGTTGATCCCTCCGAAACAACGCAAACTGTTCCGCATGAGCATGGGCTTCAAGCGTAGCCAAATCCAGCTTCTGTTGTAGGTCCTCCTCTTTAGCCTAAGTCAACCGTTCAACCTCAGACAGAGGCATACTTTCCCTTACCCACCCACGGAGACGTTCAAGATCATTGGCCAATTCGCTTCCCGGCGGAGGGGGACTACTGTGCTCATCCTCCGTCGCATCCCTCCGGAAACCATCTTCAGCTTGTGCCTGAACGTCGGGCACAACGTCCTCTGCCGCTACTGGCCCAACGGAGCCTTTGCTTTTTCTCTTTCTTTTCTTCACAACACTAGTCTTTTCCCGTGATGCCGTTGCCTCCGCCACACCTACGGGACACTTAAATTATTGAAAAAAAAAAACTTAGACATACCTTCCGTCAGAATTACTTTGCCGTCGGATACTGGTGCACTACTAGTAGCCCCCACATCTTTGCCTGGAAACTCCTCACGAAGAGTCAAGTCCACCAACGTTGCACCAAGAACCGCGCCACGAACCTTCACAGGTTCCTCAAACGTGATGACGGAAGGTACCGCCTTCTTCAAACCTCGAATTGATCCCTGCTCGTACGTCTCCTTGTAGGCTTTTTCATAGCTTTTGTCTCCGTTAATAGCCTCCAACGTACAATCCGTCATATTTTTTATGAAATGATCGAAGTTCAAAGCTGCACCATCCGCCAGTCAGGAAGTTTAAAAAAAAAAATAAATAAATAAAATAAAAATTGATGAAGATACCTTGCCCACGGTCCGTCATAATCGAAAGTTCTGGCCTCGGCAACACCTGACTCAACCCACAAACAACCAACATCTACTCATCAGCTATGCAGTCATTTGGCAGAGCGTTGTGCAAAACACTATTAAAAACGGACCTATTTATACTTTTAGGTTTCTCAGTTTTTTCCTTCCAGAGTCCATCACTCGTACTAAGCCAGTTATTCTCACAACCCTCCGGCAAATGCCTCTTGGACATGTAAAAAAAACCATAACGCCATTCACTAATCTTATCAGGCAATTCGAAGACCATTTTAGGACTCGGCTTAGGCCTATCTTGAAACAAGAACCAACCATCTTGGTTAGCGGCACACATGGGTGATAAGTTAAAAAAATACATAAATATGTCTATAGTAGGCTCAAACTTTAACCTATGAGCCTGAATAAAAAAACCCACTATTTTACGGATAGAATTGGGAACTATCTGGGTTAAACTAAGGCCGTAATGTTTCAGAAGATCCCCAAAAAATGGATGTAGAGGCAACCTCAATCCTACCCTAAAACAACCCTCGAACACAGTTACATAGCCTTCCGGCGAACTCCTAATATTATTATAAACACCGTCCGGCAAACTAAAATCATACTCCCCCTCAGGCCAATTAAATCTAGATCGGAGAACTTCAATTTATTTACACTAAAATCGGACCCATAGTCTGACATAGGCCTACTTTTACCCTCCGCCGAAACCTTTCCCATCTGGAACAACTATTTACAAACGAAATTTAAATCTGCAAGAAAAGTAAAGCAAAAAACAATGAACAAAGAGAATACAATACAAAATACCTTGCGAAATTGAGAAGAGTAGGAATACCTTCCGCATTACTTTTGGTGACCTCCGCAGCAACTTCCGATGATCGAGCAGCAAACCCTCCGTCGCCGTTTCTCTCTCTAAACCTCACTCTTCCTCAGACCTTCTCTCTCTAAAACTCACTCAAGATTACAAATGTGGTTCTCATCCTCGTTACCCTGTCAGCTCATATAAAGAACTGATGGGCTTTTACCTGGGAAACCGAGTAGTCGGCTCATCCACGAGACGCGAACCCTAATCCCGGAAGATGAACCGTCACAACGGCTTCTGACACTCACCCTGACATCAAGACATGTCGACGCCCATTCTAGAATATTCCAAACCCATTTTCTCCCACCCCAACGACCCACCAACATCAAAGGAGTCACTTTATGCTCATATACAGTGGAAGCCTAGACCTTCCGCCACAAGCAAAAAGGGAGTCACTTAATGCTTGTCTACAGCGAAAGCCTAGACTTTCCTCCATAAGAAAAAAAGGGGAGTCATTTTATGCTCCTCTACAGCGGAAGCCTAGACTTTCGCCATAAGCAAAAAGGGAGTTACTTTACGCGCCTCTACAACGGAAGCCTTGACCTTCAGCCATAAGAAAAAAGGAGTAACTTTACGATCCTCTACAGTGGAAGCCTTGACTTTTCGCCACAAGTAAAAAGGGAGCCACTCTACACTCCTCTACAGCAGAAGCCCAAACCTTCCGCCACAAGAAAAAGGGAGTCACTTTACGCTCCTCTACAGTGGAAGCCTAGACCTCCGCCATAAGAAAAAAAGGGGAGTCACTTTATGCTCCTCTACAGCGGAAGCTAGACCTTCCGCCACAAGCAAAAAAGGAGCTACTTTATGCCCCTCTACAACGGAAGCCTTAAGCTTCAGCCATAAGAAAAAAGGAGTAACTTTACGATCATCTACAGCGGAAGCCTTGACCTTCCGCCACAAGTAAAAAGGGAGCCACTCTACGCTCCTCTATAGTGGAAGCCCAAACCTTCCGCCACAAGAAAAAGGGAGTCACTTTACGCTCCTCTACAACGGATCCTTGACCTTCCGCTATAAGAAAAAAGGGAGTCACTACGCTTCCCTACAGCGGAAGCCCGAACCTTCCGCCAAAAGAAAAAGGGAGTCAGTTTATGCTCCTCCACAGATTAAGCCTAGACCTTCCGCCACAAGAACAAAGTGAGCCACTGTACGCTCCTCTGCAGCAGAAGCCTGAACCTTCCGCCACAGGAAAAAATGGAGTCACTTTATGCTCCTCCACAGCGGAAGCCTCGACCTTCCACCACAAGTGAATCCAAACAGCACGATCTACCATCCAGACCAGAAGCTTCTCTAGTACACTCTCTAACCTTCCGGCCTGGGGGGCTTAATAGTGAATAAGGGCCTACGTGGGACCCTCGAACCTACAGGTGGGTCCCTCGTGACATCGGAAAAGTGGTAAGTGACACCAACCACCTTGATACTCACTCCTATAAATACACCCAGATACCCTACAGGTAAGGGGTTACTCTCTCTCTCTCTCTCTCTCTATACTCTGAGCTTCTCTCTCTACCGTGCACTAACGAGTGTATCCCAGGGAGCCACCCCCGGAATACTTAACGGGTTATCTCTTTTGACAGGATTGGGAGCTTTGACCATCCGCCCTTGACGACCTCCCGACCAAAGCGCACCTCATCACGTGGTTAAACATGAGAACTGAGACAACATCCTTATTCAATATTACAGAGAATTCATACTGATCTCCGAAAAAGCCACAAATACCCTTTTATCCAAATAAAGATGAAATTTTACAAAAATTGAATCAAGGAAAAATGATGCATACACTGTCTTTGAAGCTCCCTTGTCAAGAATCTCATTATACTTGTTGTTTCCAACAATCCAAGTGACCTTCAAAACACCAAAACCAGAAATACAAAGAACAAACACGTTAATCATTAGAAGGGCTGAGGCACGGATCTTTCGCTTTCTTTAGGTGATTCAAACCCTCTACAAAATATCAATTTCGGTGCAGCAGAGCAACGCGACTTGTCAATCACAAGATACAACAGCCCAATACACAAGTTGTGTTTTCCTAACAATTTGCACAACTATTACGAATTGTCAACTCTTACTAACTAACACATGTTCTCTATCTTGCCAAAATAAGTATCTTTAGAAGAAATATGGGATGTCCAAAGCATAGTTATGTATCTCAAGAAAATTATCTCTTATTCCTAAAGAGTTCACATACTTACAGGAAAACAAATGAAGCATTAGACTGCCAATCAAAAGATGAAGCGACAAACTCTTTATTTTATAAAGGGTAAAATGCACCAAATATCACATAATTATCGGCTTTTGCACAAAATACCACTTTTCTTTAAAAACTCCAATTACAAGCACTTTACTTTCAAAACGTGCGTCTAGTACCACTCTGTTAATCAATTTCGTTAAGTGGCTAACAGTAAAAAAAAAAAAAATAGGGGCAAAATTGTCATTTCACACGTGCGGCATTGTTCATCATTTTCTCCGATTAACAGTTCCTGCACTGTTCATCGGCCGGCTGTTCCGGAACTGTTCATTGGCAATTTTTTTTCTTCTTCCGATGAAGACCCAAATTGGGCCAAAATGAAGACCCAATTAAATCGGGTCTTCTTCTTCGTCCTCTTCTTCTTCTTATTCTTTTTCTTTTGGATCTTCATTGGAGAAGACCCGATTTAAATGGGTCTTCATTTTGGCCCAATTTGGGTCTTCATCGGAAGAAGAAGAAGAAGAAGAAAAAGAAAAAGAAAAAGAAAAAAAAAAAAAATGCCGATGAACAGTTCCGACCGACGAACAGTGTTGGAACTATTCATTGGAGAAGACGATGAACAGTGCCGCACTTGTGAAATGACGATTTTGCCCCTGTCTTTTTTGACTGTTAGCCACTTAACAAAATTAACTAACAGAGTGGTACTGGGCGCACGTTTTGAAAATAAAATGCTTGTAATTGGAGTTTTTAAAGAAAAGTGGTGCTTTTTGCAAAAGTCGATAGTTATGTGGTATTTGGTGCATTTCATCCTTTTATAAATCAATACTCATCAACTAAATTCCATTTATTTGATCAATATGACTTGATTCTTATCCATGCATTAATCAACCGTTTTAGTCACAAAAAACTAATTATATATGCAAGAAATCAACAATAATTTTAATAACTCAAATAACTCCTATTTTTAAATAAATTTAATGATGAATAGTACAGTTTCAAATGATAAAAATCAGCAGCAGCACAATTTTTGGAAACTGAACATTAATAGAAAATAAATTCATAATGAATTTATATTTTATTAAAAAATGCTCCAACAATTCCCCACTCATTTTTATCAAATAAAATGTTGGAAAATTTCCAATGATTAGCTAAAGAAAGAAGAAACAAAATAAGTGAAAACAATGAGGAACCAGCAAGCATGTCTAGTACGAGTCGTACGGGACGTCGGATGGGATCCAGTAGCCAAGTTCTAGCTAACTGAAGCTGAGGGAGTAATCGTGCGCGTCGCACAAGTACTCAGACGAGCTCCAGTAAGCTCAGTGGAAATTTGGCTGCTTGTGCGAGTCGCACAAGTACTCGGACAAGCTCCAATCAGTTTCTTCTTTTCTAAAAAGTTGCATCTCTTTACTAAAATGGTGATTCCGAACTCAATTCTGATCCGAATTCAGTTCCGTTTCTTCCTACCTCTTCATAAGAGTTGTGGCTATTGAATGACACCCTTTGAAGGTCTATAAATAGGCTCCTTAGGATGTGATTTAAAGACACGAAATCATTCTCAACTGTATAAGATATTATTGTACTTTTCACTCTTGTTTTTGTTCTGTTTAAGTCAGTGCAGGCTTATAACAGATATCTTTATCTTATCACACAAGGATATTAGTTCCAGAACTCTTTGCACAGTAAAGGGAACTAATAAAGCCTAAAGAAAAGTGCTTAGCATGATTTGAAGAATCAATTTCCTTTTGTTACCATTTGTAATAGATTAGTGTTTCCTACAAAATAAACTTTTAGTTTCTTGTTGTTAGTCATTGTTGCTGTTTGTGGAGATAATATCCAACATAAAATATACTTTATTTTGTAGCAAGAATGTAACAAGAGTGCCTCATATAGGTAGCAATGTCTTGAACCTATATTTAGTGTCAGAACAATTTCTTATACCAGAGGCAGTAGTGAAATTCGGTCTTGAACTATGGCTGTTATGGAGATATAAAAGATTGTGACACACACATTGTAGTTTAAGTGTACTTCACGAGTTGTTTAAACTGACACATTTCGGCCATGTGATTATCCCAGTTTTTCATGTGTGTATAAGCGACTAAGCCCCTAGTCCCTTCATGGCTGCCCCATCCTGACATGCATGTAGGTGAAATCCATCAAGGGTGCTCCTGTAATTCTGACACCCCACTCATATAGAGATATAGATTTCATTAAGGACATTTTATGCCACAACCCTCAAGTAATCATTACAGGATGTATGCACATGTACCATAGGGATGAACAATTAAATATAATTGTGCATACTATTACAATCACCATATAATTCATTTTCCCTTTTAACCTAACTCCTGGGATCTCCAATCTTAGGTTGGGTATCCTTACACATGATTTTTGTATTTTTTAAGTGGACTTCAGTCTCATCCCCCTCAAGGTACACATTTATGTAATTGCACCAGCTGGATTTATTTGCGCATTCTTATATTAGCAAAGACATGAATATTTGGAATTTAACATTTAAAAAAATGTCATGCATTATGAAAATCTCAACCTTTGCATAAGCAATACTATTTCACCAATGATCATTTAATAGCAATTGGTGAAAATACCTCATAAATTTTTTAATCATCTCAAGATATATAAAATTTATATATCTCTACATATTTGATCCACATACCAATATTAATTGGTATATAAGTAGTCAGTAGTCTCACTACTGGGAATCATCGTAAAGATGACCAGTAATCTACACTACTAGGAGCTACAATATTTTCTTGCATTTCTAAATTTTATTCCATGGCTAATAGTCTTTTTACTACTAGGAACCATTTAGTCAATCTGAATAAAAATTTATATTGCAAGAAAAGTTTCACAAAACAACCAAGTGCATATAAAAGATATTATCTCATAAAATATTCATTATTTAAGCACTTGAAAAATTAAGTGAATCGAACATATAATAATTGCAAAAACAATTCTCAAATAATAATTGTAATTATAAATTCACATTATTCATAAATTTCTCAAAAATTTGATCATGGTAGCTATAAAATAATTTTTAAAAATTTAATGCAAAAAGTAACACCCACACTATTTTCACACTCCACTACCATGTAGTAATAAATAATAAATTTTCTCAAGTAAAATATGTTGGATATTTCTGAACAACAATGGGACTTTATAGCACAAAAGGAATTAACTAAACTGAACTTTATTTCTGGAAAAAACAACTAATCTATTACAATGGTAGAAAGCAGTAAATGCCTCTTCAAATCGTGCAAATGCACTTTCCTTTAGGTTTTCTTAGCCCCCTTATGTGTGCAAGGAGTTTAGGACTAATATCCTTTTGAGATAAGATGAAGATGATCGTTAGAAGTCTGTACTAACTTAAACGAGCTACAGAACAAGTGTGAAAAATGCAAGAATTTCTTATAGCATGAGAATGATTGCTTATCTATGAATCATAATCCAAAGGAGTCTATTTATAGACCTCCAAAAGGTGCTATTCAATAGTCACATCTCTTTTAAAAAGGGAGGAAGAAACGGAACTCAATTCGGATGAGAATTGAGTCTGAAATCACACTTTTCGTAAAGAGATGCAACACTTCAGGATAGAAAAAACCTTCTGGGACTCGTCAGAGCACACGTAGACTCGCACGTTTGCTCTAGTCCACTCCAGAAGTAGTCCGAGCTTTGTGCGACTCATGCAGGAGCTCGCACAAAGCTTTTGGAGCTCGCCCAACCTCTTGTGCGAGTCGCACAGGAGCTCTTACAGTTCCAGTTAGCTTGGTTTAGCTACTGGACATTGTCCGAGATCTTGTGCGACTTGCACGGCCCTTGGACAGCTGTTCTTCTTTAGTTTTTTCTCCTTTTTCCTTAGCTAATTATTAGAAAATCTCCCAAAATCCTCTACCAATCAATGATTTGAAAAGTTGCCTACCTCTCAAAGTCAAGAACTTTCCTTGATAACTCATGCATCAGCCCTGGTGTCTTTCGATTGAACCAACGCCTTAGTGAATACACCTTGCAAACTTATCGAACTAACTTGGTAGATAAGCTTTGAACCAACAGTCCATTGACAAGTCTTAATGTACTTACACACAAGTTTGCTTTCCCACAACATGTTATAAACAACACTTAACAACTATGTGTCTCAATCTCTTTCATGTACGCGACCAAGGTTTCATTGAAGAACCTTTTATGAATTTTCATAATGCATACATATAGGTAAGTTTCAAAATACCCCTGCCATGAGAATCTCCAGCATTATTGCACTTCTCATAGTTGGTATTTAATTGAACTTGTTAAGAACTCAAATGTTCATCATAAACTCACTGGCAAGTATTAACACTAAATTGTATTAGTGTTCCGACCATTAAGCAATGTACTTTTCACTACATTAAATTCAGAACTAGTTGTTAAACTAGCAATGAATTGAGGTTTCCACTGCAAATGATTTAGGACAATCCCATCTCAATAGAAGTATTTTCTATCATGTCCTTTGTGAGTCCTTTTGTTAAAAGATCAGCCAAATTACATTTGGTATTCACATAGTCCAAAGTTATACAACCACTTGTGATCAAGTCTCTAAGCATCCTATGCCTCACATCAATATGCGTAGATTTCCCATTCACTACTATAAAAAGGGGCTTTAATGGTGGTTATTTAGCACATTTAATGGTGGTTTTCGTCCATTTTGAATCGCCATCTATTCGGCAGCCATAGAAAGGTTACGGACTTTTTACAGCTGTTGGGAACCGCCATAGAAAGGTTGGACTTTCTACGGCGGTTCGATTGTGAACAGCCTTAGAAAGTTCACTTTCTACGGCGGTTCGCTTAGGAACCGCCATAGAAAGGATTTTCTATTGCGGGGTTTTGAAGATAACCGCCGTAGAAAGTACCAAATTTTTTTTAAAAAAAATTTAATATTCATTTTTTTATCTATAAATTCAAAAATATATATCAAAAACAGCAAGAACATCCGTAGAAAGTTTTTGATATATATATATTTCAAATTTATTCAATATATATATATATATATAAACTTCCATGCTAATAAACCGAACAATCACCAAACTTCACAAAATTTTTGCGTGCATCCATCAAATTCTAATTAATTTAATCATTAACAGCAAGAACAATACAATAACCACCGATTTAACACTAATCAAACCCGAATTTAATCATTCATCATCTCACCAAACCTGAATTAACGCTAATAATAAACCCTAGGCCAATCACAATAATCAAGTAACAATAAAATTTGTAAAGCTTAAATAAAGTTGAAACTATTCGACATTACCTTTTTTATGATTTGAAGCCCATAACAAGGACCGATTGTGGTAAAATTATGATGGGGGATTAACTCCAAGTGGTGGGTGATGGCCGATTAAGAAACCATCTCCGGAGTTGGGTGACGGCGGATCTTGTTATCAACACCGCCGAAACAAACGGCTTCGAGGGAGACAAGAGAAAAAATCGACGGAGAGAGGAGGGGCGCCGGCAACAAGAGAACGCTTCAGTTTGCTGGAGATGGAAACATGGGGAAGCCGCAACTGGCTGGAGATGGAAACAAAGGGAAACCTTAAAATTCAAAAAAAAATTACTTTCTATGGCGGTTTTAATAAAAACCGCTGTAGAAAGTAACTTTCTAAGGCGGTTGTAATTAAAACCACCATAGAAAGTAAATTTCTATGGCGGTTATCAAGAAACCGCCATAGAAAGTAACTTTCTACGGCGGTTTTAATAACAACCGCCGTAGAATGCCCGTTATTTTGAATTCCCGCCCGTTCCTCTATTCCTATTAATTTCTAGTTTTTCTTTTATTGTAAATTAACTCCCAAATTTTTTTAAATTTAATAATAAATATGTACTTTTTTATTTATCAATTTTTACAGTAAAATTCATCATATTTATTAATTATACGGGGGTTTCTATAAAACCGCCATACGGCGGTTTCTATTAACTTTCTACGGCGGTTTTAATAACAACCGCCGTAGAATGCTCGTTATTTTGAATTCCCGCCCGTTCCTCTATTCCTATTAATTTCTAGTTTTTCTTTTTTTGTAAATTAACTCCCAAATTTTTTTTAAATTTAATAATAAATATGTACTTTTTTATTTATCAATTTTTATAGTAAAATTCATCATATTTATTAATTATACGGGGGTTTCTATAAAACCGCCATATAAACATACTTCCAAAAACCGCCGTAGAAAGGGACTTTCTACGGCGGTTTACGGCGGTTTTTTAAAACCGCCGTAGAAAGTCCCCTTTCTATGGCGGTTTCGTCCCTTTCTACGGCGGTTTTATTTCTAACCGCCGTAGAAAGTCCCTTTCTACGGCGGTTTTATAGAAAACCGCCGTAGAAAGTCCGTACTTTCTTTTTAATGGCAGTTTTGGTATTTTTGCCGTTAAAGCACCGCCGTAGAAAGTCATTTTTGTAGTAGTGATTATACACTTGACTATATTCTTTTGCAATCATGTATGAATATCGGTGAAATTGGCTTTGGCCAAACTGGAATCTCATGCAAGAGATTTCTCAGCCATTTTGCTTCTTTGCTTGCTGAAGCTTAAGCAATGAATTTAGCAGCCATAGTGGAGTCTGCAATGCAAGTTTGCTTCTTTGAAGCCCAAGAGTATACCATCACCCAAAATAAAGACCCAACCACTTGTAGAAGAGTGATCATCTTTGTTTGTAATCCAACTAGCATCTGAATATCCTTCAAGAACAGAAGGATAACCCTTATAGGTAATGCTATAGTCTTTGGTGTTTTTGAGATATCTCAACACCCTATTAACCCCTAGCCAATGTTATTTGCTGGGATTACTTGTATACCTACTCAGTACACCAACTGCATAAGCTATATCCGGACGTGTACAAGTCATGGCCTGCATCAAACAACCTATAACTCTAGCATATTCAAACTGAGAAACAGGATCTCCTTCATTATTGACAAATCCAAGTTTGGATCAACAGGAGTTGTGACAGGTTTACACTAAAAGTGATTAAAACTCTTGAGAATCTTTTCAACATAATGTGCTTGTGAAAGCTTTATTTAACTAGATTCTCTGTTGATTTTTATGCCAAGAATAACATCAGCTTCTCCCATATCTTTCATGTCAAAATTCCTTGGAAGCATTTGTTTGGTTTCTTTGACTTGCTCTAAGTCTGAACCAAAATTAGCATGTCATCCACATATAAACATATGATGACACCTTTGCTATTTTCATACTTGCTATAGACACATTTTTCTGCTTCATGAATCCTATATCCATTAACAAGTATTACTTTATCAAACTTTTGATGCCACTATTTTGGAACTTTGTTAAGCCCATACAATGACTTCACAAGTTTACGTACCTTGTGCTCTTGGCCTTGAGCAACAAATCCTTTAGGTTGCTTCATGTATACCTCCTCATCTTATTCCATATTGAGGAATGCTATTTTGACATCCATTTACTGTATCACCATATTCTGGATTGAGGCTATAGCAAGAAACATCCTTATTGTGGCAATTCTTGCCACCAGTGAGTAAGTGTCAAAGTAGTAAAGGCTTTACTTCTGTGTGAATTCTTTGGCTACTAGCCTTGCCTTGTGCTTGTCAATGGTTCCATCCACTTCATTTTCTTTTTGAAAATCCATCTACAATCGATGGGTTGGAACCAGGGGGAAGATTAACAAGGATCTAAGTATTATTTCTAAGGATTGAATCCATCTCATCATTTGATTGCTTCCCTCCTAAATGAAGCATCATGAGATTTCATAGCTTCATTAAAAGTGCAGGGATCAGCATCCATATTACAGCAATAAGGTATTTTGTTACTTACTCCATCTTTTGTTCCTTCTACAAGATAAGTAACAAAATTTGGACTAAAAGTTGTGGTTCTTCTTGCCTTTGTGCTCCTTCTTAATTCAATGACTTCATTGCCCTTATTTGAGTCATCTACTACAAGTTCTTCTTGATTAGAATCACGTGCTATTGCTTTAGGGATGGTGGAAAATCTTTGTTCATCAAAGATATCACCTCTTGATTCTATAATGGTATTGCTACCAATAGAATCATTTGGTTTAGTTACCAAAAATCTGTAGGCCTTGCTATTATGAGCATAGCCTATGAAGATGCATTCCACTCTTTTTTAGAATTGTTAATCGGAGGACACTTTTTAAAAATTCTACACTTAAAATTACTTTTTTTCCATTTCCATTTTCTACTTCCTCCTACAGTAAAAGTAGTAATTGACTGTAGAAAGAACTTCATCTCCTCACTGCGCCGCACGCCGGTTCCGTTGTTGATTTTGGTTTGGAATAAAACTAAAATTGTTATGTTATTGGTGTTATAAATTGTATGGATAATGTGTTTAGGATTTTTTTTGGGTGTTTCTTGCATTTTGAGGCTGTTTTTTTTTCCCCAAATTTAAGGTTATTTATGCATTAGTTCACCGAAAAATTAGGTAAAATCGCTTAGGCTGAGCGATTTTACCGGGAACACTCGCCGTTCTCTGGCGAATGTTCCCTGAAGAATCGCCTTGGACAGTGATTTTATGGGACACAATCGCTGGTCTAGGCGATTGTTTCCCTTAAAATCACCTATCCAAGGCGATTCTAAATGGGAAAATTGCCTGGAATAGGCAATTGTTTCTAAAAAATTTCCTATTCCAGGTGATTGTTTCTCATAAAATCGCTTAGACCAGGCGATTCTATAAGAAAAAATCGCCTGGTTTAGGCGATTTTAATTGGAAAAATCATCTGGTAGGTAAAAATATTTATGAAGGTAGAAATGTACAAGGCTATTTTTATCTTTTTGCCACTTAAAAGTTTAAAAAGTGTCCTGTGTTTAGTAAAATCGGTCCTGCAATTAACATGCCCCATCTTTTTTCCCCTAACTTCTTTTTCTTTGGTTCAGGAAGTTTTACAACAACCAGCAGCCCCAAATCTTTAAATGACTAAGGTTTGGCTTCCTTTTATGCCAAAGTTCACAGGGAGTTATTGAATTCCTCTTGTGAGTTACTGAATTCCTCTTGTAAGGAACTCTATTCAACAACATGCTATAAGAACAGCCTCTCCCTAGAAACCTTGACTAAGGCCAGCAGTAGACATCATTGTGTTAACCATTTCTATTAAGACACGATTTTTTCTTTCAGCAACACCATTTTGTTGTGGTGTATATGGAGAAGTCACCTCATGCTTAATACCACTTGACTGAAAATAATCCATTTCATAATACTCTCTACCCCTATCCATTCTAAGACACTTAATCAAACCATTGCGTGCAAGTTCAACTTCAGTTCTGTACACTTTAAAACTTTGCATGGCTTGATCTTTGAAATGCGATAAATACACACTGCAATATCTAATACAATCATCAATAAATGTGACAAAATATTTGTTTTCTCCTATTGAGGGAGCAGTATGTAAGTCACATATATCACTATGTATCAACTCAAGTGTATTTGTTTTCCTTTGAATTGTAGGAAATAGTTTCCTTGTAATTTTATTCAGCATATATGCATGGCATTGGTCATTTTCTATCTTTGAACATTTAGGCAATAGATCTAATTTCATCATGTCATTCATCATTTTAAAATGCACATGTCCTAGTCTATTATGCCATAAAGTAGAAGATGAATTAAGCATATACACCAAAGAAATTGTCATCTTAGTGATTGGCATTGCATTAATCTTAAACATGTCATTACATTGGTATCCTTTCCCTACAAACATGCCACCTTTGGAAATGACAAACTTGTCGGCCTCAAAAACTAACTTGAATCCAAATCTATTCAGAAGACTACCCGACACTCTTTCTAACTTCAGGAACATAGAGCACATTTATCAATGTTACAACCTTTCCCAAAGTAAATTTGAGATCAATATCTCTAAATCCTTTTACAGGGGCTGTTGAAGAATTCCCCATGTAAACTACAGAATATTCAGCACTATCTTCTTTCAGTGATCTGAAGAAGTTCTTGTTCTTGCATATGTGTTGAGTGGCTCCTGAATCAACCCACCAAGCATGATCTTCATCAACAAGACATATTTCAGAAACCATGGCAACTAAGGCATCCTCTCATTTCTCATTGTTGGAGTTGTTGGTGCCTTTGTTCTTAAGAAGTTAACACTCATACTTGTAGTGTCCCTCATTTTTGCAATGAAAGCAATTGCCCTTCTTTTTCTTCTTATTCTAGCCTTGATCATTATTGTCTTGGTGGGCTCTCTTATTGGACTTGTTTCTTTGTCCTTGTTCCACGACATACAACTTTGTTGCAGGTTCCTTGGCCTTGTCATTGACCTTATTCTTCTCATTTTCATGAGAATCCCGCACTCTCAACTCCTTTTCTACACGAAGATCTTGAGCAAGTCCCTCAAATGTGATCTCATTTTTTTTTTTTTTTTTTTGTGCTTGAGATCCTTTTTGAAGTCTTTCCAAGAAGAAGGAAGTTTGTCAATTATTGCCGAAACAATAATTGCATCATCCATGGTCAATTGATGCTGATTAAAGTGATTCAACATCTTTTCTAACTCGGTGAATTGTTCCATCACAGGCCTATTATCCTATATTTTGTAATTTAAGAAAGTTGAGACAATAAATTTCTTACTTGTTGCATCTTCCCGCATGTATCTTACCACTTATCTATTAATTCTCTTGCTGTGGGAACTGTGTGTTACACATTGAACAAGTTGTCATGTATGGCATTGATGTGTCCTCTGCACACCTCGTTGTCAGTCTCCCATTTATGGCACTTCCTAATCTACACCAAAGTTTCTTCTTCTTCAACTGGCGGCTTGGGTGTGTTAAGAACATACACTACCCTCAATGAGATAAGAAGGAAGTGTATCCTCTTCTTCCATCTGGTAAAATTCCCTCCATCGAACTGATCCAACTTGACAATGGGTGATGTCAAGTCCTTCACGTTTGTACCCATTTGTGTGTAATAAAGTCTAAAGATTGTTGGATATTTCTGAACAATAATAGAATTTTATAGCACAAAAAGAACCAACTAAACTGAACTTTATTTCTGGAAAGAACAACTAATCTATTACAAAGGTAGAAAGTAGTAAATGCCTCTTCAAATCATGCAAATGCAATTTCGTTTAGCCTTTATTAGTCCCCTTATGTGTGCAAGGAGTTCAGGACTAATATCCTTTTGAGATAAAATGAAGATGATCATTAGAAGTCTACACTGACTTAAACGAACTACAGAACAAGTATGAAAAGTGCAAGAATTACTTGTAGGATTAGAATGATTGCTTATCTCTGAATCATCGCCCAAAGGAGCCTATTTATAGACCTCAAAAGGGTGCTATTCAATAGTCATATCTCCTAATAAAAGGTAGGAAGAAATGGAACTCAATGCAGATAAAAATTGAGTCCAAAATCACACTTTTCGTAAAGAGATGCAACACTTTAGGATAGGAAAAACCTTCTGGAGCTCATCATAGCACACATATGACTCGCACGTGTACTCTAGTCCGCTCTAGAAGCAGTCCAAGCTTTGTGCGACTCGTACAGGAGCTCGCAAAAAGCCTCTGGCACTACTATAAAAAGTAGATTCAACGGCGGTGCTTTAATGGCAGAATAGACCAAAACCACTATTAAAAAGAAAGTACAAACTTTCTATGGCGGTTTATATAGAACTGCCATAGAAAGTCATTATCTACAGCGGTTGTGAAAAAACTGCCATAGTAAGTGAGCATTTTCAATGGCGGATGTACACATACAGCTATAGAAAGTTTATATAAGGCAATTTGCTGAAACCGCAATAGAATAAGAAACTGCCATAGAAAGCTCATTTCCATGGTGGTTCTCAGATAACTGCCATGGAAAATTGCTTTCTATGGCGGGATTTTTATAACCATCATAGAATATACGCATATTAAACCTAAAAAATAATGTCTATCGACTCTATCTCCATATGCAGGGCCTTCTCGCGCCGGACGTTGTCTTCTCCATCCTCAGCCTCCGATTTTACACATTTCAAATTTAGAATGGATATTTCATGCTGCAATTTACCACTTTAAGGTTAGAAACTATTAAAATTTTTCACTTTTAGCTTATTCTTTTACATTAGATATATATATATGTATATATATATATATCGAATTTATTTTTAGTTATGGTTGATTAAAGATTATAATTACAATCCATATATGGTGAACCTTAATATTGTGGATTGGTAGTTAGTTATACTATGTAATTTGTTGGTGATGTGATATGATTTGTAGTGTTTGGTTCTTATTGGATGATGTTCATATTAGAATTAATTACTTGATTATTTTTGTATGCATTACACGTGTTTGATAAAATGCATAAATGAAAAACTTATGGTTTCTTCTTCATTTGATTATGTCTATTGTACATGTGTTGGTCATGCATTAATTTTTCATTGAGGTATTATTTTATTTTTGATTATATGCTATATGAGTAACGTTATTTTGAAATAATACACACAAGCATGCAACTAATTACTTTCTAAATTGTTGGTTAAATTATTTGTCTTCTTTTTTTATTATTTAAAGGTGTTAGTTACACATGGATCGAAATATCTTGTTATATGGTGATCAGACCTCCAATTTGTATGCGAAAGAAGTTGAGAATTTTATTGAATTGGCTTTTAAGAATACAAAGTCCGTCCATTGTTCATGTAAAGGTTGTAAAAATGGTGCGCAGTTTGATAAATATGATACAATAAGATTTTATTTATATCGGAATGGATTTGATCCTTCTTATAAATTATGGATTTGACATGGTGAAAGTATTGAGAGTTTTTCTGAGCCGGAAATTGTAGAACCAAGGCTCTGCAATTTCCGGCATTTCCAAAACTGGAAATTGCAGAACCTTTTAGGCGAATCCGGAGGTTGTACCGTTTATGTTGTTGTGTTGTACCCTTTATGTTCTTGGGTTGTACCATTTATGGTCATGGGTTGTATCATTTCTGCTATTCAGGAGAAAGGCAGAGTGCCATTGCCAGCTTCAACAGGCATCTGGAAGGCTTCCCTCTTTGTTATAGCTATGGAATTAATAGAACAAATTTAGTGAAACCATATGAAAAAAACATAACCATTTGTAGTTGTTTCCTAGATTACTACTTATGGAATTGACAGGGAAGATGCATGCATGCATGAACATCGGCTCTGTAAAAACATACTTTCTCCTTCGTCACCTATGTGCTTGTTACAATGAGATACCCCTACAAGAACGTGCAGAGGACAACGGTGGTTGTGGCAGAATACCCTGAATTTCGACAGAGCTTCCCCAGTAAATTTAACCAAAACTCCCTGTTAAATAAATAGTGAAAGTTTACACAACTCTAAACAACAAGTAATTCAATTTTACAGAAAATTCGACAGAGTCTCCCCAATAAACGTAACTAAACTCCCTGTCAAATAAACATGAATAGTGACGATTCCAACAACTTCAAATAATAGCCAATTCAGTTTTATATCAATTCTGACAGATAAAAATAACAAATTCACAACTTCAACATTTCGCTATCTTCTTATCCCTGTAAATTTTATCCCATAATTCGTGACTTCATCCAAGTGTGAGACATGTTTCAATCAAACAATAAAAAAGATAAAAATACATGTTCAAAAATTATGTCCACATAGTTTGATTAAAATCAAATACACACACACACACACACACACACACACACAAAAACAATATACCTGAACATGATATCAAGATTTTCACTTTCTTTTATTGGACATTAGATCATTGAAACATAAGCCTTTATTGTGGTCATCACGAAGTATGTATTTATCTAGTTTCCTATCTTCTTCAACTGCTGTCAATTCTAGTAACCCACTGGAGAATGAGGCCGCCTCATAAAGCCCTTCTTCTGTATCAATCCCTTCCACTCCGTGATGTTGTTTCCCATGAAGAACAACGGACCACTGTTCATCACAAGGATCGGGGATATAAAAAACTTGTTTCGCTTGCAATGCAAGTATAAATGGTTCCCTCTTGAAACCCTCTCGATTAAGGTCTACCAAGGTAAATCCCAATGGATCATCAGTTCGGACCTCATTATTGTTATCAACCCATTTGTATTGAAATACAGCTACTTTGAAACAAACATAGTCAAGCTCCCAAATATCTTCAATTACCCCATAATATGACATGTTTGCATACAATGGATTTTTATCCTTTTTGCTAGAAACATGCAAAGTCTCCGAGATTAATGTAATACCATTGTTTTGTGCCGTGCTCTTCTCATCTTGTCTCTTGATAGCAAATGAATATCCATTTATGTCATAGCCTGAAAATGCTTGTACAACATGACTGGACTTAAACGCCAACCATTTTAATGTATCCAAAACGTCTTTGCCCATGACAGCATTACCAAGCCAATTCACAAATGTTCTGTTATGTTCATTGAGCACATTTTGATCTGTCCAAGCAGGATAAGATTTTCTTATTGAACTCATATGGGTTGTCACTCTTGATTTTCATCCTATGTGACAGCCCATATGAGTTCAATAAGAAAATCAAGAGCATTCAAAGAAAATCAAGAGCATTCAATGAAAATCAAGAGCATTCAATGAAAATCTCGAGTCTCATCCATTTCATTGAATGCTCTTTTCATACAACGATATGGATGAAACTCGAGAAGAAATCTACGATGCTGAAGGTATACTGTCTTCCTCCCATGTGTAAGCTGACAAAAAATTTGTGCTCTCCTCGCATATAGGACATGTTTTATGCCGTTTAACAGTGTACCCAGACAAGTTTCCATATGCTGAAAAATCATTAATGGTACAAAACAAGATGGCACGTAATGTGAACATTTCTTGACGGTGTGCATCAAACATAAGTGCACCTTCATCCCATAATTTTTTCAAGTCTTCAATAAGAGGAGCCAGATAAACATCGATGTCATATCCTGGTTGTCGTGGACCTGAAATCATTAGAGACATAAGTATATACTTACGCTTCATACACAAGTAAGGTGGCAAATTATAAATAACTAACATCAGGCCATAAGCTATGTGTGCTACTCAGACTGTCAAAAGGGTTCATTCCATCAGTACACAAACCAAGCCTCAAATTTCTTATTTCTCTGCCAAATGAAGGATACGTTGAATTAATTTTTTCCCACTGATCCGAATCTGATGTATGCATTATCATCTTGTCATCACTAGGAATACACTGATCTGAATGCCATGTCATATGTTTTGCATCTTTTGCATTAGCAAACAATCGTTTAAATCTCCGTATTATAGGAAGATTCCATAGAACCTTAGCCAGTGACCCCTTCTTTTACGCATCAGTACTGTCTTCAACCTCATCACAGGTTGCTTCTTTTTGTATCGTGAAGTCTTACACTTGGGACAAACCAATAAATCTTACACTTCGGACAAACCAATAAATCTTACACTTCGGACAAACCAATAAATCCTTATACTCATTCCTGTAAAGGATGCAATCATTTGGGCAAGCGTGGATCTTTTTATACTCCATACCCATTGGACACAATATTTTTTTTGCTTCATAAATTCGATCTGGAAGTTTATTATTTTTCGGAAGCATATCTTTCAGTACTCTCAATAAGGCTGTAAAACTAGTATCTGACCACCTATTTGCCGCTTTCAAATTAAACAACTTCAAAACACTTGACAAGCGTGTATATCTAGTGCAACTGGTATAGAGAGGCTTTTCATTGTCACCCAAAAGTGAAGCAAGAACTTCTGGTTTATCAGCAAAATCATTGGCCACATCCTCAATCATGTCATCCAATCGATCTTTCGCAATCCCATCATCTTCGTTTGCATTACATTTTCTTTGGATTCGCCAGAAATTGCAAAACCTTTGTTATGCAATTCCCGGTTTTGGAAACGCCAAAAATTGCAGAGCCTTGGTTCTGCAATTTTCGACTTTGGAATTGCCGAACCGAGCTTTGCTGTCGACATCTTCTCATCTTCTTCGTCATCAAAATCTTCTTTTTGTCCTCGTTTTCAAGTTTTCCGTCTTCTTCATCTTCATCTCCGACTACGGAAGATGAAGAAGTGAATGGATTTTGAAAAAACTTTTGTTTTTTGGTAATTTGGGTAATTTAAGGGTTAATGTGAGGGTAAATTGGTCAATTCACCAGCTTGCTGTTAGTTTTAGTCATTTCTGTCACTTTACAGACTTCGAAAAATCATAGAAGGGTCATCTATAGCTTTATTTTTCACAAGGGAGTTATGTGTAGTTTTGAGGTGTTTGCCTTTTCTTTTTCTTTTCTAATTTCCTCTGAAACTTCCCTTTTCCCATTCTTTTTTGCCTAATTATATTTCTTTCCTTTTTTTTTTAATCCATTAATTTCCCCCCTCTAAAACTTGTTTGTTTCTATTAAATTGTTAATTTATCTATATTAATAATCTACTATAAATATTAAAAATTTTCTAGAACTGTTTTTAAAACTCCTTTCCATTTGTATCCGTTCCAAATTTCAATTAAAAAATTCCAAGTGTTTATTTATTTTTTAAATATTGAACATAATAATTTCACAACTATAATTATTCCAAATATGCACATTTTTCTTTTACAATTCAATTGAAATAATTATTTATATACATTAGCTAGAATCTCGATTCTATGGTACAATTCTACGATTTCGATTCTAGGCCAAAATCGATTCTAGCTAGAATCCCGACTTTAACAACCTTGCTTGTTACCAATTGTGAATTGCCGCTATGAATGTTTATTTTCACATATTTGAATTTCTTGATTTACTTTATTTAAATAGAGATAAGTAGATAGAAATTCAGAAGTCTAACTCTTACTAGTAATTCAATGAAAATTGCTATTTTTGAACTTTTCTTATAATTATTATGTAACAATATTTCAAAAAATTTTAAAAAGCCTAAAATAATGGATTGGTTAACTAAATTTGAAATTTATTTATTGTTTATCATAACATAAAGGCTGGAGTTTGTACATAATTAATAAATATAATGTATTTTACTATAAAAATTGATCAATATTAATGATGCTTGTTTTTATTGTTAACTAATGTATTTTGTTAGTATCTTTTGTGTGGCTCTTTTCATGAAAAATGATGCTTGTTTTTATAGATGGAGAGTGTGAAATGTCACTTTCTCTTATAAGTTTTACCTTTCTTAGTCTCTCTTGTGTGTTTCCTTTCATTTAGAGTGTATAACGTCACTTGCTTTTTAAGTTAAAAATTTCTTTGCCACATTTTCAGGTAGCTTTTTAAGAAAAGTTGTTAGTATCTTTTGTGTGGCGCTTTTCATGAAAAGGATGCTTGTTTTTATACATGGAGTGTGTGAAATGTTACTTTTTCTTATAAGTTTTACCTTTCTTAGTCTCTTTGGTGTGTCTCATTTCGTTTAGAGTATATACTGTCAATTATTTTTTGAAGTTAAAACTTTATTTGCCTCATTTTTGGGTATCTTTTTAACAAAAGTTGTCAATATCTTTTGTGTGGCTCTTTTCATGAAAAGGATGCTTGTTTTTATAGATGGAGAGTGTGAAATGTCACTTTTCCTTATAAGTTTTACCTTTCTTAGTCTCTCTTGTGTGTCTCCTTTCGTTTAGAGTGTATAATGTCACTTGTTTTTTGAAGTTAAAACTTTCTTTGCTTCATTTTTCGGTGTCTTTTTAAGAAAAGTTGTTAGTATATTTTCTGAGACTTTTTTCATGAAAATGATGCTTGTTTTTATACATGGGGAATGTAAAATGTCACTTTTTCTTAAAAGTTTTACCTTTCTGAGAGGATTTTATGTGTCTCCTTTATTGATAATGAGTGAAATGCTTGTTTTCATTAATTAAAAGTGTAAATTATCACTTGCTTTTTCAATTTTAACCTTTCTTAATCTCTTTTGTGTGTCCACCCTTTCGTTTAGAGAATGTCACTTATTTTTTGAAGGTACACCTTTCTTTGCCTCTCTTTCGGGTCTCGTTTGTTTATGAAAAGTTATTAGCTTGTTTTCTCAAGTTTTTCCCATATGTTTAAGATAAGGTAATAGGTCGAAAGAGAAAACGCAATGAGGAGTATATTGATGAGGGAAATGGCGATGAAAATGGTTGTTCTACTAGAGATAGAAGAGGTAGAGGGCCTACAAATTGCAAGATATTTTGGAAATGTGTATGAAGGGGTTAACAATTGAGATTGCATTCAATTCTAAAAATGAGCCTAAAAATGCGCATCAGAAGTGGATTACTTTCGTAGCATTCACTGCCCGTAGCAAAATGGACATTATATGGAATATGCATTATGGCACAGTCCCTGAAGAGATCAAGAAGAGAGTGTGGATAGAAATACAAGTATTCTACAAAATTATAATGCATTGTTTTTTTACCCATTTATACAAATGAACCAAATTTAACTAACTTTGTACTGCTATTGTTTAATGTAGGCATTATTTGTTTTTCAATCAACTGAAGATCTTGAAACCAAATGGATTTCTTATGCCCGTAGTCGTTGGAAAGATTGGAAATCCTTTTTAGGTAGATATGTAAATGGCGATAAGAAGGGTGAGGACCCATGCCTTGAATATAAATATCTCCCAAGGGAGACATGGCTTAAGTTTAAGGCTAGCCGTGAAACAGAAGAATGGAAGGTGGTTATTTGAGTTTTTTTTCTTCTTCTTTTTGGATATTTGACATTTCTCAGTTTATGGATAATCTCTTTTCATTTTATTTTTGTCTAGGCAATTCATGCTAAAGCTCAAAGGAGTGCCAATTTGATTGTTTTTTTTTTTTACCATAATTTATCTCGTGGTGGATATTGATTACTTAAGAAGAATATGCTTGAAGAGGAAATGATTGAAAATGAGGAAAAGGCTTTAGAGGACGGTACGTCCAAAGAAGAAGGAGAAGAAGCTTATGCAGGGCCAGCCCGTCATCTACTTTGGAGAAAAGCTCACACAAACAAAAATGGCGAATACTTTACCCCGGAGGCTAGTCGTGTTGGATGTGAAATTGTAAGTTTACGCCATACATTTTCTTATGCTTCAATTGTTTCAACTACTCATATTATTAAAACTATCATGACTGATTTAAATTTCATATTTTTGACGAAATGTTTAGGAAAACTTATGTATGTGCAAGTCCCAAGGGGAGAAAGTTTCAGAGGGTAGGAATGACATACTTGTCAAGGCAACGGAAAAGCCCGATCACCCTGGTCGTGTTCGCGGTCATTCTACCAGGGCCAGCCTTAAAGATGTTTTTCTGGAAACACGCCCGTCGCTTAAAGCTGAACTAGCTTTAACTAAAAGAAAGCTTAAAAAAAACCTCAGCACAGCTCGATGAATGTCAAACAGATCTTAAGATGATGGTGTATTTTATATGTACTAAGAACTGACTATGATATAGCAAGAGACATGGCCCTCAATAGTATCAAATCTCAGAGCTTGAACTTAGAAACTGTCGGAATGTCTACATATATGTTTGAGGTACATGGTAGCCATGTTTCCACTGTGAGTTCTACGAGTTTGCCTAAGGTACATCATAGCCATGTTTCCTCTATAAACCCTACAAGTTTGCCTAAGGTACATACCATCCCTGTTTCATATGTGATCCCTATAAGTTTGTATGAGGTTCACAATAGCCCTATTCTAACAACCTTAGAAGATCTGAGTTCTTTAGGGGATTACAAGGTAATGAAAGTACATTTATGCATGTCATCTTGGTTTCTATAATTTCTTTCATATCACTATCGACTTTTTCAATGCTAAAAATGATTGATATTGCTTTTTATGATTACACTTATTTTTTGGATTTTCCAGAAATAGTTCAATAATGTTCATTGACTTGCTTATTATCTCAAGATGGGTGTGACTGTCATCTGTTCATTAGTGAAGAGACAGGTAAAAGACGCCTTGTGGCTATGGGAAATGTATATAAGCAGAAAAAGCACCACGGGCACGAGGTAAAGAAAGGTTGCGCGAGGATTACAATTAAAATTTCATATGATGACCTTGCCTCGCTGCCATTTCCTGAGGAAGAGACTTCAAATGTGGGAATGTCAAAATCCTTTTTCGTGGAGCCTAAACATTTGATTGAGCTTTTTCCCGATCCAGTAAAACAGGTATATGTTTACATTTATTTTTGAATTACTTTATACCTTTTTGTATAATGAATTCAAACGGTCTTAGGTGGAGAAATGTTCAAAAAAGAAAAAAGGTACTTCAAATTCTATGAATGAGATGAGATCATTTCGACCACTTCATCTGAAAAGGCATCATCTTCGACACCTAATCCATTGCACGAGTTAGAACTCCGATTAGAGAAAGATTCAAAATTCACTTGCTTCATGTTTCAATTGACAAGAGACATCATAGGTGTAGATCATCCTATTAATATGGATCGAATGGATGTTGTTGAATTATTGTCAAGAGAAAAAGAGGTCACAAATTGTAGCATGCAATTGTTTATCAAGTGAGTTTTGACCAATTAATTTTTTTGGTATTTTCAGATTATTGTTATATATAGTATTCTTTCTATGTGACTGGACTAACCAAGGATGATAATGTAAATTCCCTAGGGCTTTACATGATTTGGTTGAAAGGAATGGCCGCAAAGGGATAGGGTTTCTCTCAGCGGATCATCTTACGGAAGTAGGAAATACATATGAAGATAGGGTACAATACATTGCCCGAAACTTGAAGGATCGGAATAAAAAAATTTATCTAACACCGTATCTTCACAGGTAAACATTGTTAGCCATTCCCAACCGCCGTAGAAAGTCCTGAACTTTCTATGGAAATTCTCAACAGCGGTAGAAAGTCCGTAAACTTTCTATCGCTGCCAGATAGATGGCAGTTCAAATGCTTAAATAACAGCCATTAAATGTTGGAAAAAACCGCCATTAAAGCCACTTTTGTAGTAGTGTGGAGCTCGTTCGACCTCCTATGCGAGTCGCACAGGAGCTCTTACAGTTCCAGTTAGCTTGGTTTAGCTACTGGACATTGTCCGAGGTCTTGTGCGACTCGCACGGCCCTCGGATAGCTGCTCTTCTTCAGTTTTTCTCCTTCTTCCTTAGCTAATTATTGGAAAATTTCCAACAAAATACACATATAATACTTGAAATGTAGTTAATCAATATCTCAAAATTTTCACATTGACCAAATAAAATGAGAACTTTAAAGCATATAAAATATGAATATATAGCAAACTCATGACATAATTAAATATCATAATAATTTCATGAAATCTCAAATAATTTCATATATTACAATTCTACGCAAAATAAAATATTGTTCTCATGAGAAATAAGTAACATTTTATATATACTAAATGTACCCCCACTATTTCTCAGTTTTTAACTCAATTAAAAACTCCATATTTATGCGATTTGTTTTAATTATATGAACATAACTTAATCATATAAATAATTGGTTTTGTATCCATAATATTTTTCATGAAAAATATTACTTATGTGCTAAAATATACCCCCACTATTTATCATATTTCACCACAATTTAAAACTCCAAACTCAAGTTATTTGTAATAGCGGTATGGAGAATAATTTAAACACATATACACTTGCATGTGAAGAGTATAAAATGGTATTTGCAAAGAATCAATTTTGCAATATAATTTCAAATCTATGAATATTAGCAAAATTAGCTTTGGTCACAAAAATGATGAATAACTAAATTTTAATATTTATTTTAAAACACAAAAATGAATATTAATATTGAAACAGATAAACCTTGAATTCATTCAGTTTTCATATGGTTCAGTTTTCGTTTCAAATTCTGCAATTAATAGTATTAAAATGATAGCCATAAAGTCATAACTCTTACTTTTGTAACCGATGTAAAATGGTAGCAAACTTCTAGCCAATCACTTTCAAACTAAAATTGATTTGAATTTCTCAAAATATAGTATTTTCACAAAATGATCTCCAAACATAAAATATTCATCTCATGAATCTAATAAGATTTTATTATCATTTTTGTTTCATAATCTAATATTTAAAATATCATCAAAAGCTTTATAATTAAATCTCATTGAAAATCATAAGTTTTGATTCCACTAAATTTGTAACACATTGCAATAACAATAAAATCCATTAGATTAAGAAAGGTGATTGCAATGTCTCATGACTCATGATATTCTCTGTATGCATACCTCATGAACACATAAGAGATTTTCAATGTCACCAAAACATTCTCATGCATAAACATCTTACCCATGTTCTCATGATATGCATTTTATTTTTCAATTAAATACATACCTCAAAGTTGCTAGAAAATCACATAGATATGATTTTTCGATTCTGCTTAGAAAAGCCAATGCAGCTTGGGTTTGGAATGGCTTGCTCGAATCACTTGCACCACTGTTGGAATAGACTCTATAACGAGTTCTGATCACCTAAAATTGTTGTTTCCAACAGTCCAAGTAACCTGAAAAACACCAAAAATAAAAACACAAAGAACAAACACGTTAATCGTTAGAAGGGCTGAGGTGCGGATCTTTCGCTTTCTTTAGGTGATTCAAGCCCTCTACAAAGTATAACTTCGGTGTAGCAGAGCAACACAACATCTAACAATCCGCACAACTATTAGGAATTATCAACTCTTACTAACACTTGTTCTCTATCTTGCCAAAATAAGTATGTTTAGAAGAAATATGGGATGTTCAAAGCATAGGTATGTATCTCAAGAAAATTGTCTCTTATTCCTCAAAGAGTTCACATACTTATAGGAATACAACTGAAGCATTAGACTGCCAATCAAAAGATGAAAGGCAGCCTCCTTTGTTTATAAATCAATGCTCATCAATTGAATTCCATTTATTTGATCAATATGACCTGATTCTTATCATGCATTAATCAACCGTTCTACCCACAAAAAAATTAATTGTATATGCAAGAAATCAGCAATCATTTTAATGACTCAAATAAATCCTATTTTTAAATAAATTTAATCATGAATAGTACAGTTTCAAATGATAAAAACAGCAGCACAATTTTTGGAAACTGAACATTAACACAAAAAAAAATTTCATAAAGAATTTCTATTTTATTAAAAAATGCTCCAACAATACTGAAATCAAACAAACCATAGAGTGATTAATTCAACACAAGGACTGAAACAAATGTGAAGAATAAAATTTTAGACATAAATGAACAATAAAAATGAAACAATAGTGAATAAGTAAAGCATACCAATGCTTAAAAACACAGCAGATATCCCATGCATTAGTATCTTATAAGTTCCTTAACATTTACATGCTCAGGTAAGAACTGACAAAATCATTAACAATAAAAGTAACGATGAGAATAATAAGACAACCCAAAGTAAAGTCATGTTTAAGTATTGAATTCTTATTAACCATGTCCAACTTGTCTAAAACAAAATCTAACATGAAAAATAAAATACTATCTTGATGTTTGAGGGAGAACAATACAAAACATAATTATAATGGGACAAAAAGAGACTGCATAAAACAAGCCTGGCTTGTGGTAGGACTTGCCTCAAAGATGAAATGCAATAAACTTTTGCTAGTATTAATATATTTTTTTTTCTTATTTCAGTATAACTATTTATATTTACAACTCGTTTTAAATATTTAAAATTTTATTTCTAAAATATATTTTTAGAACAGTCTTGAATTTGAAGATATTGATGCTGCGACTAAAACAACTGAAATGATGATCCCTTTCTAGGAGTGATTTTTTTTTTTTTTTTTTTTGGTTCTTAAGAGATGAATCAACTCGATCTCTCTAATTCTTCTTTGAATGACGTCTGAAGATTTTTTTTTTTTTTTTTTTTTTGGTTCTTAAGAGATGAATCAACTCGATCTCTCTAATTCTTCTTTGAATGACGTCTGAAGATTTTTTTTTTTTTTTTTTTTTTGGTTCTTAAGAGATGAATCAACTCGATCTCTCTAATTCTTCTTTGAATGACGTCTGAAGATTTTTTTTTTTTTTTTCCCCTCTCTTTTAAGTATTATTCCATTCCTTAGGTACTAATTAGTTTATAGTTTCAAATGTGCGGTGGTCTAAAAAAATTTCCCTAACCTCTGTTGAAACTTGAAAGGGCGTGGCATCTGATTTTGAGAGCCAAAAATCAGATGCGGGCTTTAGCGTCGGCCAAGCAAAGAAGAATAACTTTGACTACACATTTTGCGAGGCATTATGCTGCGTGGACCATGCTTATGACCTTTTTTTTTTTTCACATTAATTGGACCACGATCATTTTAACGGCAAAAAGAACCCTCCAAATTTAAAGTTTTAAACCCTATCTGCCTCTGAAATTTGGAATCATGGATTGAAAATTTGAATGGAGACAAGCTATATATCTATCTATCTATCTCAAGTCTCAACCATGTAACTATAGCTTTGATCTCTTTTTGTTGGTTATAAGCTTAAATGGTGTGGTGCCTACTATTTATATGGGCACGACAGCCTTGCATGAGAAGAAAGGAACCACAATGCTCTTTATTTATTCTTTTCGGTTCCAAAGTTTCTTAAAATCAACTTTCGATTCTCTGCTTATTTTAATCTCTTGGAAAGAAAAGGATAAATGATGATCTAAAGCTGCCATATGCATTCAAATTTATGATGTGCCTAAGTGGCTTGAATGTGAAGATGCATGAGGGATTGATTGTTAGGTATTAATTAAGTAACGGTGATTACTTAGTTCTATTAGAATAGTTTAGTGTAAAAAATTTACTTTCAGTACTCACTACTACAGAAATGATTAAAGGAAGCGCCCCTTTACAAACACCCGCCTCCAAAGGGGCCGGCAAAACCTTTGAACCTGCCTCCAAAGCCTTGCACCCGCCTCCAATATCGTGTTTATTAGAGGCGGGTGCATTTTTGCAAATTTTAATCAATATTGGTTCGAAAATTCTCTTTGTCTTGGACTGTTGAAAGTTAAAAATAAATTTAAAAATAATTCACTAGGATAATTTTGAAAGTTGAAAATAATTTTGCAAAAGGCAACAAATTATTAAGTAATAAAACCCACAAGTTTTAGAAGAAAATATATAAATATATACTTTCGATTTTAACTTTATATAAATGAGTATATGTAGCCTAGTGGTAAATTTAATGTGCTAGAGTCAAATGATTCTGCATGTGTGAGTTCGATTCCTACCGAAGCTATAAATAAAATAAAATTTTGTATTGTACAGTGTAGTGGAAGGGTTATTGGAGGCGGGTGCATGTAAATAACCATTAAATATAATGGTTATTGGAGGTTGCACCCGCCTCCAATAACCCCTCACTACGGAGGCGGGTGCGGGCACCTCCTTTTGGAGGCGCCCGCACTGGAGGTGGGTGCACACACTGTACACCCACCTCCAAAAGCCTTCTACACCCGCCCCCAATGTCCTATTTTGCACTAGTGACTGTTTTATTAAAAGAGTTCACTTTCAAAAAATTTTTTGTTTTGATAGAAGAATCTACTATCTTATTTTTTTTACTTATCATATCCTTACTCTAATAATTATGTGTAGTTCATAATTAACTCACACTTAAAAGTAAATACAACAATTGGTGTCAAATTAACTAATTTAGGTATAGTATATTAACTTCCATAAAAAATTGTATCTGAATGAAAGTGAATTGGTCTAGTAGAACATAAGGAGTACTACTTTGTAGGCAGCAAAGTAATTTAGAATAACTAATTTACCTTTTTTTATTAATGTTCTTACTTTTTTAAAATGAGTTAATTTTAAATCACGCATAATTATATTAATAAATGTATGAAAAGTAAACAATCAACACTAAATTTTTTCTAATGGTATGGAGGGAGTATCATTTTGTTGCCCCCTTTGGATTGGTCTAGTTTTGGTTGTAAAATTCAAGTTGCATGGTTTTTAATTAAACTAGAATTAATAAATGGAAGGTAAAAGAAAGGTGATCATTGCTAGAGTGCGGACTTTGAAAAGCAGTTCTTTTGATCATCGTATTCGTATCCACATTTTAATATTTTTTTGACGTTTAATGCATGGGATTTACTTTCGCGTTGAGATCCACATGATTTTTGCGATTTAAATTTTAGAATTAGTCCTTCAACTTGAAGACAAATCTCGCTTTAATCTCTCATTTTAAAAGGTTTCAGTTTAGTCTGCCCTCGTTAATTTTCATAATCGGTTCAAGTTAGTCTAACTGAAGAAAAACATTGTTAGAATTCGAAGGTATACATCTGATGAGTGCCACCTTCGTTCAAACCAAGTTCACAAGCGATTGGCTGCGGGTCACTTCCTACAAAAGACTATGCTAATTAATTTCCAAAAGTTTCGATAATCTTAAGCAGGACGAAAAAAATACTAAATGCAAGATAGAGATGTAGTATTTTTCATTTCTTTTTATTTCAAATTAATTTTTTTCAGATTAAAATGAAATAATTCACTTTTAAACTTTTCTCACACTTAATTAAAGAATGATATGAAAGGCAGGTAACACTAGGGGTGGTGGCAATTGCATGGGCGGCTTGGGAGGGTTATGGGTTGGGTCAATTTTGACCCGCACTTAACGGGTCATGACCCAATCCGACCCATTGATGAACGGGTCAAGTAGGAGTTGAGTCATATCCGGATTGAGTTATAACCTGCTTAACCCGAGTTATAACCCGCGGGTCAATTTGTTTGACCCAATGGGTCAAATTTACTTGACCCAACGAGTTTTAACCCGTTCAACCCGTAGTTTAACTCGCAAATTAATATTTAAAGAAAATTTTTTTCCTATACTTTTAAACCATACACCTTCCACCACCACCCACCCACTTCAGTCCTCAATTCCCTTCCAAGTCTCACCCGTACCCCCAAAACAATTATTTAAATATATTAATATATATACACACACAAAACAAATGTGTTATAGCGTACGTACAGTACTTTTATATATATATATACACATATATACACATATGCATGTATACTGGATTTATATATATACTTATGTATATACTCTATATATATATTTACGTCTATATATGTTGTTCCTGCTCGAACAAAATCAAATTATTAGTATAAATAATAATATAAAAATAAATTAAAGTAAATAACAATAATTTAGATAAAACTAGTGTAGCATGGGTTGAGACGCGTAATCGCTATTCTTAGGTGATTCAAGCACCTCTGCGGAAGAATCAGGTGATCTTTTAGCTTGTCACCCCAGGATTAGGATTCAATAGCCTTGCACACTAGTTGTACAACACTCATCGGCGTGCACCGCTAATAGAGGATAACTCGGATTTACACCATGTCATCTTGCCATATATCTATAATACCGTAGATTAACTCTTCTAACATATCTCTCATATGTAAAGTGAATTTTACACCGCTCAAAGATATAAAATTTGTTTAGAAATGAAAATGGAAATATTTTCTCTATTCCAAAACATCATACGCCAACCATTATATAATGTTGGTTAATTTGTGTGGGCTAGTAACTCATGCACCAACCATTAATAATTATTAATTCATAATATTAAATCATTTCCTCAAAGTTTGCTACCGTTGAAGTACATTTTGGAAAGCTAATTTAATGTTGCTTTAAAAAATCATTCACACATTAACAATTACTAAGAAAAACAGATGCCACAATAAGAAAACAGTTAAACCATATTCAAGGAGCAAAACAGCATTTTCTTATCAAGATTAACTTCTCCCGTTTACTAGAATTCACACTACAAAATAATTTGTAACTTATGCATTACATTAATGCAATTACTCAAAATTATTTATTGCATAAATAATTATTTTATAACTAAAATTATTTCCATAAAATCAGCAAATAATTTATTATTTTATTAAAATCTCCAACAATTCTCCACTATTTTAATAAAATATATCATATATATTATATGAATTATCTGCACGCATTATCTAATATGGCAAGAAAGGACCATCACGTATCATATAGGTAGCAATGCCTTGGACCTATATTTAGTGTAAAGGCAATCTCCAATACCAAAATCAAAGTGAACTGCGGGCTTGAACTTTGACTGCTTTAAAGATAGAGGATATTGTATAACATGCATGATTATCCTGGAGTCTTCATTGAGGTTTTTTAAGCTAGCACATTTATGACCTTGTACTCTAATCCCAGGTTTTCATGAGTGCATAAGTAGAATAAGTCCATATTCCTTTTGGGCAGCCAAACCCTACACTCATACAGGTGAAATCTATCAAGAGTGCTCCTGTAATTTTGACACCCCACTCATATAGAGCTATAAACTTCATTAAGGCAATAAGCCACAACCCTCGAAAAACATTACAGGATGTATGCACATGTACCACAAGGATGGACAAAATTAATTTTGTGCATACCTTTACAATCACCATGTAATTCGTTTTTTCCTTTGAACCTTACTCTTAGGATCTCCAATCATTAGGTTGGGTATCCTTACAGATAATTTTTGTCTTTCAAATGGACTTCGGTCTCATCCCCCTCAAGGTACATCCATGTCATTGCACCAAGGTTGGATTTCTCATATTAGCAAATACATGAATTTTTGACATTTAGCGCTCAATGCAATGTCAAATAAATTGCTAAATTTTAGCATCTCAAATTATTCACCAATCACATAATTGGTGAAAATATCTTATAAAATTTTATCACCTCAAGATATATAGATATTTTATATATATCTACAACTCTGATCTCCGAATCACCAATAATTGGCCATGAGTATCACCAGTAGCCTCACTACTAGTAATCATCTAAATATGACTAGTAGTCTACTACTATTATTGTCAAATGAGCAGCCAGTAGCCTCACTACTAGGAATCATGAAGAGGATGACCAGTAGTCTACTACTAGGAGCTATAAATTTATTTCCTTGCATTTTTGAAGTGTTCAATGGCCAGTACTGCTAGGAGCCATTTTGTAGAATTTCAAAATTGCATGTTCATACTTGTATGCAACATAATGCAAAAGTATATATAATTTCACATATCTTCTAGTGCCACATGAAATTATCTCTATGAATAAATTTTATTTCATGAATCTAATAAGATTTATTAGTTCTTATTTTTCTCATCATCTCAATTAAGTTTATAATACCACATCAAAAAGTTTATGATTAATTGAAATTACAAATTTGAATTTCATTAATTCTTATACTCAAGAGATTTAATGCATCAAATTTACTCATATACACACAATATGTATTTTCTCTTCAAATAAATACATACCTCGAAATTGATAGAAATTTACATAGAAGTTGTACCAGAATCAACAAGTATATTTATGACTCCGACGAACTCATATCGCAACGAGTGTTCCATGAACCCTTGAGCAACATAGGCATGAGAGATTTTTGATTCTCCATTAATTGTGATATGCAAAACAAAACAATAATGATCATACACTAGATAATCAAATCTTGATTCTCCACAAAGACTGAATCACCTAAGATTGTTGTTCCTGCTCGAACAAAATCAAATTATTAGTATAAATAATAATATAAAAATAAATTAAAGTAAATAACAATAATTTAGATAAAACTAGTGTAGCATGGGCTGAGGCGCGTAATCGCTATTCTTAGGTGATTCAAGCACCTCTGCGGAAGAATCCGGTGATCTTTTAGCTTGTCACCCCAGGATTCAACAGTCCAGCACACTAGCTGTACATCACTCATCGGCCTGCACCGTTAATAGAGGGTAACTAGGATTTACAACATGTCTTCTTTGCCATATATCTATAATACTGTAGATTAACCCCTAATATATCTCTCATATGTAAAGTGAATTTTACACCCCTCAAAGATATAAAATTTGTCTAGAAATGAAAAAGAAATTTTTTTTCTCTCTTCCAAAACATCACACGCCAACCATTATATAATGTTGGTTAATTTGTGTAGGCTAGTAACTCATGCACCAAACATTAATAATTATTAATTCATAATATTAAATCATTTCCTCAAAGTTTGCTATCGTTGAAATACATTTTGGAAAGCTAATTTAATATTGCTTTAAAAAATCATTTACACATTAACAATTACTAAGAAAAACGGATGCCACAATAAGAAAACAGTTACAGCATATTTAAGGAGCAAAACAACATTTTCTTATCAAGATTAACTTCTCCCGTTTATTAGCATTCACACTACAAAATAATTTGTAACTTATGCATTATATTAATGCAATTACTCAAAATTATTTATTGCATAAATAATTATTTTATAACTGAAATTATTTCCATAAAATCAACAAATGATTTTTTATTTTATTAAAATCTCCAACAATATATATGGTTAAAATTATTTAATGTAATTTTTTAAAATATCATTTCAAATAATTTTATATGAGTAAATTAGGTAATCGAGTCATGACATGACGGGTCGACCCATTGATCTACCCCGTTTAATCCGACGGATCAACCCGTATAATTCGACGAGTCAATTCGGTTAATTCGACAGGTCTATTTAACCCGACGAGTCGACCCATTTACCCCAACGGATTGCTCCGTTTAATTTGGCTGCTCGACCCGTTTAATTCAACGGATCAACCCGTTTAATTCAATGAGTCAACCCGTTTAACTCAACGGGTTGACCTATTTAATCTGACGAACTGATTCATTTAACCCGATAGAATGACCCGTTTAACTTGACAAGTCAAACTTTTTTGACACTTAATTATTACTTAAAATTAATATCTCTTAAATTAATTTTCTATGAAAATATTTATTATAACACGTGAATACGCGAGTGAATAAATTTAAATATATATATAATAATTTCAATTTATAAAAATAAAATGAATTATTTTATTTATTATTCACGTGTCATAATATATATTTATTTTAAAAAAAACTAAAATTTATATACCTATATATATATTTATAAATACACACGACACGGCACACACGCCTAGACACACACACATACACACACAAACTCACACACAGCACACAAATCACATATGCATCATATGTGATTAATGTGACCTGCGGGTCAGATTTGCATTAGTGTAGTCTGACCCGCATGGGTCAGTCATTAACATAAAGCAAATGGGTTGGGCGGGTTGTGAAAAAAATGCATCTGGGGGTTAACCCAAATCAGACCCAATCCAACCCGTTAAGTATGGGTCAAAATTCAACCTGAATTTGTTCGACCTGTAACCCGTTCAACTCAATCCAACGAGTTAAAAAGGTGGACGGGTTGGGTCGGGTTCACAGGTCACGGATCAATTTTTCAGGCTTAGTAACAGCCAAAAACATATTTTGGAGTAAAAATAATAATTCAACATACCAAAACAAAAATCACTCTACAAATATTATAAGAGCCCAAAACAAATAGTTTTAAATTTAAGATACTAAAAAAATGAGGTTTAATCATTCGTCTCTTAACTTGAACTGTTGTTTCGGTTTGGTATCTCAATACGATATTTTTCCTTTTGTCAAATTCTCAAGCATAGTTTTAAAATGACCCAAACTTAATTTTGACAATATGTAAACTATTCAACGGAATTGTTATTTGCAGGCACATTTTCTTATAAAAAGTCTAAAATACCCTTGGATATTAAAAATACCATTTCCTGCAGTCTTCTCCCTCAAGCTACTCTCGTGTAGCTGTTCTATTTGAAGAAAAAAAAAAAGCAAAAAAATCGACCAAAACGAATAAAAATTCATACAAATCAAAATCCCGGCCATACTGGGAGGGATTTTGTCAAAATCCCACCCTGCATGGGCGGGATTTGATCAAAATCCCACCCAAATGCTGGGCGGGATTTGGTCAAAATCCCAACATGGGTGGGATTTTGACCAAATCCTGCCCAAGACCAAAATCCCGCCAAGTTGGGCGGGATTTTGTCATTTACATTGAGATGTGCCTGCAAATAACAACAAAATCCCGCCCAACTTGGGTTCAACCCTCAATCTCCTTTTTGTGATAGGTTTTATATTTCATTTTTCTTTAATTTAGTTATTAAATTCAGCAATAACCTAATCCAGTTAGGCAGCTAACTTTATCTTCCAATTTCATGTTTCTTTTGGATTTGGACTTGTAAGAAATTATCAATTCTAATTGATTTTCAATTTTAATTCTTTTCTTATTAGCTTTAGGACATGGGAATTTCGTGCACCCCTCTCCTATAAATAGAGATGCAACCGAAACCATTAGATTCATAATTCGTATTTTATAGATAAATAATATTGTGAGGTTAGTTTTATCTTTACTGTAGAATTCTCATTATTGAACTTGCGTAATTTGCATGCTTTATTAAATTATACTTGTTCCGAAATTTTAAGAATTTAGTTACTTGCTCCACCTAAAATTTTCATTATTTCAAACTTGTTAATTAATCATGCTAGATTAAGCTAAAGTAGCTAGTCTTCATTAATTTAGCTAATTGATTTTCGAATCTTTCAAAAGAGGTAAGCTTGTGACCGGCATTGTTCCACTTTCCTTGACAACTTCCTGTGTTCTGTGAAGAACTCACATCAAGTTGGTACTGGTGGCAGCGATGGTGGTGGTGTGTGGAATGCATGGAGGTGTTGGAATTAATTGTAAAACTTTTGAGCCAAAAATGGGCTAAAAGTTGCTGGGTGTTCTCCAAACCCGACATTTTTTGGCAAATATATTATATAACTCCCTTCATTCCATTCAAATGGTCCATTTTATATGACTATTTTAGTATTATAAAGTAGACTTTTTAAATGGAACATGAGAGTATTATTTTATTACTTTACTATTTTTAATTACATAAATATTTTTAAATAATTAATAATAATAATAATAATTAATAAATATTTGAAGAAATAAATATAAGAAAAATTATGAAAATTAATTTAATTGAGATTTTGTATTTTAGTAATGTCATAAACTAAAATAATTATAAAATAAAAACAAAAAAATCGAATAATATTTCAACCAATCTATCAAACAAAATATTTATTAATGTTTAATATTCAATAACAACACAGATTTTATTTCCAATACAAAGATAAAATTGTATTACATAAAACCAACAATACAATGTAAAAAATGCATAAAAGTAAAATTATGAAACTTTAAGAGAAAAATTATAGTCTTTTCAAGGGATTATTAAACTATTGAATTTGGCCTATGCAATTGAGTATGCAAAGGCCAAATTCAAGAGCTAAATTTTTATTTTTTTTAAAACACAAGAGCTGAATTGTTCTTTTAAATAGACTACAGTCTCACCCGAAACATTAATCATCAAAATTAACACATTTTTTCTATAAATGTTCAATTAGTGCGTTACGAATATCAGTGTTGGCATTTTTATTTTATATTTTCCTAATCTGAGCCCTAACTGCTTAAAATCGAATATTTCATCCTCCAACATTTAAATTTCAGACAAAATATATAAGTACTTATAAATTTTAATAATTAAAATTACTTAATTATCATAAAAAGAATGAAATAATTATTTTAATTACATATTAAAAAAAATAACACTTATTTTAAAAAAAACACAAAAAAAAATTGAATAAAAATTGGCTCTGGATTTTCACCCGAGCCTCTTTACTCCGTAGTCATTTTTTTTACATGGCTCAAAATATAGCTTGGGTTGGAAGTCATTCTCTAGACATGGTTTGGGATCATTTAGTCCCAAAAATTTAGGACTAGAGTGTCAGAAGGCTAAAATGGTAAAAATAGGGGGACCATCAACACCCCCAATTGGAAATGCTTTATTTAGTAATTCTTCTATTTCATTAGAAAAATCAACTTTTACACATATATAAGTTTGGGACTAAAGGATCCCAATCCGTTGGAGATGCTCTATTTAGTAATCCCCCATTGGAGATGCTCGATTTTGAAACTAGAGGATCTCAACCATTGGAGATGCTCTATTTAGTAGTCCCTGGTTGGAGATGCAATATTTTGGGACTAGAGCTAGAGGATCCCAACCCGTTGGAGATGCTCTATTTTGTAATCTATCTATTTCTCATTAGAAGAGTCAATTTTTACATATATATAAGTTTTTGTGGAAATTGATGTATAACATTTAAAATAACTATTTTAACATAATTTGTTTCATTTATGTTTTTATTTTAAGTATGAATTAATTGTAAACCACACATAATTGTATTAATAAGGGATAAGAAGAGTAAAAAAATTTAAAAATAAACTCTTCTATTAGAACAAAAAATATTTTTTTGAAAATAAACTATTCTAATGAAACGATGAAGTATTTGGCATGTTCTTTTTTGTTGTTTTTGTTTTTTGTTTTAATAGTAAATTTAATATATTATAATTACAAGTCATCATTTTCAATACAATTTTTTACTATTTAACTATATATTTTTATATCTGTTATACTAAAAAGTTATTTTCAAAAATATATTTTTAAAATCAAAGAAAGAGAACATACCCTTGGTTAAAAAAGAGAAACATAAATAAATCATTCATTAAAGAAATCTTAGTTTGTCATTTAAATAATATAATAATTTAAAATTTTTGAATTCTGCACCTATCAAATATAAGAATTTGATTTTTAAGAAATATGTTTATTCTTTTATTTTGATTATTGCACGTCAAACGTACTCAAAGGAAGCTTACGAGAGAGATAACGGTAACCATGAAGTACAATTAGAAGGGGTCCACTAATTTCTGTGCACAAACTTCTGCACCATGGACCAAAAGTTTTCCAAACAAAAACCCACACCAAAAAAAAAAAAAAAAGAAAAAGAAAAAAGACCAAGCATGTGGTCAACAGAGAATGAGACACGTGGGAGGAGAATTTATCCCTTGCTTGTAAGAAGAGGATGGTAGCTGGTAAGGGGGACCCTCAGGTTTGGGGGCACTCACTACTCAGTATGAAGGGGACCCACACAAGATAGAGTGCTCTTTCGGTTTTTCAATTTGTAGTACTACAAATAGGCTTAATAGCACTCTTTTTCGACGACCCAAATATTCCCTTTCCCCCACTAGCCATCCCCCCACCCCTTACCCAGCCGCCCAGTAGTCACGTCAGACATAGAATGCTAATACGACACCGTAATTTTTTCCGACGCAGCAAAAGTATTTCCAATTCATCGCCTCTTCGATTTCATCTCGCAGCCGCCAGCACTCCGATTCGCGAGCCTCTCGAATCTCAGCCGTCCGTTGCTTCGCCGATACAGTCAAGCTGACGAAATGTGGGCCCACTTGAATGCTGAGAATTTGATGGACAGAAAAGGGGCCCACCTATGTTGTCACCGACGCTAGGGTCCTTCTTCTTAGAGTTCTCCTCCTGACTGTCCGAGTGTGTATGCTGAAACACAAAAAATTATTCGTGAACAAGAAAAAAAATTACCGCTATTTTAGGGAAATACCAAAAGTCCCATTTAATAAAATTAGAATGATATAGAGAAATATCAAACCAATTTACGAAATAAATATGGATAGGCATCTCAACTAATTTATTATAATTTTTTTATAGTAACTCATGAAGTGGTATGCATTATTAGTTATATTTTTATGAAATACTCACTCTATTTCATTCAAAGAGTTCACTTTCAAAAAAAAATCTTGTTCCATTTAAAGAGTCCACTTTGAATTTATTTACATTACATACCCTTACTAATATAACAATGTGTGGTTCACAATTAACCATTACTTCTAAAGTAAGGATATAATTAGAAAATATAGTGGTAAATTACTTAATTTATGTGTTGTACCTCATAACCCATAATAAGTTGTACACATTTCAAAATGGACTCTTTTAGTGGGACGGAGGGAGTATTATTAATATCACTAACTGGCCAATGAATATATGATACATCAATTGCTATACAAAAATTGTGATTAGTTAGTTGAGATGTCTATCATTATTCTTAAGGAATAATATTTGAAGGGAAAAAATTATACTCTTTCGTTTCATTCCAAGAGTCTATTTTCAGAAAAATTATTATTTATTAATAAAGTTCACTTTAAAATTGTCTACATTACGTATAAGAATGTGTTGTGCATAATTAATCTTTACTTATTAAAGTAAAGTATAAATAAAAAATATAGTGTCAAATTATTTATTTTAAATATTATACTTCACAATTCCTAATAAGTTATACATTTTTTAAAGCAGATTATTTGGGTGGGACGGAGGGAGTATTGTTTAAAATCAACATCTATTAAAAAGTTTGATGTTGTAGAATTTAATTAGTGTTTATAATAAGAGATTTAACACGTTAAACCTGGAAAGCCCAATTTACTAAAAAGCTTTATCAAATCATATTATTTCTACTTACACATTGCTATATCTTAACCCCTTTATCGTCATTGCCATTGCCTCCTAATGGCCAACTAGACTTTGGTTATGTCTCTAGAATTTGACCACAATTTTAGATTACAATAGTCAGTAGTGGTTGTGGTTGGCAAAAAAAAAAACAGAAAGTGGAAGTAATTAATTTGATCTCAAATGATTTGGACGTGTTATATAATTACATATATATTGAGATCCTTAAAAGGATCAATACTTGACCATGTGTATTATAATTATGTTAGAATATTTTGAGAAAAAAATGTTAACATAATTATGATATATATAGAAAAAAGCACTATAGTTGAGTCACTAAATGATTCAATCATGATATAACCATCAAATGGAGTAATTCACATTATTAAACTCATTATCAAAATGCTAGAACATTTGATAATAGTCTTATTAATAAGACTATAGTTTTACTTATATATATATATAATTAATTAATTAATACTCTCTCCGTCATATATGAAGAGTCCAGTTTCAAAAAAAGAAAAAATTTGTTTCACTAGTATAATCTAATTTAAATTTGTTTACATTGCATTCCTTTACTAATATAATAATATGTACTCTAATATACATTAAGCTTTACTTAAAATGTAAGAATGTACCGTAATTAAAGAATATTCTGTTAAATTACTTATTTTAAATATTGCACCTTAGAATCCATAATAAATGATACTATTTTAAAAACAAACTTTTCTTAAACCCTTTTTGTCTATAAAAATAAGTTTTATTTCTAATAATTCTTTTGTTCTAATTATAGAAATAATGATAAATTACTTATTTTAAAATGTTGTATATTAAAATGATAAAAATTTATAAATTTATAACCTTCGATGTCTTTTAATGAGACAAAGTATATATATATATATATATATATGTATATATATTAATTGTTAGACTTCTATATTTAGTTAGAATTGTTTTGGTCTTATTAAGAAAAATTGTTTTGTGTATGATTTTGCATATATACAGTTTCAGGTCATTCTAGACTCTCTAATTGAATATATACTTTGTGGTCGATTCAAAGGAAATTAAACTTGGGATGGTTTTGGTCTTTTTATAATAGTTCCGTACGAACTTCAAGATTTGTGAAGTTAATATGCCAATCTTTATTGTACAAAATATCAAAATTCTGTAATTTCACCCCTCCCCCAAACGTACATCAAATCAAAAGTGTGACAATCACATGATGTTAGAAAATATTCTATAAGTGTTTAATCAGAATTTAGAGGAAGTACTTCATTATTATTGTACGGGAAAATTGTCAAGGTTTCACTATCATAATTTAATGATTGAGAGTTTTATTTTCATTAATAATTTTCTTATAAATATCTTTATTCTATGCGTTGCTTAAAACTAAAAAAAGGAGAAAAATTAGAATCGCAATTTATATATATATATATATATATATATATATATATTACCCTATCCCTTTCTTTATTCTATTCTTTTTCTGAAAAAAAATGAGATAATTCATTTTTAAACTTTTCTGACACTTAATTAAAGAATGATTTGAAAGGGAGGTAACACCCACAAACATATTTTGGGTAACAAAAATATTCAACAGACCTAGAAAAAACAACAATAATAAAAATTCACTCTACAAATATTATAAGAGACCAAAACAAATAGTTGTAAATTTAAGATACTAAGAAATGAGATGAAATCACTTTATTTGTCCTTAATTTAAGTTGTTGTCTCACTTTGATTTCTCAATTTGAATTATTCTTTTTCTTCAGTCAAATTTTCTATAAAATGATCCCAAATTCAATTTTGATAATGTTTAAACTATTTTCAACTGGTCCGGGAGATTCTAATAGCTCATGTGTGCTATTTGAAGGAAAAAAATAGTAAAAATATTAAATCATTTTCATCACTCTTTAATTTGGCCTTAAGTGATTATATGCTGGTAAAAAATAATTTTATTGTTCTTTAAATTTAAGTTGTGAATTATTTGAAAAAAATTGAATTTTAAAAATAAAAATAATTTTCTTACAGTTAATTAATAAAACGATATAAGAGTCCAAACAAAAAGATGGATGAAGTGATTTAACCAAATAATTCATCAATAAGATAATAACATATAATCCCTCCTTTCCATCCATTAAAAGAGTCAAAATATATAACTTATTATGTATTTCAAGGTATAATATTTAAAATAACTAATTTATCACAATTTATTTTACTAATCTTATTAGTTTGTAAGTGTGTATTATAATTATAACCAACATATTATTATATTAGTAAAGTATAAAGAATAAATAAAATTTAAAAATGAACTATTTTATGGAAACAAAAATAAATTTGAAAGTAAATTTTTCTAATTCAGGAATACAAGTAAGAAGCCCAATTTAATAATTTATTCCCCAAAAAATTAACGTGAAAATATAAATCTTTCCTTAACAATTGTCGACCCCACCAGAGGATACAAGGGCAGGTCCACCAGTGCCCTTTTTCTGCCTTCTTATTCACAATCCCAGCCACCCCGCATCTCATCCATTGCCACCCCACAAGCTAAATCACTTCTACTACTTCTTTCTCTCCTAGCTTCCATTCTCACTCGATCGCTTTTCCTTCCCTTTGCTCCTTACGTTAAATTCTGCTCCCATATACTGATCAGCTAAGGCTAAAAGATCAGTTGTGGAAGTTGTAAATGGAAACAGGAAAGATCGATGCTGCTTCTTTGAATTAAAGCCTAACTCGAAGGTTTAAAGTTTATACACACTCTTTGGTTTTGTCCCAATTAATTCATGGGTCTTACTTCGCTTCAAGTCTGCATGGATTCATCTGACTGGTTACAGGTACATTTATTTTCATTTTTACATGTAAATTTCGTTGGTGGCTGCGTGTTTTAGCCATGCAATTATGTTTTTTATTTTTTATATTTTATCTCTCCATTTTTTTTCTCTTGTTTTTGTTTTTCTTTCTAATGGGTTTAGTAAGAAATTGTGGAACTTGAAGTGATTGTTACGGAAAATGCTGTCATTTGTAGTCTGGTTTTCAGTGGGCATTGTCCAAATTTGGCGTCGTTAATAATGTTATTTGGGATTCTTTGCTGCCTTCAAGAGTAAATGAACAGCATTAATGAGCTTATAAAGTTCAAGTTATTGATGAAGCAGATTAATGGAGGCACGAAGGATATAAATATATATTAGTGTGATGTCATGCAAAAGCTAGTTTTGGTGTTCATGTGAAAACTCTTCTCTTTCTTTTTTAGTCAAGATTTTCCAACTAAAGTGGCCGCCAAAAATGCGATTCTTCTTAAGATTTTGATCGATTTTCATCTCAAGCAGCCAGCCGCATTCACATAACCATATAAAACCAAAAGAAACCATCATGAGATGGACATCAAATCGTTTAAATTGTCTTCATTAGTGCAATTGGCCGGGGGATCTTTGTCTGGTTTTTTAATGCATTGAACCTTGGGTTGGAGGACAAAGGAAATTAGAGATTTGTACTTGAGAGGTCTATTTCCCAAAAAGCAAAAAAGAAAAAAAAAAAAAAAAAAGCAGCATGTGGAGTTAATTAATATATATATATATAATGAATAATCCTCTTCTGGTTAGTATATAGTTAAGCTAGTGGAGTGCTCGAAATTTGGATCTACAAAGTGTATAAAGAGAGAGTACTGTACTTAAGCAAAGAGAAGTCTCATTCTGAGACATACCCTGAAAGAATATTGGGTCATTACTTTGTCAAGTTTGTTCATTTAGCTCACTATTATCTATATTTAAAGGTCATGAGGGACATGCCTATAGTCTAAAAAGTTGATCCAAATTGTGCAACTCTTTTTCGCTTAGCTCATTTGTGATTCACACCATACACATCACTCACTTACTGTCTTTTGAACCATGGTTGGTGTATCTATTATACTCTTTTTGTTATTGTCTTCGTCGTCTCAAAACATAAGTTTTTATATCAATGGCCAGAGATAATTACACTTTTATTTCAGATTTCAAAAATTGTAAATACCCAAAAGAAGTTTTATAGTATTAATTCATGCTGCTTTATGCTATGGCAAAAGAGTTTTCATGAATTCTGATCAATCTGACAAGCTTCCACTATATATTTGTTGTCAGGGCACAATTGACGAGGAAACAGGAATGGATTCTTCTTCATCTCCATCAGGAGACATGCTCACATGCTCAAGACCATTGATAGAAAGGAGGCTTAGGCCTCCACATGACCAGGCCCTGAAATGCCCAAGGTGTGATTCAACACACACTAAATTCTGTTACTACAACAACTACAGCCTTTCCCAGCCAAGGTATTTCTGCAAGACTTGCAGAAGGTATTGGACCAAAGGTGGGACATTGAGGAACATCCCTGTTGGTGGTGGTTGTAGGAAAAACAAAAAAGTTTCCTCTAAGAAGTCCAATGATCATCAGAATACCCCACAAAATCTTGGATCATCATCACCAATTCTCAACAACAACAGCATTAATCCAACTGATCTTCACCTCTCAATATTCCCTGATCAAATGCAACAATTCTCTCATCACTTCACCAACATCCTAAACCCCAACAATTTCATGCTGGAGAACCCTTTACCAATTGATTTCATGGTTGGGAGTTCCTCTTCCAGAAACCATGATTTCATGGGAAATGGTGGTCATGATCATCATCATATGGGTTCTGTTTCAAATTGCCATGATATCAACATTAATAGTGCTGGGATTATTCAGGCACAGAATTTTCACAACTTTTGCTCACCATTTGGGATGTATTTGGATGGAAATAGTACTAATGCTGGCCATGGGGAGCTCTAATGTTACCCTATGAAACTAATCATCATCATCATGAGGATCACCAAAATAGTGTCTTGGATGTGAAGCCAAATGCTAAGCACTTGGCTTTGGAATGGCATGACCAACAGGGATGCTCTGATGTTGTTGGCAAGGACTCCTTTGACTATTTCAATGGAGTGGCCGGAGGGTCATCATGGCCTGGCTTGATGAATGGCTATGGAACATCTGCAACAAATCCATCATTAGTTTAAACTAATGATCAGTTCAGGGCGAAAGGGGAAACTGTACTTCCAATATTATTCAAGCATCATGCACGAATACTTGTTTTAGTTTAGATTTTGTTTAGCCAACCGATAGAGTACGTAATAGGTTATATGCCATATATATAGGTGTTCTTTTTCTTTTTTTTCTTTGTTTGTTTTGTTTTGTTTTGTTGTCTCTTCTAAGATTTTACTTTACTTGTGGTGACGACTTAACTGGTGGAGGGTTGAATGCTGATAGTGCTCGATCGAGTCTTACTATGATCTGTTTTTTAGTGTATAAATGAATTTATCAATTAATTAATGAAGTTTTTCCTGCTTAGTGCTTTCCCTACTTGGCAATCAATTCCTACATTACTATATCTAATTTCTGTGAGAAATTCAAAGCTCCAAGATTTGGTGGCATATCGAGGTAGATTATGTGCTTTATTATACGAAAGATAATGTTAATGCTAATGTTTATTGTAACCATGCATTAGGTGCGAAAAAATATAGAATGGTTAATAACTGCCCAGTCATGATAAGGATGCAGTTAATTACACATAATTTGTGTAAGCAATTGTGCATAAAATGGAAAAAATGGACCCAAACATTTGCCTCCACCCAATCTTCCTTACTTGGCAATACAGATCATTATTCCTCCCATCCCTCTCCTCTCTCTCCTCTTTCTTTTCGATATTTTGCTCCCTCCCCTCTCTCCTCATCCTCTTTCTTCTTCTCTTCTCTTCTATTTTTACTTTTTATTTATTATGCAATTCTTTTCTCTTTCTTTCTCAGATATAACTTACCCCATACTGATTATCTCTATGGAGTATTTGTGTAGTAGTTTAAAAATAATATCACAAGTATATTTATTACGGTGAGAATATTAATTCCGTCAAAATAATGAGAATATTAATTAATTATTTTTAGATAATAAATAATATATATAAGAGTATTAGTGTAATATAATGTATTTTTAATTTGATTTAAAAAAAGATTTTATATTCAATCATAAATTTCTGATCCGCTTCAAATGATACTATTTCATTTCACGTGTAACTTATAATTTTTATAATTTTCACCTAAATATTAATTTTTCTAAATTTAAGAGAAAGTTATTTTACAATAAATATTTATTTTATATACAATCTATAATATATAATAAAAACATATATAGTTTTAAATAGTTTCAATATAAAATTTATATTGTGTTATTACATATAAACGTATCATGTAATATGATACGCGTATTTTAAAAAATGATTTTTGATACAAGATTCGTAATGCGATTCGACAACTATGATTACGGTACAATCATAGAATTATCAACAAATCAAGATAAAAGAACGATTTCTATGTTGTACCGTTTCTAATATTGGAAAAAATGACAATTGCATCCTCAATTTTACTTCAAAATTTTAAATTGCATCCCCCAATTTTATTAAAAAATGGAAATTGACTCCAAGTAATCTAAACTTTTTTTATTTTTTATAATTGAGTTCTTCTATACTAGTAGTTTTGGTGCACTCGTCAAATTATCTACAAATTAATATAAAATGGCGATTTCTATGTTGTGCTTTTCTAATAGGGGAAAAAATGACTGTTGCATGCCAATTTTACTTAAAACTTTCAAATTGACCCCAAATAGTCTCAAGTTTTTATTCAATTAAGTCATTTATACTAATAAGTAGGTGCAACCATCAAATTATCTACAAATGAATAGATTAATTTCTGTGCTGTACTAAACGTAATTAGTGAGAAAATATGACAATTGGTTAAACTATTTTACTTAAAAATTACTAATTTACCCCAAATAGTATCAAAATTTTCTTAATTAGGTTCTTCTATACTAATAGTTATGGGCAATCATAAAAAATTTACAAATTGAGAAAAAATGACGATTTCTATGTTGTACTAAAAGTAATAAGTGAGCAAAAATGACAAGCGCGTAATGTATTATACTTAAAAATTGCAAGTTAACCCTGAACAGTCTAAAGTTTTTTAATTGCGTCCTTATATACTAATAGTATTGGTGCACTTATTAGATTATTTTAAAATGAAGATAATAAGACAATTTCTATGTTGTAATTTTTGTAAATGGGGATAAAAAATGCGAATTGCATATCCAACCTTTTAAAAAGAAAGTAGCTTTTTTTAAAAAAGCTATCCCCACTCCAAGTTGCCCTGTTCATTACAGATTAACCTCAAATAGTCTCATGTTTTCTTTAGTTGAATCATTCGGTACTACCGTTATGGTGCAATCATCAAATCATCAACAAATTAAGATAATATGAAGATTTTCTTATTGTACTACACGTTATTAGTATAAAAAATGATAATTATGTCCCTAATTTTACTTAAAGGTTGCAAATTCACCCCGACTACACTACAAGAAAAAAATCCTTTGGTGAGTGACGGTAAACAGCCACCTTATCTAGTGTTCTATTTTGGTGACCGTTGACAGTCACCATATGACAATCGCAAAAGGGTCCGGAGTTACCTTTTTCGACCCGGTCATCAAAACGGTAATTGGTGACTAGCATTTTAGGCAGTCACTAACATTTGGCGACCAAGAAAATGGTCACTAAAAAGGTCACCAAAACTGTCCAACACCGTCACCAAACGGAGCGCCGTTAACAGTGTTAATGTTGTTTGGTGACCGCTAAATTGGTCACCAAATACAAATAGTCAACGTAACATTGACCTGAATTGGTGACCAAATGTTGTCGGTCACATAACATAAGTTGGCCAACAATGACGTTGACCTTGAAATGTGACTAAAAATATTGGTCATTGAAAATGAGCGGTCAACTCAACGTTGACCCATATTAGTGACAAAAAAAGTGGTCATGTATTGATTTGGGACAAAATGAAGTCAACCGAAATGGTGACCAATAACTGTTTGATTGGTAACCAATAACAATATGTAATAATGAGTCTCATACCATAAAGGTGACCAAAGCCTAACATTTATGGTCACAAAATGTTAGACTTTGGTTCCTAAGGATTTGGTCACCTTTATGGTATGAGACTCATTATTACATATTGTTATTGGTTACCAATCAAACAGTTATTGGTCACTAATTCGACAGTTTTTGGTCACCAATGAAACATGATGTGAGCACTTCAAAAAGGGCTCGTAGATGCAGAAGAAACGCCAAGGAAAGCCGAATTGTGCTGATCACCCTTGCTTCTTCAAGAACTCGAAATCTCTTAATTAATTTAAGTGAGAATTTCTCTACTTTATTCTTAAACTAATTAGATTTTAAGGAGTTTGAATAAACAGAAATTTAGGTGAAGCAATAACCTAAACTCTTCTAAATTCGAAACTTATAAAATAATAAAGCAATCGAAATTACACAAGTTCAATAATCAAAATAAGGAGAATTCTAAGAAAAGGATAAACCTACCAATGGACTTTAATAATAAAAAACTTTTCCTCAGGGAAGAATCGGGTAGCCTATTTAAAGAAATAGGGGTAGCCAAAAATTACAAGGAAAATAATAAAGTAAAGGAAACAAACTAGAAGTGGAAACTAACGAGAGTTGGAATTCCTTACAAATCTGAAATTAAAAAAGAACATGAATTCGGTGAAGTGTTTTTGTTTGTAACAATGTATAGTTACCCAAAAAACACTTGAAAAATAAAAGGGAATACTCGAATTTGGTAACTTGTAGCAAATCTAAATTCAAGTTGTAAAAGAAACAAGAAATAGAAACAAAATTGGAAACCACTAATTCTTAAGTCAAGTTGTAATAGTTTTGGAACTTAGCTTAAAGATAAATTACAAAAAGAAAAGGAAAAGGAAACATGCAATCCAAATCCTTCTCAAACACAAAAAGGAAACCCTACACGGAGTGCGTGTGGGCTGGCCGGTGCGCTCACGGTTCCTTGCGGCAGTTGTGATCTTAGGCCTGCGCCACGGGCTTCTTGGTCAGCTTATTTGAGAGTTGTATGGGCCAATTTGTGAAGCATGAATGCTGAGTGAGTTGGCCCAAATAATAATGGAGCATGCGCTGATGATGTAATGATTTTCGTAAAGTTTGCAGACTTAACGGAACATGTCTCCATTCTTGTCTAGAAGCGGATGGTTGCTTCTCTTCTGTAATCGAGAAAATAGTAACCATCATATCCTTTCTAAATCTTGGATTAAGGTCTGGCCTTCTTCAATCTTCTGGGCTTGGGCTAGGCTAGAAATGATGAGGTTCTGTAGAGCCTCGTTTACAGTCTTTTGGCGTCACGTAATCATAGGCCGGATGATGTCAACTAGAGGGTCCCACTGATAGGGACTTAGATCCTTTAGAAATGTTGGGCTGCGATGAAGTACTTGGGGCCCATCCTTTGGTTGATTCTGCTGGCTTGTCTCGGCTTCAGCATCAGGGGTTGAGATGTTCTCATCAATCCCTCCTGCTTGGGAAGGATCCATCCTCGAATCCATTGCACTGTCAAATCAAAATGAGACAAGTCAGAAATGTTGAAGGTCGTGCTAACGCCATACTCGTCTGGCAATAACTTGGAAGGGTCCTTTCCCGGGTGGATCAAGCTTTATCTTGCGGTCCCGTGGAAACCGTTCTTTGCGCATATGAACCCAGAACCATTCGCCGAGTTTGAAGATCACTTTCACTCGGTGGTGATTCGTGGTGCAAGTGGTGTGCTCGTTTCACTTCTCAATGTTGTTCCGGACCTTTTCATGCAATCGCCTAACTACTTTAGGTCGCTTGATGCCGTCTAGTTTGGTTTGTTCTGTTGAAGGCAAAGGAACCAAGTCAAGTGGTGTTAGGGGATTAAAACCATAAGCTACCTCAAATGGCGAGTGCTAAGTTGTAGAATGGCGGGTTCGGTTGTAGTCGAACTCTGTGATGGGTATTATCTCTTCCCAGTTCTTGAGGTTCTTCTTGATTAAAGCCCTAGAAGAGGGCCCACCATCTTGTTCGTTACTTTAGTTTGGCCATCAGTCTAGAATGAGTCGTTGTTGAAACAGCCGCTTAGTCCCTCGTTTTCCCCATAAAGTTTTCCCTAAGTAACTGAGGAATCATATATCGCGATATGAGATGATAGTGCATGGAATGCCATGGAGGCGGACTATCCCTTTGAAGAATAAGTCGGTGACATGCTTCTGTTTTCCTACAAGGCAAAAAGTGTGCCATTTTAGAAAAATGATCGACAACTACGAAGATAGAATCATTACCTTTTTTGCTTATGTGGGAGAGCAAGTATAAAATCCATGGAAATATCAGTCCACAGGGCAAAAGGAGCGGGTAGAAGCGTATATAAGTCGTTAGGTTTCGTCTTTGATTTGGCCTTTTTACACTCAAGGCATCTGCTGCAAATAGACTCAATAGATTTATACATTCCAGGTCAGTAGAAGTGTTCAGACAAGATATCTAAAGTTTTCATGACCCGAAATGTCCCATCATTCCCCACTATGCACCTCTCTAACAAGCAACTCCCTACTTGAGCTGCGAGGGATGCACAACTTATTTTCTTTAAACAAATATCCATCTTGCCTAAAGAATTTTTAGGTTTCCTAGATGAGCATGCTTTAAAATTTTCAGCGAAATCAAGATCAAAAGCATACAAATCCTTTAAGTAAGCGAACCCTAGAGCAGTATGATTTAGCATGGCCAATGATTCATACCTACGGGACAATGCATCAGCTAATATGTTGTCTCTACCCTTTTTGTATTTTAAAATATAAGGAAAAGACTCAAGGAAATTCACCCACTTAGCATGTCGTTTGTTCAACTTACCTTGCCCCTTTAGATACTTTAGGGATTCGTGATCCGTGTGGATCAAGAACTCTTTGGCCATTAGATAGTGCTGCCAATTCTCGAGTGTCGGGATCACGTCGTAGAGCTTCTTGTCATAAGTTGGATAGTTAAGAGCAAGCTACTTTCAGCTTTTTGCTGAAGTAGGCGACATGCATACCTTCTTGCATGAGTACCGCTCCAATCCTAATACCTGATGCATCACATTCAAGTTCAAACATTTTATCAAAGTTAGCTAGAGATAGAACATGCGCGTGAGTCAGGTCATGCTTAAGTTGGGCGAAGGCCTCTTTTTGGGCATCGCCCCAGACGAATGGTACATTCTTTTTGACCAAATCGCTTAGGGAAGTGGCTGTTGTCGAAAAGTCCCTCACAAAGCGTCGGTTGAAACTGGCTAGGCCATGGAAAATCTTACCTCGGACACTGAAGTCGGTGTTGGCCAATCTTGGATAGCCTTCACTTTGGAGTCATCAACTTTGACCCCATTAGACACACCCAAAAATACAACTTGTTCCACACAGAAAGTACGCTTTTCCAAATTAGCATACAACTTATGTCCACGGAGAGCAAGCAGTACCATTTTAACATGCATAGCCTGTGTCTCGACATCAGGGCTATAGATCAATATATCATCTAAATACACAACCACAAAATGGCCTATAAACTTTCGCAAAACATGATTCATTAAGCACATAAAAGTACTATGTGCATTAGAGAGACCAAACGGCATTACCAACCACTCATATAAACCAAATTTAATTTTAAAAGCAGTTTTCCATTCACCCCCCTCCCACATGCGAATTTGATAATACCCTTATGTCAAGTCAATTTTAGAAAATATGTATGCACCACGTAAATCTTTTAACATGTCATCAAGCCTAGGTATGGGATTCTTATACTTAATGGTTATCTTATTACTATCCTACAATCCATACATATTCTCCATTTATTATCCTTTTAAGGTATAAGAATAACAGGTACATCACAAGGACTTAAAGATTCCCTTACCCTGCCGTCGGCGAGCAGCTGATCTACCCCTTTTTGCAGTTCCTTTGTCTCCTCTGGATTTGCTTTGTAAGCAGGTCTATTGGGTATAACTGTGCCAGGCACAAAGTCGATTTGGTGTTCAATCCCTCGAATTGGTAGAAGTCCTGGCTGTGACACCCCAGATTCACCACCCCACATACAAGGGGTTGGTTTCACCGGATGCTTGCTTAGTTCGCACAAGGACTCAGAATTGGCAAAACATAATAATAATTTTTTTCCTTTTAATATAATAAAGTAAAACTTACACAACCTTATAGTACATGAGTTATCAGAGTATAAGCCCATCTCTAACCAATCCCGCCTTCTAGTCGTATCCAAAATTTCCATACTACGGGTGCTCCTAGTGAGCATAATCATTTTCGTACCAAAGATCTATAATACAATTTTGAAAATAGGAAATAGGAAAATGGAATGAGCCCTTGCCCAATGAGAGTTCACCATTTTTGCAAATATTTACCGAGTTGCAAAAATTTACCCATGCATATAATTTAGGTGTATCCTAACAAATAGCATTCATGACTCATGCGGAATTTATAGAACATATAATGAGAATGAAGGGCACTGATTTAAAGTTCTATATGAACAATAAACGAACTAGCCAGTTCATATCGAGAATAATGAGCGATCGCCAGCGTGTACATGTACGCTAAACGATGGCCAACTCATCTCAGCATAAATAAAGAGGATGGGGGCGTTCATCAATGTGCACATATACGATGAACGAAGGCCAGCTCACCTTGTGGGAAGGATCAGAATCATATTATATCAGAATCAGAATCATATTGGTATCATATTTCTCCATACTGCCGTTCTTGAGTTAGAAAGAATAATCTCAAGATTATGAACGTAGATGATCAAACGACCAAGCCCTATATTGGCTCGCGGGATAAATGTTCATATAATCAGGTTCAGTGCACAAAGAAAGTACAATTGAAACATAACATGTATATATGTATTCCAGCCGGTAAGTAAACACAACTGGCAGTTCGAAATCAAAAAACATTTCAAGCATTTTTCGCAAATATTTCAAAACATGCCACAAACAAGATTTAGTGTAGTTCAATTATTATTTGCATTAAAGCAGAATCCATTTTCAGCGATAAACTCACCTCGGTCCGAAGATATTAGCTCACGTTCTAGCTATCTATCAGATCTGCATATATTTCAAGTTCCAGAAATTCAGTAACTATTTCTCACTAATAGATTTGTAATATTCTTTAACTTCTGACGTATTTCGGGAATTAGCTACATAAGGGTGTAAAGGTAATTTATCTATTTTCCGTAAAAAGGACGTATAATAATAATATAATATAATACTTAGAAAGTGTATATTTAACTTGAAAATAACGAAGAAAACATAATAATTATAACTTTAAAGAAATATAAGTATTTTGCAGCAAAACTTAAATTTACTTATTTTCTATTTTAAAAAGAATTTATAACCTTTAAACATTATTTCTAATTTATTTCGCAAATAGTCCAAAAAATAGATAAAACTTATAAAAATTATTACTTAAGAAAATAAAGGTGTAAAATCCTTGAAAAATCAATTTTTCACTTTCCGGATTGGTTTTGCCCTATTTCAAATCGGTTAAAACCGTTCCCCAAAAATTGCAGAAAAGCCCCGGATCGACTTTTCCTGATTTCAAATCGGCTAAAACCGTTCCAATATTTGCAGAAAAGTCCCTAATTAATTTTTCTTGTTTTAAAATCGGCAAATCCATTTTGCAATCGGTTTTGCCCGATTTACAAACGGTTTTAACCGATTTTCTTGAGCAAGAAAATCGGTTTTACTCGATTGTGAATCGGTTAAAATTGATTCGTGCCTAGAAAGTGGTTTTTCAACTTTGCTTCAGGTTTTCTAAAAAAAATGCGCCAAACTTCATTTTTCTTTGATTCTTTTTGCCAAAAATCATTTCTACAATACTTCTATAACACTTCTAACATTCAAAAATTAAAGAATTAATCAAAATTCAAGAAAACCATAAAAACTCAAAAATTTAAGATTTTTGTATAACGATTCCAATTTCTAACGTAAAATCACTTACCCTTTGATTCTTCAAGCTTTCTAGGTTGTTTCCTTTGGATTAGAACTCAAACTTTACGTCAAAATTCCTTGCTTTCACCTTTCTTCCTATTTTTCCCTATGTTCTAAGAACTTGAGAATTCTCTCAACTTTTGGTTTGATTTTTGGAAATGGAATGTTTAGAAGGGGTCCTGGGGTATTTATAGGCCTTAGGGGCCATATAAAACAAATTCTAGGGGTGGAGAGACCCCTAGACCCGTAGCTTAACTTGTAAGTGTTCAGAATTTTTCTTTCCTTTTTTTTTTTTTTTTAGTTTTGACATGCAATCGGTTTTACCCGATTGCAGAACCGGTCACAACCAATTGGAATCGGTTTTACCCACTTGAAGATCAGGTAAAACCGATTCAGAGGAGGTGATATTTTTTTATCTTTTCACCAATCGATTAAAACCGATTCCTCTCAAATTCTATCCAAGCCAATCGGTTCTACCCAATTGGAGGAGCAATCGGTTTTACCCATTTTCTAATCGGTTAAAACCGCTCTTAGGCGGTTAGAAACTTCTAATTTTATTGTTTAAAGTGGTGCAATCTGTTTTACCCGATTCAGGACTAGGAAAAATTGATTCACCCATTTTTTAAAATTATTTTTCATTTATTTTCAAATTTCTTATTTTCTAATTCCTATTTCCCAAAATTCCATAATTTCCTAAATCATAACATTTCTAAACACATCATATCTCATGAAATTAAGAATAAAAGTTATCAAATTAATTCACATAGATATAAATTTGAAATCGAAATAAGGAAATAAAATTTTTGAGGACTTTTATAAAATTTTCTAAAGAAAATAATTTTAGACTAAAATTCTTTTAAAGAAATTCCTATAATCTAGTAAATGTTCAAAAAATATTTTTAAATACCTCGATATCCTTTTAAAGGTGAATTTTAAATACTAAAAGTTTACGAGGTCTCACACTGGCTGGAGCTCGTCGGGGAATACATCTCCAAATTCAGCCATAACTTTTGAAATTGCCTCAGGAATTTTCTCCATTTCGTTGACTTGAGCTTCAGAGGAGCTGACATTAATAAGTACAAATAATAAACCTCCATTTTTGAGAACCCTATCAACATCATGAGTATAGACTTGAGTGCTTAATAGGCTTATCAGAGTTCGCCATACTAACACTTACAACACTTTTCCTTCCCCTTTTCCCATCACCCTATTGCTTAAAAGCTATTTTCATTTTGGATTTCTCAAAAATTACCTCATCTGGCAGTATTGGTTTAAGGATGATGGTTCTGTTGTGATACTGAACGTACAGTGTAGCTATTGGCAACACAATTATGACGTGCCTTTATCTCGTAGAGCCAAGGAGGGCCTAGCATAATGTGGCAAATTCATAACGGTACCACGTCACAAGTAACATCTGCCTGAAGACACCCTATCTCTAATTGTACCATGACTTGTTGCTGAACAGGGAGCCTGCCCACGTGGCTTAACTAGTGTAGTTCATACAGCAGAGGATGATCGACCAGGGGTAGCTACAATTTGTTCACTATGATGTCACTGATTAGGTTGGTGCAGCTTCCCCCGTTAATGATCAGGATCGCCACCTTCCCATAGAGCTTGATGGGAGTATAGAAGGCGAAAGTCCGTTGAGTAGCAGTCATCATGCTACCTTCTTTGAAAATTATCTGCTTTGGACAAGTTTAATAATTACATGATAATAACCTCACCCCCTGTTCCCCAAGTGTATCCACCTAAGCTACACACTCCTATTGTTTCACTCAAATGACCTTTACTTTGAATAATGTCACTCTACCTTGTACCTCTCAATATCCTTTACCATAGACAAAAGTTTTCAATGATTGAACCAGGTAAAGTCGAGCAGATTAATCACACAAGTAGCAAACTTAGGTAAAAACACAAATAATTCTCGAAATAGGGGCTGAACCTATTTCGGTTTTGAAGCCAAAGAAAAAGATATTTTAAGCAAATAATTCATATAAGAACTGCACAAGGATGAGATTCGGGGATGAGCCCTCAATCTCAACAAGTAAATGGAATGCAAACGAATACAAAATCTGAACTATTATTAAGATCTAACGTTCAAGGTAGCTTGAAAAGAATTTCTAGGCGAGGCAAATTTGCAGGGCAATTCAGATTGAATAGAAGTAAGGCTTAATCACTTTTTACCCCCCCCCCCCCCCTCTGACTGAGTCAAGTATAACAATCACTTAAAGGACAAAAATGCCCCCATTAAATGAGGGCTCTTCTTCTTCCTCGATCCCCACTTCTCTGCCGCTGCCCCTTCCTCTTTTCTTTCTCCCCGACTTATGCTTTCACCGGCGACATACTATCCAGCGATTTGCGGTGGTGCGCCGAACAATTGAACAAAAATGTCGTCGAACATGATGACTCCACGGTAAGGAGCTACATAAAGACTTGGGAAGAAAACCCGCAGTGTTTCCCCTTGGGGAATTTCGACGGCACCTTGCACACCATGAGAAGCTCTTACAAATTCCCCATGATCAACTGGGCTCAACTGAGCTAGAGATGGATTTTTTTTTTCTTCTTCTTTTCTTAACAGTTTGACTTTGATGCAGGTTAAAGGAATAATTAATCCACCACACTCTTTTGAAGTTTTGATCCATCCTTTATTAGTTCAGGGTTAAGGGTTTTTTTTATTCGTATGATGCAACTGAATCCACATTTCAAGAGTTTAGTTTCAGAGCTTCTAGAACTCATCGATCTATTTAAGTCAAAAGCGATTACACTGTCTCAATTAGTTTCTCATGGATCTTTGAAAAATCTAATTAATTGGAGTAACTAGGTGGGAAGAGAGAAGAGAGAAAGGGCAGTAGGGGAGGGAGAAGAGATTGATTAATTGTAAAATTGCTGCAACACCTATGAACTCTAATGAGAAGTTGCAAGTTGATGATGGCACTGAAAATGCTTATGCTAAGCTGTTTAGAAACTTGGTTGGTGGTCTCATACATCTCACTCATACCTGACCAGACATAGCTTTTGCTATGGGAGTGATATCAAAATTTATGCGTTGTCCTTCAAAGCAACATTTTGGTTCAGCAAAAAGATTGTTGCGATATATTGCTGGAACAAGTCATTATGATTTGTGGTATTGTCAGGCTATAAATTTTGGATTGGTTGGATTCACTAACAGTGACTTGGTAGGCTATTTAGAAGATAGAAAAATCACTTAGGGTCATGTGTTTTCTCTTGGTTCAGCTGCTGTCTGCTAGAGCTCAAAAAAGCAGGCTGTGACTGCTTTGTCATATTGAGAAGCTAAATATACTACTGCGACTTCATCAGTATGCCAAGCTGTGTGGTTAAGAAGAATTTTAGCATATGTTAATCAGGAGCAGGAGAAAGGAACTGTCATTTATTGTGTAATAAAGCAACTATAGCAATAACTAAAAATCCAGCTTACTATGGAAGGACAAAGCACATTGACTTTAGTGTTCACGTCATAAGAGATTTGGTGCATGAAGGCAAGGTTGCCTTACAATATTGCAGCACCTATGAGCAGGTAGCTGATGTACTTACCAAAGCTTTATCGGGAGATAAGTTTGTGTACTTCAAAAACAAATTTGGAGTTTGCAACTTTGAATCAAGGGGAAGTGTTGAAGTTTGATTCAAAGAAAAAATAAGTATTTATTAATTGATAAGTTTTAGTAGTTTTCATGATTAAGCAAATAAATGTTTTGATGTATATCTACACCATCTGATACGATTACAATTAGATCAAGGTAGTGATTTGATCAATGTAGTGATTAGATAAAAGTTGTGATTAGTTCTTATCTATTCCTCTGTAAGTATTTATAAATGGCTATCATCGAGCATATTTGAATAAGCAAGAAGAACAACAGCCATCTTTCTGTTCTATCATTCCCCGTTCCTTTTGCATTGTAGTAGATTAACCCTTATTTTCAGTTTGTTTTAATCCTTGTTATGCAGAATTATCAGTCCCATTCCGTTATTACTCTAACATGGGATAGATCTATCATTCCCATCATTTTTGCCAGTGTCGATGATGGTGGCAGTGACTGGTGGCTCAATTGGGGCCGAAGCCCACTTGGCTGGTTGTGCTGAGCTGAGTACAGATAAATACAATGAAGAAAATTTGGTGTTGGTGCAATTACCTGGGGCAGTGGCAGGAATCATCTTTGAAGTTATAGAAAAGCCTACAACATTTTGTTCTGCAACTAAAAGTTTTTTCTTGGATACGAAATTGTTTTGGGAGACTTGTTCAAACCCTTTTCATCTGCCCTTTCTTTTTCTTGGTGGCGGCAATGGTTATGGTTAGGGTATGATGCTGGTGTAGTGGGGCAGAGGGGTGTGGTGGGGGTGTTATTGGGCTAGTATTGGTGGGTTGTTTTGTAAACCCAAGTGCTGCAATTTGCATTTCTCACGAACAACAAAATATTTTGTTGTTATATATATTTTGTTCCCTTCTTGGAATCCTCTTTTTGCAGCTTTGCAATTTTGGATTTTCATATACTTTTGTTGTTTATCAAGAATCTTAGCTTTTTCAAAGTGAAATCCCATTCAAGATTATCAATCATGGAGCATATGTGAACAAAATAACAAGTGGATTTTTATTTTCTTTTTTAAAGTTAAAATTAAAAGTTGTGATTGTTCTGTATGTGTTCTGGAGTTTTGTTGTGAATCAAAAGTGATAAGAATGGTAATTGATATTTGTTGTATTGGAAAAATATATAAAAATAATGAAAGATTGGGGTAAATAATGTAAAAAAGTAAAATTGTACTAAACGGAAATGAAAAAAAATGAAAGATTAGTGTTTATTTTGTAAAACATAAAATAACATTAGACGAAAATGAAAAAGTGAAAGATTGAGTTTATTCTGTAAAAAAGTAAAATGGTATTGGAGGAAATATAGAGTAAAATATTAGGGTTTATTTTGTAAAAATTCAAATAGTATTGGATGAGAATGTAAAAGAAATGAAATATTAGGTTTGTTTTGTTAAAAAAAGGGTTAAATAGTACAAAAGTACTTCAAATGAATAGCAAATTGGACAATTTTGCCCTCAAACTTTTGTTGTCGTTTGTGAGTTAACATGGGGGTGGACGTAATGTCAAGTTTTGTAATGTTTTTGAAATGTTTGTGATAAAAAATAATTTTCATAGGATAGTCAATATATGTAATCAATTGAGCAATTCCCTCTAATAATTGTGGAGTCCTAGATTATCGGACCGAACCCTTAGGAATAACAATGGTAAAAATAAAGAAAATTTGATTTAAGATTCGTGCTTGTTTTTCTAAAACGTGATGCCTAAGTTATGTGTTATACTCTTTAGGTAGTCTAGGAAGGAGTACGTACGTGCTCTGCATAGCGTAGGATAATGGAAAAAAATGTAAGGATGAAGTTACTCCGTTAGGTACGTAAAGGAAAAGCCGAACAGAGCCAAGCCACGGGAGAAAGAGTGCAGCTCAGCTCGCGCAACGGGATGTGCGAGTAGCACGGTACCTCGCACGGAGCCCAACTACTGGAAAATTGCCGCAGCGCGTAGCAACACACAAGGCAGGTCGTGCAATTTATCTTGAGAGTCGCACGACAACTCGCATGATGCCCAGAAGCGGGAAAATGGCAAAGTTTGAGTGGTTGAGCCTCTATCCAAAATCCTATCAATAATTTGAAATAAAATTTAATCCTAATTGATGCCTATATAAATATCCTTAACTTACAACAAGAACCTTTAGTCGCCAAATTATGAGTTCAGCACAAAAGTTGGGAAAATATCGGGTAGGAACAAGAGCAGCCACAGCCGGACAACGCTGCTGCCGCCGAGGTTCATCAGGTCCGAATCTCCCTAACACGTCCATGATAATCGTAAGACTACTCTAAGTATGAAGAACCGTCAATATAGATCAATTCAAAAGTATGAATTGTTAGCTTTAGAATTTTGACGAAAATCAATTGGGTGTTTGAATGTTTAATTCTTAGCAAGCATAATGTTAGGATATTGGTACGTTATAAAGATGTTGCATACCATGTAGGATTGATGCATCTAGGTTACATGGATGAAAATTAACAGATTTAATTTACCAATAAATCAAAATTTGGAAAATTGCTTATTTGGAAAACAGTACCCGAAGGCCTATTCGTGGTCAAATTAAATGGGGTTAGAAGGGTTGGATTTGTTGCCATATTATGCTTGGTTACATTAGTGTTTTTTTATGTTAGGCTAGGATCTTGAGTTTTGGAATGGTTAAAAACAAACTGGAAGCGCAAAAACAATGCCTCGAAAAGGCCATCCCGAACTAGCAAATCTAGGCAAGTTCTTGGCCAGACGGCTACCCGAACCAAGTCAACCTTGATTGTTTCTTGGCACTTGACCTTTGACCTAACCCTTTGACTTGACCCTTAATTTGAACCTTGACTCGAAACATGAATTGAACCATGACTCGAGCATTGACTCGAACCTTGACTTAAAATTTTGACTTAGACCTTTGACTTGAACTTAAACCTATACACTTGACCCTTTGACCTAGTTGACCAGAAAAGTCAATCTTAACCCAAAAAGTCAAAGTCAACCATAGTTGACCAAAAAGTCAAAGTCAACTCAAAAAGTCAAAGTCAACTCAAAAAGTCAAAGTCAACCCTAGTTAACTAAAAAGTCAATGTTGACTAAAAGTCAAAATCAACCCTAGTTGACTAGAAAAGTCAAAGTTAACCGTAGTTGACCAAAAAGTCAAACTTGTTTAAAAAGTCAACAAGTGCTAGTTAGTTAAAAACTGCTTTACGTTATCCGCAGGAGCTGATCGTTGAATCGCAATTGACCAACATTGAACAAATCCGATTCAACGATCTCAAAGTGAGTGATTACTCGCTAGTTTCATAAGACTTAATAGAACTATCTACGTAATAATTGTGTATACCTATATGTACTACTATTTGTTTATTTTTCCAACGAGGTTTCCCACGCCTCACAGCATGCTTGTTTCTCAATACCACCTACCTCTAAGTATGTATGCTTAAGTGCTACGTGCCTGTTTGACATGATAATGACATGAATGATTGTTATGTATCATGCTTGACTTAGCTATGAAAGATTATTATGTACCATGCTTGACGTTTCACGATGGTACCATGCTTTGATTGTTACATAGCATGCTTGACTTGACATAATAACTTGTTTACGTGCAACTCTGTATGCTTATAACCATATGAAAGCATCACGTACCAATCATGAAAGATGATGCGATTATCAGGGTAAGTTGCATGACATCTAGGGTTGCATGATTGCATCTCGAAATGTATGAAGCATTTTTAGGTTACCATGATCACCTTAGCGTGAAAAATGTTAGAGGACCTACCAGATAAGACTTGGGCTCTGAGTCTTCAAGCATGACTAGATAGTAGCCACATGCCTGCTATATAGGGCTTGCCAGCGAAAGTTCATGTCGCAGTTAGTTGACACTCCTTCTAATAAGAGGACCACCTGTTGGCCCGAAATGTGAAAATGCCAGGATTCAAACCCCCTGTCATCGAGCATGCCCGGTTCTACCGATACGGTTGCCGTAAGGGCAATGTGCTTTGCAAAACATCAAAACGTGAACAACGCAAACATGAATAGATTCTGACCCAGCTTTAAGATAAGAAAATCTAAATTGTGCAATCTGCCCACTAGGAGTCTAGTGACTCAAATTTGTTGCATATGAATGTTGTATCTATGCTGTCATACCTACTTCAGTATTTTCCATGTACTTGCCTATACTGCCTGACTTGCTTGACCTACTTGACTTGCTTGACATGATTGTCTATACTTCCGTTGTTATGTATGGATATATACATGAGCTCTTTACTTGTTTGCCTGACCTTTTTATAAAGACTTGCAGTGTGATTTTTCGTAACCCTGAGGTCTCTCACTGAGCTTAGTTAAGCTCACTCCTTTCCCCTCTTCTCTATTTGTTACAAGGGTTGGACTTGAGTGGCGGTAGAGGTAAGGCTGATGGGCGCGCATGCAACAAATAAAGACAAACAATTTGTAATAGCTAGGCGAAGTAAAATTTTTGGGAGGATAATTTGGTCTGTGATCGTCCTCAAATAATTTTCTTTACTTTCCGCTGACATGTTATCTTGACTTGCTAGATTAATAATGAGGTTATTGGGATTTCTTTATTATTATCTGTATCGATTGTTGGGCGAGAGCCTGTATGATGTTCAACTCCGAACCGGCTCGTACTTCTTTGTAGGAATGGCCCTCGAAAAGGGGGTCGGGTCAGGGGCGTCACAATAATAATTTAAAAAAACCCAGCTCCAAAGCATATATACAAAATTACTAATACCCAAACTAATGTGGACCAAAGTACACAATGTGAATAATTGCCAAAGAAAGTTGGTTGAGCGGGCAATAGCTCCTTTAATCTCTTAGCCATTACCTTGAGATCGGCAGACTACTAAACTAGATGTGACTAGTTTAAACACACAATTTGAACCAAGTAAAGAGTTGAAATGACCACAATCAAGTAGAGCAAGACTAGATTGATAAAGTTTCGAACTTAACTCTAAATTACAATCATGCAAAAATACATAAGCTCAATATGAGAAATTCAACAAGTATAAAGTTAAAAGTCTACACAAATATGTTTAATATCTAGAATTCACTAAATTAATTGAAGGTTCAGCCATCAATATTATAGGAGTAACGGATGGGTGAAATTCTACCCTAAAATCACTAGGAAAAGAATTAAAATTGCAAACCAATCAAGAGATTCTACAAATCAAAATATAAATGAACTAGGTTGTTAGAGAGAGTAATTTTGGCTGCTTTGTAGTACTCACTTGGCTGAAATTATTCACATAGAAACACCAAAAATGAATTATTAATTGCTAGTCCGAAAGGGAGATCAAGAAGGTATTCCTTTCAGGAAACTACTAAAACTAGTCTATTTGTAACAAGCTAACCAAGTCATAACTAACTAAGAGTAGGATTAAGACACATGCATAAATCCTTATCTAATACTCAAACCCTAATCCTAAACAAGGAATGAATCCTACAAGTGCTAGGATTTTAGGTTTTCTTGGCCGAAATTCTTCAAGGTGGAGTAGCTAGGGTCTCGGCCAACCTGTCATGGAGCATGATGATGCAATCTGTTGTGGAATATTCTTGGATATCCGGAACCTTCCATAATCTTTTAGAATCCTCTAGAATCTTTTAGAAATGTTGGAAATTCAAGATTTTTTTAGATTCGTAAAAATATGAAATTTCAAGATTTCAAGAAAATCAAGAAATTGCAAGAAATGTCTTTTAAAGTTCAAGAACCTTCCAATTTTTTCAAGAACTCCAGTTTCCAATGTCTTGTGAAAAGGTTGGAGATGCATTCTCTTCAAGGATTGTGAAGAAAATAACGCTTTTATCCTTCCTGACATTATTCTCTTGGGCTTAGCCTTCAACAATCAAACGAGCTTGCCTTGCGCAAGTCTGGATAATACTTTCGAGAACTTCTCTCAACTTCTTGGCCCGTTGGCGTGTCATTGGGCCAACGATGTCAACCTGTAGATCTCTTTGTTATAGACTTAGATCATGAAGCATTGTTGGGCCCTGTTGCAGTACATGAACCTCTTCAAGTTAATCATTTGAGCTCTCTTTAGCATTCACTAGATCATTTGTATGTGAATTTGTTGGTGGGCTAAGGATGACCTCATCACAAACATAACGCATAAAGAACAATTGCATAAATAAAACATAATACGTAATAAAATCAAAATTTATAGATAAAGAAATGATGAATATATATAAAAATAATAATGTATATTTACATAAAATAAAATGTTGTTCACCGAAAAAGAAAAATTCTATGTTACAAGTGAAATCTCTACATTGAAAGAAATTCTATGTTACAAATGAATTAAAGTAAGGAAAAGTGCCAGAAATAAAGACTTGTTGATGATGCTTGTGAGCAATATTCATATGTTAATTCAGAATCAAGTAGACCTACTCCAATCGTCAAATGGTAGGAAGACTATAAAATGGAAGAAAATGTATCAGTTCAAGGCTCTGCCAGCAAAGAAAAGTGTCTATACGTTCTGATGTTTGGGAGGAGACCGTTATTTTTTCACCCACTGCATCGGCTTTTTTTGCCATTAACTTCGCAAATTGCAAAGAATTTAAGAGAGCTTAAGACATGTGAATGCTCTAAACAAAGAATTTAAGAGAGCTTAAGACATGTGAATGCTCTAAACGATCTTTCTCCAAAATTTTCAATTAATACCAATAACAATCAATCCAAGTATGTCATCCAATCAAAATAATGAATAAGCTGACAAAAACAAGTCTGAACGCTACAGTGAACATATAAATGATATAAAAATTAGACTCTTGAGTCGTTAAGTTTATTATTTCAAAATTTCAATATAAATTATGAATACAATGATAGTCTACAAAGTTCCCTAACCTAGAAAATTAAAAGATTTGAAATGCAAAAATCAATTCGACTGACACTAAAAATAGTGGACTCTTTACAGGCATAAATTATATATATATCCAGAATTTCTCAAACTTGAAAAACTAATCACAAAATTAGCCTTGCATAATATCCACATAAGGCTAACTTTAACTTGTAAAATCATATCATATAAAAATTATATTATATTTTGGTCCAATTTTTTTTTTTTTTTTTAAAAAGTACCAAGCATTAAACTTTAAAACTGGATGGCAGACATAAAAATTGGTAAGAATTATTTAAAATGAATATCGCAAGACAATATCCTATTCAGAAATTCCAGAAATCATTCAAACTATGCGTAACCTTTCAAAAATTCATAACTCCCTCATATTTTATCAAAAAATTCTAAATCTTGAGATTTAAACTCCTCTATATAGGAGGTTAACATGGTTGGTCTAGTTAAACGATTCCTTTATTCCAAAACTAAAAATTAATAAGAAATTATAGCTTTATACCCTTAGACGTATGTTACTTGCTTTTTATCGAAGCAACGCAAACTTGACACCTTTCCAATGGATTCATATGAACCAAAACAACCTAAACCATGTCATGGTATTGCAAGTATGATTAGTTAAAGAAAATTAAGATTTTTAAAGAATGAAAATGAACTCATAAAAAGTTCCATGATTTTTCGAACAGGATGAATAAGATCAAAAGTTTCACCCTTATTTCGATTTTTCATTATTTGATGATGAACGGTTGCTCCAAAGAGTGACTTGATTCGAAGATGGTGATGGAGGAAAAATTAGGGTAGATCTAAACAGTGAAAGAAAGTTGTGAATGAGGTTGATTGGGTTAATGTTGTTTTTTACTCCTTGTTTCAATTTGTAGTTATATTTTTGCAAAATTTACACCATGTTAACGAAAGAACGGTGTAAGAGATAAAGATTAACACTAGAGAGTAAGGAACTCGATTTAAGAGATCTTACACTGTACTTTTGAAACACGATGTACGATGTTGATCATTTACACCGGCTTTAAGAAAACATGTGCAAGTGTTCATTATTATTATTTGTTTGAATCAAAATTTATAATAAACAATGTTAGTACACGATACTAATGATTTGATTTGTAGTAGTTTCACCTAAATCAGGTTGGCGATCTAAGAAAGGATGATGACTTAGGTTGATTACAGACTAAAATTTTGACCTTTAGAAAACTTATCTTTGAAAATTTTCTTTTTCAAGTCTAGAATAAAATCAGTCTAAAGAATTTTAAATTCAAGCGTGGTTTTATTTGAGATAATTTGTATTATCAAAACAATTAAAGAAAGCAAATTAAGAAAGAACACAAAAAGAGTAAGATGCCACAATTTTTATCGTGATTCAAGTATCATCTCCCTAGAATACTCTAATCGACTCCCCAACAGTTTCCTACTTGAGATTTTCCTCTCTTAATCTATAAAACACTTAAAAGAACCAAATTTGAATTAAAATGAAGAGACAAGTAAACCTAGATAAGTCTATATATTATTATATTGGGTGAATTATATTTATTTTCTTGAAGTTTGGGTATACACAAATTCAACCATGTTATTTCACAAAATTTAAAAAAAAAAACCCTTTTAAGATTAAGAATTAACTAAAGAAAATCTTGAACCATAGAATATTTATGTCCCACAAGGTTTGTTATATAGGGCCTCTTCGCCCAAAAAAAAAAAAAAAAAAAGGGCCTCTTCTTTACCCAAAACTGAGTTTTGGTTTGAAACCAGAACTCAGACCAAATGGGTTTCAACCCAATTTTAAGAAACAAGGTTATGAATTCTGGTTTCAAAACAGAACTTAAACATAGTTTAAGAACATGTGTTTCAAACCCGTGACCAATCCTAGAAAATCCCTTCATCCATTTCGTCATCGACGCCGAGGTAGCTCAGGATGCTCTCACGCTGACGTCAACCGACATGTCAAAATCGGGTCAATCAGAGACCCAAACCCTAAACTAAACCCCAAACCCTAACCCAAGGCCTGAATCCTGAAACGATGCCCGAATCCTGACCCAAGACCCAAATCCCGAAACGAGGCTGAAATCCCAAAACTAGGCCTGAATCCCGACCCAAGACGCGAATCTCGACAGGAGCGCCGAACCACAACCCCGACTCAAGTCCTGAACTCCAAAACGCGACACGAATCCTAACCTGAGGATCGAACCACGAAACGAGACCCAAATCGAGGCCCGAACCCAAAATGGGATCCAAATCCAGAAACGAGGTCTAAACCCCGACCCGAGCCACGAATCCCAAAACAAGGCCCAAACCCCAAAACGAGGCCGAAATCCCAACTTGTACCCCGAAACGAGGCTCAAACCTCGACCCCAGACCCGAACCCCAAATAGAGGTTCGAACCTCAAACCGAGGTCTAAACCCCAACCCGAGGCCCAAATCTTGAAATAAGGCCTAAACTCGACTCGAGGCACGAATCCCAAAATGAGGCCCAAACCCTGAAACGAGGTCCGAATCTCGACCTAAAACCCAAATCCTGACTGAACCCCAAAACGAGTCCCAAACCCCGATTTGAGGCTCGAGCCTAAACCCTAAACCAAGGATCGAATCCCGAAATGAGGCTTAACCTGAGGCACAAATCTAGAAACGAGGCCTGAACCCCGACCCGAGGCCCAAATCCCAAAACGAGACCTAGGCCCGAACCCTGAACAAGGCCCAGACATTGACCTGAGGCCGAAAAACCCGAATCGAATCCTGAACACCGACACGAGGCACGAACCCTGACCCGAGGCAAATCGCTTAGTGGGGGTTGTTCTTGGAAGTTGAGGTTTTGGGTTTGTTTTTGGACTCAAACTAGGGTTGAGAGTGAGGTTGAGACCCAAGGCTAAAGAACACTGGTTTGGGTTGGTTTTGGGTTTCAAACCCAAAACCAACCCAAACCAAGACTGAGTCCTAATTAAAAGAACATGCCCATAATTTTTATGTTCACAAGATTTGTCTTAAAGTTTTCATGCACTCACATGCTTCCTTTAATAGTATGAACATTTAGGAGATGTAAATATAATTATTAAGATTAACAAGGTTGATTTCGTAATAATACCTAAACTTCATGAGTAAATGTAATTCACCCTATTATCTTTAATTTCACAGATAGTAAATATGACGAATAAGTGTATTCATTGAATTTATTATTAATCGAAAATATTGTCTGCAGGACGGAATTTACTATTCATAGGACATTTTCAAAAAAAATTGTTGTGAAATTACTAAAATATCCTCTAGTAATTCAATAGACATTTTACCGTCGAATTCCAGTCGAAATTCTTAGAAACTTTTGCCTGGATTGGGCGCAAGTTTCCAAGAATTTCGCCACAGGACGCACAAAGTATTGAAGACTTTCGCCTCTTCAATACTTTGTGCGTCCTATGGCGGAAGTTTAAGACTTCCACCAATTCTTGGAAACTTTCGCCTAGTTTAGGTGAAAGTTTCCAAGAGTTTCGCCACAGGAATCACAAAGTATTGGATACTTTCTCCTGGCTTGGGCGAAAGTTTCCAAGAGTTTCGCCACATGACGCACAAAGTATTGAAGACTTTCGCCTGGGTTAGGCAAAACTCTCCAATACTTTGTGCGTCCTGTGGTGGAAGTTTAAGACTTCGGCCAATTCTTGGAAACTTTCGCCTAGTTTAGGCGAAAGTTTCCAAGAGTTTCGCCATAGGACGCACAAAGTATTGAAGACTTTTGCCCCAACTAGGCGAAAGTCTAACTTTCGACTGAATCAGGCGAAAGTTTCTTATACTTTCGCCTGTCTCAGGCGAAATTTTATTAAACTTTTGACTGATTCAGGTAAAAGTCTAAGAAACTTTAGCCTGATTCAGGTGAAAGTCTACTGGAACTGAAATTTTTTTTTTCCTTTTTGCTACTATTTAGGTTAATGTTGCTATTAGGGTATTTTTGTCTTTTCATTAATAAAATTTAAAAAAGTGTCATGTATATAGTAAAAAGTGTCATGTAAATAACATGCCCCATTAATATACCTCAAACAATACATTTTTTTCCCAATTTTTAAAAAATTACTAACCATTCTATGGGTGTTAATAGGATCCTATACGTGTTTGATAAAAATTAATGTTTAAATATGAACTTTTAATGTTGAAATTATAATGCTGATTATGTAATTTACATCTGAATGGTAAAAATTTAGTTTTCAATAATTGAATCAAAATACTTAACCACGTGTTTTTGTTGTTAAATATATGGTCATCTAAAATCATGAATGTTACAAAAATTATGATTTTTCCCTTGTATGAATTTTTTATATTACATAAAAAAGATATTATTTTATAATAAGATGCTAGATACAGTTATTAGAATTATACAAAAATAAAAAATACATTAATGAATTATGTTTATAAAAATAGATAAACGATAGAGTGAATTGCTTAAACTAGCACGAACTTTTACTTGAGTGCGATAAATACCACAAATATTTAGAAATAGTTTTTTTTACCACAAACCTTTAAAAAACGTGACAAAACTTAGCATTCAGTCTAAGTGCTCCGTTAAAGCTATAACGGAAGGTAATTTTTTAGGGCAAAATTGTCCAGTTTCTTTTTTCTTTTGTCTTACCTTTCCCTTATTTTACTTTTGTTACCAAACAAACCCCAAACTTTTATTTTTTATTTTTTACATATTCATCCAAAAGAATTAATTTCACTATAAACAATTAATTTTGACTTAATAGTAAAATTATCCAATTTCAATTTGTCTTAGTAGTAAAAAGGATATTTTCCCCCCCCTTATGGTATGCGAATCTTTTCATATATTCGGAATTGTTACTTGCATGACCGTTTTTACTAAATAGAGGACACATTTTAAAAAATTGAGACTTGAAATTACGTTTTTGGCCTTCCCATTTCTACTTCCTTGTTCAGTAAAAATTGGGGAATTTATTTCCCCAATTTTCGATACATCTTCATTCATCTCTTCCCTCTCCCTCCCTCCGTCCATCTCCTCCCTCTCCCTCTCCTCCATTGGCGCTCCATCTCCATCGCCAAGCAGTCTCCGTCCGTTTCCGCTTCAGTCGGCACTTCAATGGCCGATTACGTTCAATTCCAGCCGCACATCTCCATCTCCGTCCTCGATTTGAAGCGGCAATGAGGTTAGTTCATTTTTTTATTCTTGAAAATTAAACTGAAATTGCAATGTTGTTGGTTTGATAATTGGTATGGGTAATGTGTTTATGATGTATTTTGGTTGTTTGGCAATGGGGTTAGTTCGGTTTTTTTATTCTTGCAAATTAAACTGAAATTGCAATGTCTTTTGTGTGACAATTTGTATGGGTAATGTGTTTAGGATGTTTTTTTGGTTGTTTTGTGCATTTTGCGGCTGTTTGTTTTTTGCAAAATGCAAAAGTTAAGGTCGATTTTGCAATTGTTCGATTTTCCGGCGAACAATTGGTAACATCGCTTGGGACAAACGATTTTACCGAGAACAATAACCGTGCTGTGGCGATTGTTCCAGCAAAAATCAACTTGGCTAAGCGACTGTATGGGAAACGAGCGCCCGGTTAAGGCAATTGTTATCCATACAATCGCCTAGCCAAGGCGAATTTTCAGGGAACAATCGCCAAAGGACGGTGATTGTTCTAGGTAAAATTGCTTGTCCCAAGGCGATTTTCCCTCATAAAATCGCCTACGATAGGCCATTTTCAGAGGGAAAATCACATGGCCTAGGCGACTGGAATCGGAAAAATCGCCTGGCCAAGCGATTTTCCCTCTGGAAATCACCTGGCCTAGGAAATTTTATGAGGGAAAATCATCTGGTGAAGGTGATTCTAATCTAAAAAAATCGCTTTGGCTGGGCGATTTTCCCAGAGTTATTCGCCCTAGCTCGGCGATTTTCAGGAACATTTAATTTTTGGCATTTTTTTCGGTTCGTTTGATTCAGAATATTTATATATATTAATTTCCTTGCAACCTATTAATTACATACGAGAGATAGAAATAAAGGCATTCTGCATACATACCGGAGGAAAAAATCAAGATCCAAATTTGGAGAGAAGTAATATTCTGGATGCAGAAAAGCCCCTCGTGTTCGGCCAACGGCGTCTGAGCTTTCGGGGAAGGTCGTAGCACGATCGCATACAACTTCCGCGACTGGGATTAACAATCCACCCATTATGGAACAACAATTCGAACATGTCTTTTCTGGAAATGAGAATATTGTTGACTCTATTAGTGAACAACCATTTGCACCACCCTTTTCTGAAAATGAAATAGACTATGATGATGGTGATGGTGAAGGGGCTTGTGAGAGAAGTGATGGCGAACAGGCCAATAAAAGCATCCAACCAATTAGGAGAGGAGGAAAAGGATTAATGGGAAGTGAGGTTAGGGAAGTGATTGTCTGGTGGAAGGCTTATAAGGAGCTAGATCATCCGCTTGAAGATGGCCCTTTAATCCCTTAGTTGCTTTTGAGTTTCAAAGGACACACTGCCTACCACGTATGGCATGGAGAGGTAATTATAGTAAATTGCGTACTTGTATTTAGAGTTATTTGAATTCTTAATTTTTTCTTAATAAGATATGCTTTATTACTTGTGATCCAATATGCTATAATACATTTTTTTCCCCTTGTTTAATTTTTTTTTAAAATATGCTTTAGGAATTGTAACCATTTGTTTTAATTCATTTTTTTTACATTTTGGTAGGAACGGGGCACATTGAAATGTCATAGTGGGGCCGATCGCTTGAAAAATTGGATAGGTGATAATGACATGAAAATGCTTGTAGAGGGGTCCAGTTTGGCGCAGTTAGTACACTGCATGCATGATGAGTTAGACTTCGCTTTGCTCTGTGCCTTTGTGGAGAGATGGCAGCCGGAGACCAACTCATTCCACCTGCCATTCGGGGAGATGACAATAACACTGCATGATATTTCCTACATATTGCGCATTCCGATTGGGGGTAAGGCCATTTATGGAAAAACAAAGCTGCACAGATAACGGCGGATGTTGCAGCTGTGTTGGGAAAAGAGGAAGAGAAAATGGATAAGCCCGAATTTGTGAAGTTGACAAGCCTTGAGGCAAATTGTGCAAGTAGATACGATCAAGTGAATGCTGCCTCAGGTTATTTATTGTGGGTTTTAGGTCTGACCCTATTCGTGGACAAGACAAAAACCATGTCTCTGCGCATTTTTTAACTTTCCTTTGTGAAATTGAGAAAGTAAGTGAGTACTCATGGGGCGCAGCTTGCTTGGCGTACTTGTATCGCCAACTTGGGAAGGCATCTAGAGCACATAGTGCTTAATTTTGTGTTTTTTTTACTTTACTACAGGTTTGTCTAAAGCATGTACCTTTCTTAATGAGATATTTCTATATATTTGTGGTCAATTGTTAGAATTATTCTTATGTTTTTTCTTGTTAGAGTTGGATATATGAATACTTCCCAACATTCAACCCACAAAAGAAGAGGTCGTGGAATACTAGCATGCCTTCGGCAATGAAATGGCACGTTGGTATCGGCAAAAAGCATGTCGTACAAGCTGATTTGAATGCATATAGACGGGCGCTAGATGCATTACAGCCAAACGAGGTAATATGTTCGTTGTGTGTGATTGAAAACAGTTATTGCTCTTTCTTTTCTTTCTTTGTTGATTCAGGTTTAATGTCTAACAGGTTAATTGGATATCATTTATGCCCAATCCGGCATTGGTCTATAAAATTTCATTGTATAGGGGGCTCATCTATTGCGTTAACATTGAAGAACCCTATATGCCGGATCGGCTATTAAGACAGTTTGTGTATGCCCAACACATTCACTTTCCAGTCTTTATTCCCAAGGAGTATTACAGAGGCCCAGAAACCAAAAAAAATGTTTGCAAGTACGTTGCTGATATCAGTGGTTGAGAAATATATCATACGAGGGTTCTGCGGGATATGAAGAGGGCCGATTCAACTGACGAAGCATGCGAAGGTTACCTTGAATACTTCCAGTCTCAGTCGCATGTTCGTGTCAGTAGGGATCCTGTCGAGGAAGACACTCCTCAGCCTACCCAGTTGTCCCTGGCTGCGGTGAGTTTAGGATAATTTTTGATTTCTTTTTCACCTATATTTGTATTACAAATAGGATATTGAGTTTATATGTTTAATTGTTGTAGCGAATTCAATATTTAGCATTTCGGGCTGTCCTTTTTCATCCAAGGACTCAATATGCGGTCAACCCTTAGACACTTGCGAGGGATATTGCAGAAGTGGCTTATTATTTGGAGGCCCAGATGCTGGGACTCGAAAAACTTGCGGGAAGACTGCCTTATGAGCAGTAGTTCATTGTAGTATAAGATGTGGATTAGAACAATTAGTGACTTAAATGTAATGTTGGCATCAAATTTGTTGTTGTTCGTAGACAGTTGGATAATCTTAGCGCAAATCGTAACTGAGTGTTGCTGTTGAATTATTTAGCAATGTTAATTTTGTGCTTTGTTTTGTGGTTTGTACAGGGATTGATTAACCTATGTATAGGGGAGACTATGCCCAAATTTTGCCAGGATAAATACACATTGAATAATACACTAAAATATTAAAGAATATAGTACAAAATTTTGGTCATAAAATCGAATTTCTTTTTTCAATGCAAATTAAAAAATACACTAAAAATTTTCAAATCAGAAAATATAATCCTTAATCGATAACTATCGTAGGTTGTGTATCTATATTACCTATGCTATCGACGTACAACTTTTGATAATTATCTAATCGAGCTTGTAACTTGTCCTTCAACTCATCCATCATGGAGTCTTTATGGTGTCGTCACAACACACAGATTGGGGGCAACAATATTTCACCGCTCGTTTCCAAACAAATGAAATGGTTGCCCTGGATATGACCCATAGTGATATACGTGTTCGGATCATCAGATACGCCGGACTCCCTCAACCGCTGTGGAAGAAAGGTACAATATTCCGCTCCATAGAATGCGAATACCTTCTGGTACCTTGTGGTGACAAGTAGGCCAAATATATAAGTATTAAACCAAAACTCGCTTGTTGCAGGACTTATATGGCACTCCAGCACTCAACGAGCTTGATTATAGTTATCTTCTCCAAGAACTCTAAACTAAAGTGAGGCATACGCGTCAAGTTCATGTAACAGCTCTCGCCGAACTTGCGACCAAAGTGACTGTTCACCATGTACTAACCTAGCTATTACCTTAAAATCACAATGTCCATCCCCCTGTACATTGGTATAATCCACAACATAATCGAACACAAACTGTTTTACTAAAGACGGCAGGTTGAAGGGCTAGTTGGATTCGTCAGAATTAATTCGATTCCTCCTGGTTTATGACCCAGTTGTTCCGCTGCGCCTTGCACATGTAATTCGTATGCATCATGCTATAGATACATCAAAATAAAAAAGAGAACAATAAAAATTGGGTAACATGACAAACTATATGTACCTCTGCCTCTGCCTGCATCCCTCTCGGCGTGCTGGTAGCCTGATAGATATCGCCGCGTAGAGTTGTTTCTCGGCCTTCCCCTATGTGGCATTTGTATCGGATCAGCGAGGTCAACAATCACTGGGTGCAAAGTGCTATGCATGACACCCGCTACTCTGTATATGTCCGCAGTTGGCCGTTGCAAGGCCTCAATAGACATGTCATGCAACCGCCATTCCTCATCACTAGGATTGTTTCCCTCGTCCAAAGATAGGGTCTTTCAGAAAACGTCCACATCCATAAGATCAATATGTCTGTAATTTCTGACCATTTCAACCATCTCATGCGCACACGGCAAGCCAAAGCTGATTCGCATTTCACAACCACACAGTTCACTATTTGCCCATTCAGTGCAACTCTCTTTTTATATTATGTAATAACAACTGTATGACATCGTGCGAAACTCTGCCATTGACCCTACTATACAACAAGTATTGGGCTTCACACAATGTTTTTCTCCGAACTGTCTCCATTTTATTAAGGATCTCATCCAAATGGTCATTTATTATTTTATTTATGCCCAAGAAAATAGTCAAAAATGATCATCTGCCGGTCTTAATGGCATTCTTCAACATTGCGTATGCACTCTCAGCTCTGAAAAAATAAATAACATAAAAAAATTAAGGATTTAAATCGGAGAATAAATTATCATGGAGTCATATCTGTAAAATCTATGTGATGAAAGTTAATAGATTATCACATGTTGTTTGTGCGTCCTCCATAATGTTTTATGCCTTTAATCCAGAATGAGACAAACTTGGGCTTGTGGGGATCCAACCATGTCTGATGCATATAATTAACCACTGATCTCCATCGGCCTCTATAGTTAGTCTCAATGATTTTCACATCTTTCGTAAATTTTTCATACGTTAAAGCACTCATCACTCTTTTACACCGACCTTCAAACTCATCTAATATCTTGTGTTAGTATACACATTCAGTGATTTCTTCCTTACATCCATGACAATGTGCTTTTTGCATAGTAGTTGTTTAGAATGGGGAAAAATATTGTGCACAGCTTTTAGTATAGCCGACTCTCTATCAGTCATAACCACATGTGGATATTTTAGGGGATCAAAAAGTTACCTCAATCTAGTCATAACCCAGAAATAAGTGTCATAGATCTTATCCCTTATGAAAACAAAAGTAACATTAATGTATTGATCCGTCGAAACAAGAGCGACTATCTGAAGCAGAGGCATGTCATACCCGTTGGTCTTGCATGTCGTATCCATAAACAATGCGTAAGGAAACGACTGAAGTAGAGTAAGAACCCCCTCATGCGCGGAGAAGACATTTTCAAGAGCATTACGCTCATCTTTCGCTGTGTACCAGTAGTAGTATCTGTAATTCTGCATTAGTTTTAAAAAGTACTGTATAGGACTTAAATCTCCCCTCTCATCTCTTTCAACTTTTGCCATTTCGTTATACACCTGTCTGATGCGGGTGACATTATCCGCATTATCAGATCTTAGTTGTGCCAACATCTGTTTCGGCGTCAAATTTATCTTCATCATGTCTGATATTTTCCCTTTTTTCGCTACATTCAACTTGAAGTGCTTTTCATGCCAATTTCTAACGAGGGGTAATTCATGATTGTGCTGACATTTTATGACATTCAGCTTCCAGTTACCCCTACTTATTTCTTTTCCTACTAGTTGAAAGGGACAACTAGCCAGCTTGCTACTTGTGTTTTTACGGCTTATTTTCCCTTCACCTAAGGGTGCCTTGCTTCTAAGTTCTCTCGATCTATCACAACCGATATCAACTCTCCCTCTTCTCCCTTTTAGAGGCCCCTTCCACTTTTTAGAAGAAGTTATTTTAGTATCAAAATGATGCTCGGTTGCTCTAGTTTCAACCCAAGCGATTAAGTCAGCTCTAGTCCTGAACTTTTCCTCAGTACAAAATACATCTGTATAATCTGGGAAGATGCGATCATCCTCATAACGCAGAGCCTGGCAAGTAAATAAAATATGACATTAGGTATTATGAAAATTTGGGGGCAAAAACAGAGAAATACAAAGATTCAGGCGATTTAAAACTCATAGAATCGCCCAGCATGGGCGATTCTAAACAAAAAAATCCCCCCCCCCCCCCCCCCCCCCAGGGGAATTAAATAGAAATTGTTCATCACAGGACACCCATTTTTTCCCATAAAATCGTTGGAAGGGGCGGATTTTTTCTACAAAATCGCCTAGAAGAGGCGAATTTATCCAAGGCGATTTTATTACATAAATTCGCCTTGGGGTGGCGGTTTTACTGGATAGAATCACCTCCTCCGGGCGATTTTATTGTTAAGGGCGATTCTGGTCCAATAACAAAAAAAAGGCAAAAAGGTGCCACCTTTCACTCTAAAAAAATGTAATTTGATACGTACTGTGAAATATAGAACGTCATTTGAGTTACCGTCCATGCTACAAAGCAAAATTCTGGTATTGTTAATGGAATGGTATGAAAGTAGATTTTAATGGGGATGATGGAGTAGAAATGAGAGTGAATTGGATGAGAGGGATTGGATCTTACACTTTGACTACAAATGAGGGTAGGTAAAAGGGTGGGTAAATTTTTTTATTATGATAGAAATTTACAAAGATATATTTGTCTTTTCACCATTTAAAATTTAAAAAAGTATCATATGTTTAGTAAATCGAATCCTACATTTAACATGCCCCATATTATTTTACTTTATTTTTAAAAAAAAAATTTCCTTCTCTTTTTTAACTAACAAACAATCTGCTCTAATTCTCCACAAAAGTTCTAGCGATCCACAACCATTCCCAAACTCGCTGCTTGCGCCGCCGCTAGTATTTCCTTACCCTTGCAATTACTCCGCCCAGTCCAGATCAATCTTTGGAGAAGGAAAAAAAACAGTCCACCTTGGTTGTAGGAAAAATTGGATTTTAGCAGTTATCCCCAAAATATGCAATTACTCCGCCGCTGACGAGGACTCGTCATCTCAAAGAGGAGAAAAGGGCGAGGTGGCAGATGAAGTATAGTATCTGGTGACGACAAGATTTTACCGATTGAAAAATCAGATCTGCTGACGACGCTGCAATTCGCGGACTCTGTTCTTTATATTTTGGGTTCTTTAAACTTGCTCTTGATTAGAGTTTTTTTTTTTTTTTTTTTTTTTTTTTTTTTCCCCTTCTTTTTGGGTGAATTTTGTTGGAGATGGTTGTTATGGTTTGTTGATTGTGGTTTGCGATTGATATAACTGTGGTGGCTTATAGTCTTGGCTTGTGGCTGGGTTTGGTGTTGCTATTGTTGGGCTAAAGTTGTTATGGCGGCGATGGTGCTGGGGGTGGCGGCGATGGTGCTGATGAGAGAAGTGGCTGGCGCTGGAGTTGGTGTGGTGGCTCTGGTGTTTGGTGGGGATGGGGATGGATGGTGGCGAAATAGAAATTAGTGTATTTTTTCTGATTATGCAAGCGTTCTCAGTAATTTTACCAAATCATGAGTTCCTTTAACATTAGATTTATCAAATTATTGAATTCATTTGGGAATGGGTATGTTAATTGCAGGACCTTTTTATTAAACACAGAACATTTTTTTAAATTTTAAGTGATAAAAATACAATAATATCTCTAAATATTTTAAATAATAAAAGAATTTTTTAACTGGGCAATTTTTTTGATGGACGATTTTATCCAAAACAATCGCCACACTGGGCGAGGTTGTTTACAATCGCCCAGTGGGCGATTGTTTTGGATAAAATCCCCACCATGGGCGATTGTTTTTGGTGGGCGATTTTATCCAAAAAAATTGCCCATTATGGGCGATTGTTTTCGAGAAAATTATTTCGCATAAACGATTTTTTTTACAGTTTGCCGGAAACTCATTTTTCGAGCGAACAAGGCCGAAATTTATATTAACATTAGTAAAATATAGTCGGAAAACACCGAAAATTGCAAGACCAAACCATAAGATGAAGAAGGAGGCGAAGGAGTCCACACTAAAAAAACTTCCAATTTCACAACATATGTGTAGTAGAAAAAGGAAGGGCAAAACGGTCATTTCACAGCTCAAATTTTTAAAAAGTGTCCTGTGTTTAGTAAAATGTGTATTTCAATTAACAATTCCGTTGGAAATTTGGATGAAAACTTGAAGAAGGTAAAAAGTAATTTACCCCTATATTATATATATATATATATATATATAGGGGTATGTTATTTACATGACACTTTTTACTAAACATAAGACACTTTTTAAGTTTTTAAATGTAAAAATACATTAATGCCCTAAAAGTTAATACTTTATTTATTTATTTTAAGGCCATGGTTGCCGGTGTGGAGAAACTCCTCACCGGCAACCATGGCAGGCAACCTTCGCTGTTCTGTGGCGAAGGTTTTGAAGGTGCGTTTATTTTTTCGAGTTCTGCTTCTTTTTTCTTTTTTGTCATTCTCCATTGAAAGAAGAAGGAGGAAGAAAGGATTGCAGAAGTGCTGGTTTCGCGCAGAGCCCGAAGTAAAGGAGGTCAAATGCCTTTTGCATTCCTAAAGGGTATTTTAGAAATTTCACAACAAATTTTTTTTGAAAATGTCCTACGAATAGTAATTTCCATCCTGTAAATAACATTTCCGTATATATATAGTCAGCACATTTTAGAGTCATTAATAATATCACAATTTTTTGGACGAATGTGTAAAAACATGAAAGTTTGAGATTTGTTTGGTAATAAAAGTAAAATAAGGGAAATATAATACAAAGTTATAGGGAATTTGGACAATTTTACCTTAAAAAAAAGCCTTCCGTTAAGCATCTAACACTCAGACAAAATGCTAAATTTTGTCACTTTTTCTAAAGGTTTATAGTAAAAAAAAAGATATTTTAAAAAGTTTGTGGTATTTATTGCATTATGCAAAATTTTCGTGCTAGTTTAAGCAATTCACTCTAAATGACATACCCTAACAAATACCTTTTTAATATCCATAATAAAAAACTAGACTAATTAAATTTTGTTCACAATATTATGGTGAAAAAAGTAAAATATATGGTATGTTAATAAAGGAGACATTAATATCAAAAAGAAATAAATAAATAAAGGAGACATATATATATATATATATATAATTTACTCAAATAGATTTATTTATATTTAAATTAATATGAACAAAATTAAAGGAATAGTTACAAAAATTAAATATGAATTACTAAAATATTGTTAGGTGGAGTATTAAATAATGAGGCATACTAAACGCAGTAACCGTTTTACTAAACGCAATAACATTCCCCTGTGAAAAGTCTATTTTACCCTTAAGTATTAAAAAAAAAAATTCATAAAATTTCACACTATTCACAGGAACATTGGGAAAATACCGCCCACTGTGGGCGGTATTTCAGAAATACTGCCCACAAAGGGCGGTATTTTCGCAAAATTTTATCCCGTTTTGAAAAAATGTGTAGGTTATTTACATACCGTGTAATATAGATCGTACTCGTAACTATAAAATCAAATGTTGTGCGGTATTTTTTTTTTTTTTTATCTAAAGGGTAAAATAGACTTTTCATAAGGGAATGTTACTGCAAATAGTAAAACGGTTACTGCGTATAACAATTTCGTAAATAATAAGCAAACAAGTTGACTTTTACCGATCAAATATTTCTGAACGAAATAGGTAGTGTTTAATTGATTAAAAAAGTTTGAATTTTTGTTATCAAATAGTTCAAAGGTCATTATCTTTTTAATCAAATAATAACCATAAGCTATGTTATCAAACAGTCCCTTCATTTTTTTTCCCTCGTCTGTAGATGAGTGAAATCATTTTACTTTAGTTTTTTCTTTCTTTTATTTAATTTTATATAGTTTTAAATTTCACTTTCTTTTATTTAATTTTATATAGTTTTAAATTTCACTTTCTTTTATTTAATTTTATATAGTTTTAAATTTCAATGTCCCTTATTAGAGCAATAAGAGTAGTTTTCTCCAAATAATTACTTTAGGATGTCTATGTAGAGGCAGAGCTTAGGCCATTTATGAGATCGTCATGGTCCTCCAATTTTATTTATTGTATAAAGATATAATAATAATAATAATAATAATAATATATAACTATTTGGGCTCTATATATATATTTTTAGTTAATAATTAGCTTAGTTATAGATATAAATATTTGGTCCCTCCATTTATATTAGTCAAGCTCTGTCATTGAATCTATGGTGTATTTTTCTTCGTTTATGGTGATTAGCTCCCTAACTATGGTAATTCTATTCCTAGTCATTTATTTTTATCTTTAAATATAGGGCAAATGACAGTTACCCCCTTATAATTTGCACTGAGTGACAATTACCCTCTTCTATTTTTAAAATACAGTGTTACCTCCCTGTGGTAATTGACTAAAATGTCAATTGGATGGAAATCTTAAACATTAACAGATCCGTTAAATTGAATGTTAATAAAACAGAAAGTTACCTACGGTTAAAATACTATCTTACTAATTTTTTCCGAAACTAACCTTTGTGGCACGCAGCTTGTTAAACACCTAGAACATTTTAAAGAAGGCCAACAACACAACTGGAGATTATCTGAAGAACAGAGGATGGATGCTGCCGATGGTGAGATCTTGATTAGTCGACCCTACCTATACTACGTTGGTGTTTTTTTTTTTTTTTTTTTTTCCCTTTTGCAACTTAGCTACTACATTTATTTCGTATTTTCCCAATGGAGCCAAGCCTGGAGGCATGTGCAAATTTCAGGACACATTTGGGGGAAGAACTTCGTGGAGAAAATTTTTTAGAAACTGATGCATGAAAAATTTGTAGAATAAATGTAATTAGTAACCCACCGGTAGATTGAAAGTATATTTGGATATCTAATTCATGGAATTTAACCCATGGATGAAGTATGTCCTTGGCTGTTGTTTGTTCTATTATGATTTTTTGATTCAGTAAATTGAACCATAACCATGAAAAAACGACAAGCCATTTAAATTTATTTTTCAATTATTAAGGAATATACTTTTGCTGCAGACTTGCGGAGGACTACTTTGCTCATATAATCAATTCTACATCTGGAAACAAATGGAAGTCAATGGATGGACCTGTATAAGAGTTTGAATTCTCCTTCAGTGCTAAACAAATGGAATTCCAATGGTGGTGATCCGTGAGGAGAATCCTGGAAAGTCATTACCTGCTCTAATTCAAGAGTCACATAGATGTCATTTTTTAACCTTATATTTCCTTTATATTATCGTTTGGTGATCACAAATAGTTGATTATCCTAGCTACTGGTTTTGAACTTTCATGTCTCTTTTATCAGAGATTTATCAAATTTTAGACTATCTGATTATTGGATTATCAGTTGGACAAATTGACATATCTGACGAAGTTGTGAGTTGAATCCCTTTCTTATCACCTTCGTTTTCTTTCACTCAAGCCTTCCAATCAGGTTCCTCATACAGAAATATACTGGTTTGAAAATATTTTGAAGGTATTTCAGTCGGTGGGGGAGAATTGCTGCTGAAGTAAGAAAATTGATTGTTTCTATTCGTGGGAAGAAGAGTTTTAGTGTTCTAAAGAAAGGAAGAATGTCATTTTTAGTACTAAAAGTTTGGGCTGTTTGCTTCGATGAGAAAAACAATTTTATTTTAGACCTGTCTTTCTTTTATTTAATTTTACATAGTTTTAAATTTCAGTGTCCCTAATTAGAGCAATAGGAGGTAGTTTCTACAAATAATTACTTTTTCTTTTATGTTATCCAAATATTTACTTAAGGAGTCTGTGCGGAGGCAAAACTTAGGCCATTTATTGGATCCTCATGGTCCCTCCATTTTTTTAATTATATAAATATATTTTAATGATAATAATATATATAAATATTTGGGCCCTACATTTTTTTTAATACTAAATATACATAGCTTAGTTATAGATATAAATATTTGGCCCTCCATTTATATTAGTCAGGCTCTGCCATTGAGTCTATGGTGATTTGCTCTCTGGCTATGGTGATTCTGTTTTAACTGTGGTGTATGAAGACTCGGTCAAAAATTTAATCTTAAGTCTTTGTGTGGTAATTAATGATATATCCATGACTGCTAATACAATATTTGTTCAGCGCAATAGCGGGTTTCATACTTCTACAATGTTTACATCTATATTATGTATAAATTTACAATTTGATGGATTAAATGTACTGTTGTGGTTTATATTTGATAATTATCATATTAAAATTGTCGTGATTTATATTTGATAATTATCATATTAAATTTTTGTAATCAGTTGTACTGATTATTTTTTGGCGTTCGTCAATAATTGTTGGACTATTTTCAACTCCGTTAATCAAATCTTATAATTTTCAAAAAGGAAAAGAAAAAAAAAGATGAGCCCTATAATACTTATAATTAAATTGTTATTTGCAAGTACAATTTTACTAAATGTAGGTACAACTTAAAGAATTTTATGACTGGAATGACATAAATGCCCATGTTGTGATTTTAGAATCCAACCGTAAAAGAAAAAAAATTTGGAAAAGATGGAGTTCCGATCAAGAAAAGCCGTAAAAGAAAAAAAAATTGGAGCCTTTGTTTTGATCATTGGAAAAATTGGAAAAGCTTCTCCTTTTTTTTTTTGCCTGTGACACCCCCTGCCCCGACCTCTCTGTTTTGCGGTAGTCGCAAGGGAGATGCTTGCTTGGTTCGCACCAGGACTCGGTAACGATATACAGAGCAAATGCTAAGTAAATAATGCATTTACTCATTAAAGTAATTTACAAAACTTCAAGCTACATAAGATTTCTAAAATATATAAACAATAAGCCATACTATTACAATCCTACTTCAAAAACGCTAAAGCTATGCTCTCTAGCAATAGCAGAATACTAGGGCTCCAAAATCTAAGCAAAAGGGCCTTCATCAGCATCATACTAGTAGCGATTACTCCTGGGATCTGTTACATGCAAAACGTCTAAGGGGTAAGCTTCTATAAGTTCAGTGAGGTTGCACTATTAAAAATATTACCAAGTAAAAATTACCGACACATAACACATAATTCTTGAGCAAATAAGGGGGAACACGTAAGGGATATAGAAAAGTATAACCAACAAGCTATAACGAGGATCTAAGTGACCATTTGGTAAGCATTACTAATTATACTTTACCTGAACTTGGACACTATACAATATAAAGTGGTAAACTGTACAATGTGGACTGTTTCTCATGCCAACAATCCAAATAGTAAATAGTAAACAGTGTGGTAAAACTTACGCCACAGGTACCTGAAGTTTTTAAAACTTTCGCCGGCCGGTGCGGTGTTTTTTGAACCCAGAAACTACTGATCTGATAGGGTTTTTGGGAGTATTTTAACGATAACGATGATGATTATGCAATACAAAGGAAGAGAAGGTGGTAGCTGGCGACTGAAATTGTAGATCTGTGAATGAAGAAGACACAAAAAAAAAAAAAAAAAGAAGAAAAAAAAAGAAGGAAGAAACTTCCACCATAGGCCGGCGGAAGGAAGAAACTTCCACTACAGGCCCGCCTAAGTTTTATGGCGTAAGTTCTAAAAACTACGCTAGCCTGTGGCGTAAGTTTGTAAAAATTACGCCAACCTCTGGCTTAATTTTTACACATTTGATTTTCCGACCGGTAGCTCGATTTTCTAATGGGCATGGAGGTTTTCCAGTCTAGAGCTGTTAGATGGAAATTTTTTTACTTTTGGTATCTCAAAATTACATAGGTAGTTATGTCATTTTAATTCTTAATTTTTCTTAAGTAGTAGCTATGTTTAGTAAAATGGTACCTGCAAATAACATTCTCCTTCTCTTATTTTGTGTGAGTTTGTGTAGAAAATGTGGATCTGTATTGGACTCCAGAACACAAAATGCAACAACGGCAAAAAGAGTTTAAGCAACTGACATATTCATCCGTAATTATGCATTAAGATAGTAAAATTTAATAAGAGCGGACATGTCATTAACTAAATGATTAAAATAATGCCAATAACTTTATGTCCTTAATGATAATTATAAAATATTATCCCATAGCTATGGTCTAGTGGACATCCAAGGCATTTAAGGCCTTGGGTTTGTGGGAGACCAGCCATTACCTTCGTGTGCTGCCTCCTTTTTTATTTTTTTTGTTTTTTTCCTTCGTTTGCCTCTGTACACAAGCAGAATTCGGGATTGGGGAAGAAGAGGCGAAGAAGAAAGATTTTCTTCTGCTGGGGACAAGTCTTGCTTCTGTGAAAATTCTTGAACCAAAGTTGGATTCAGTTCTGTTTTTTTGGCCTTGATGATAGTAGTACATCACCGTTTGTGGGCTGTTAGTTAATTAGAAGGAAAAGTTTGACAGGTGGCATGATACAATTGGTGGAACAGGGTTTGGAGTAGGGATATGGAGGAAACCCGCTGCCTATTCCAAAGTCAAAACATGGCTCTTATAGGATCCGGATCCATTGTTCACTCAATGGAAACAGTTGTTGGGTATTCTCCTCATAAGTCAATACATGGCTCTATAGGAGTTAACAAAACATGTACTAATTACCAAAAATACTTTTTTAGTAGATACACTTTCTATTTGTGGTATTATCGCTGGCTTGTTTTTGGTTCAAAGATAAAATTCTTAGTTTGACACATGAGTTAAAGTTCCACGTAAAATGATTGATAAATAAAAATAATAATTTTATAATTTAATGTTTCTAAAAATCAGCCATGATAACAATTAATCACCCCTAAATTTTCTCTTCCCAAATATGGAGCTTGACATCATCTTGCTAATCATCAATGGCCAAAAAGTTATGTACTTTTCGGTGCTTTTTAGTTTTTATTTTATTTTAAATCCAAATCCAAATCCAAATCCAAGTCCTATTTTTTGTTTTTTTCTCCCACTGAAGATGTTCAAAATTGTGTAACTGATGATGAATCTCAAATAAGAAGCAAGTTTTTGTAGTTATTGTGTTTGCGTGATTGTATCTTATGATTATCCTTTTGATATTTGTGAAGTAGTATAATTTATTCTCAAATAGCCAAAAAAAAATAAAAAATCACGAACTAAATTCTGAATTTGAATTTTTTTTTAAACTTTTAGTTTCATCTTGAAGTGAAATGGATCGAGCATTCATTTGAAAGAACTTTTATGAGAATAAATCAAATTCTTGAAAAAATCCGAAAAGAAAAACAATACAGTGAGAACACTGATACGAAAGAAATTTGAGGAGGTCCAATTTTTGTTCTGGAATTCATGGTCATGACAAATACAGAATTTGTCCGCCATTAATGTTGTCAAGCATCGAGAAGTACAGAACTTTTCCGCCATTGATAGTCTAATAAGATGTTGTCAAACTCCATATTTGGGAAGAAAAAATTTAGGGGGTGGTTAATTGTTATTATGGCTGATTTTTAGGAACATTAAATTATAAAATTATTATTTTCATTTATCAACTACCCTTGTGAAAATTTAACTCTTGTATTAAAATTTTATTGGATGATTGTACTACGTCAAACATATGATGCGTGGAATAATCTCTCCATGTGGAGCACCAAGAATTGATGTGCATCCTTAAGTGGTAAAATAATGCACGACCAATCATCTAGCCATCCAAAAATTAAAGACAATTCTTGATGCACAATGAGGGGTGCCAAATTGCCAATTGCTGGCACAAAGCCACAAAGCAGTTCAGATGACCCTGGTCCCTGGAAACTAGACACCTTAAGGGCGGCCTGTTTGATACGACCAGATTTTTGAAAAAAAATATTTTAAAACTATATTTGGCAAATGAGTTTTTAAGACAGTTTCAACACTATTGAAAATGTAATTAAAAGACCAAAAAACAATTTTGAAAGCCATGTTTTAGAAACAATTTTTGGCCAGTACAAAACAAGGTTTGAGTTTGAAACAATTTTTTAAATCCAAAATCACACCAAAACCTCCCTTAAAACGTCACAACGAGCAGGCCCTAAGGTGCCCTGATTTTATTCAAAGTTATCAAAACCAGGAATAAAACTATGATCACTTTTGTTGCAAAGATGAAGACTAGAAAGGTAACAAATTTTAGCACCATCAATAATAATATCACCTACTGCAGCCAACGAGGACCATGAAGGAAACTATGTTCTTCGAGAGTCTAAATGCATTGACTGCATTCATCAAGACAGTAAAGAAAACTTGAGTAGGCCATTTATGCCCGCTATCCAACAATTTTTCCAGTCTTATATTATTAACTATCCAGGAGAAATTCCAACTACATGTGCATTATACAGAAAAAAGGTCAAGAAAATTAAGGCCAATGGAAACAACTAAGCAACCATTCTGTCTAGAACTCAGCGCCAAAATCTCCTCAACCATATGCTGCACTATCTAGGAAGATGAAGAAGGCACCATGGTGCTGATCTTATTCATGAAACCTTTGATCTCAGTCTCTAACTTGGTTTTCAATTCAGGGGAAAGACTGTTACCTGCCTTCTCCAACATTGAAGTCATCATCTCAAGATTCTTTTTCATAATTAAAATATCAGGCGTATCACCAGCATGAGGAGTTGAACCAGGAGGAGCCATTGAGGGGATCGTCAGTCCATCCATTGGTATCAGGGGTGGAGTTGAACCCGGAGCAGCCATTGAAGGGGTCTTCAGTCCGTTCATTGGCATCAGGGGTGGAGTTGAACCAGGAGCAGCCATTAAAGGGGTCTTCAGTTCGTCCAATGGCATTAGGGGTGGAGTTGAACCAGGAGCAGCCATGGAAGGGGTCTTCAGTCCGTCCATTGGCATTAGGGGTGGAGTTGAACCAGAAGCAGCCATTGCAGGGATCTTCAGTCCTTCCATTGACATTAGGGGTGTAATTGCCAGAACTCCAACTGTATTATCTGCCTTATTATGACTTGCGTTCCCATCCGCAACAGCAGCAGTTGACTTGTTTCTCCTCCTTTTTCGCGGCAACTTACCATCACGTGAAGCAGAGTTAATATCAGGTGCCTTATTTCCAGGCGAGACACAGTCAGCAACATTTCCATTCAAATCTGGGATAGATGAACGCACTGTAGTATCTGAGGGGTTTGGCGTTTTCACCTTTCTCTTTCTTTTCTTGGGCTCACATTTGGGACCAAGAGATACTGGCTGCATTTTCTTTATAAGTGATCCAGACTGAGTGTTACTTCCATTGGCTTCTGATTGTCCATCTATAACCTTGGAAGTAGTCGCAGTTTCAATAGCCTCTGGAGTAAATGCAGTTTCACCCTTCATATAACTCTTTTGAGCAATGCTGTTGAGGAAATTTGGACCCATAGATTGAACATCTTTCAACAACTGGACAAATTTAATGTTGCTTGCACCTGAATCAAGCAAGCCAGCAGTTTTGGTACAAGAGCTTTCCACACCTACTTCCGGGACACGACAAACTGCAGTAGACTCTATCACACGATTGTCCTCAACTGATGAGGCTGGGATATTTCCATTCAGATCTGGCAATACAGTAGCAAGATTCTCTTCAGGCAAACCCAAATCAATTTTGGCCTTCTTTCTTTTCCTGGGAACTGTTTCGCTCTTCCGGGTATGATAACCCACCTCAAGGCATTCAGTTACCTCTGAGTCAGTTGAAGCTTTCCTGGGCACAGTGCCAGCTGACGTTTTATCCTCACTTTTCTTCCGCTTTTTTTGCATGCCATTGGACGGAGTGCTCCCAACTGCATCCACTACATTGCTGTCCTTACTTTTCTGCCGCTTTTTTTGCATGCCATTGGATGGAGTGTGCCCAACTGCATCCACTCCATTGCTTCCTTCTGCACCATAGTTAGCAGGTTTTGTCGTTCCTTCCTCCTTAGGATCACCAATATGCTCGTTAGCTATTTGACTGTTTAAGAATGCAAATCTCCTGAAACCAGTTACAAAACTGCCAACTGAAGCTGAAAATTTTTGTCTCCTGACAAATGAACAATCAAGAGCTGCCAAACGGAGTTCAGAAAGTATTTCAGCGGAAGATGAGCAAATATCTCTGCATTTACCCACCAAATCAGAACAATCAGATTTCCTGGACACAGATTTTTGCGATTTCTTACCATCACATTGGCTAGAGTTACTCTTCAAGTCCACTTCATGCTCAGAAACCTTTTCTCCAGTAGTTGATGCATTTTCACAAGTCCCCTTGGGATCTATGAAAGGATATGATAAGTACTTGCTCTTTCTTCTTTCTCTCGATTCATAGTATTTACCAGATCTTCTATCGACTTTCCCAGTTAGTACATCATCCCCTGCTGGTTTTGGAGATCTTAAGGGGGTCAACAGCTCACCTTTAGCTTCAGCTGTACATCCAAGTTTTCCTGCATCAGTTTCATCATTGCAATAGTTGGCTCCAGAAGGCTTATTCATAACTTCATCCTTTTCAGATTGGTTTGAAACATTGTGACCACTGGCCTTGATAGCATTTGACGTGAGTTGCTGAATAGGCAATTGGTGATGTCCCAGAGAACAATAAATGGCCGAAAGACAACTTTTGGTGGTAGTTACTTTAATCTTATCAGGCAGACAAGCACCCTGGGCAAGAGACTTAATCGAAGCCAGAAAACTACTGGGATGGAACTGAGACTCAGAGGAACCACATGATGCACCAATTTTGTTCTCTGACCATGAATATCTTTGCAATGTTCGACCAGCAAGCTGAAAAGAAGACAAGTTATTTTCTCTTGAGAAACAAGGACAAGTCATTTCTACCTTTACAAGTTCACCAATCTCAGAGATGGCTCTGTCTACTGCTCCACGAAAGTTTCTGGAGTTATTTTGCTGACACAGTTGATCGAAGTCCTCAAGAAAATGCCTTAACTGAGAAGAGGAGTGCCAAACAAGATTAGCACTCCCAAAATACTTAACCAAGAAGAAGTCTTTGCTGTCGGAATCCACAGGACCTGCCACCGCATTTACAGGATCACAAATTACTCCAGGCCACCATAACTGAGTTTTCCTGGTTATAGCCCAAACCAAAGCACCCACAACAAAGGCGCTTTCTTTACTACCAAAATGGTCAGCAACCACTTTGTTCTGTCCATTTTCTTTCTCACATATGGAGCTGTTTCCCTTCACGTCGAGCACCAGCGTATTACTCTTGGAAATCTTGGCACTTCCTTCTTCCCTATTAGAAGACAACACTGTTCCATTAATTTGACACAGAGTTTCTCCATCAGAATCCCCCTCTCTCAACACTCGCTTGCCATTGCTGTTCCCTTCATCATCTCGATTTATCCCATTTAGTGGACCAAAAACCTCCACAATTAAAGAAATACCCCCATTGGCCACTTCAATCTTCCCAGGAGAATCAACCTCATTCAATTGCATGGCATTGTTGGCTTCCTTTGTGTCCTCTTTTTGCATACCCTCCTCAGCCTTGATATCCTCGCCACTTTCAAATGCGGAAACCTCTCCCTTTCTCGATCCAACACCATCATCCCTAGCATCACCGTGTGGTTTCAGTTCTACCATTATTTTATTTTCCAAATTAGCAACTGAATAGCCTTTTCTAGACTCATTTTCTTCAATAACAGTCACACCCAGTAAAGTTTCCTCCTGATTTCCAACACGCTCTAAGTCAGGATCGTTTTGACGAGAACTGAATTTACTCTTTCCACCTCCACTTTCTCCAGCGACCGACATTGACCCACTGCAGTTTTCACTAAGGCTAGAGACCCCAGAGGTTGCTCCAAGCACTTGATCACAAAAAAGCTTCCGACTTTGACTCGTTTCAGAGTCCAGAAAATCCTCCTGTTTTGATAGTTCTGAGTCCTTTTCCGTTTCCATTTCAGAATTTCCACAAAAGGTCTCAACTTTACTTCTACACAATTGATGAGCAATCAAGTTGCAAAAAGCAAAGAAAAAAGAAAAATTAACGAACCATCAATGTAACTAACTGCTCAGAGAAAACATTAAAAGAAGAAAAAATAAAAACACACAAAGATCAACCAAACTACACTTCTTAGCACGTACAATAAATACAAATTCACTGAACAAAAACTAAAATTCCAATGCAAAATCAGAAAACCCACAGAAAAAATAAATTGAATATCCACAATCAGTACATGCATTGGACCAAAACGTACACAGAAAAACAAAAGGAAACTTATAAACTGCTCAACGAAAAGAATGGCAAGTACCTGGAGAAGTACTCCAAAGATCCTAGAGATGAAAGATTGATTCATGAAAGTGAGAAGGGTGTTACTCTTATGAGTTGGAAAGTCTGGAAAAAAGCCTTGTAACGGATGAAGAAAACGACGGACAGCAAAGAAGAGGTTTATGCGGGTTTACTGCAGGCGTTTTTGTGGCTTTATGCGGGTGGGTTCATCATGGTTAGGTGAAACTTGTAACGTATATGGATATTTATCAGTTACTTGAATTTTGTAAGTATTTGTTTTTTAAATTAATAATATATCCATTCATTTGAGATCAAATTTGGAGGAAATAATATAATAGTATTTTAGTAGTTCTTGACAACCTTTTTGGGCTTCTTACGTTATTTACTAGGGTTGTAGAACAAATTTACCAAGCAATCTTTTTGTCTGAACTCAAAACGTAAGTCCCCACAAAAAATTGGATCTTTGACCAAAGGAGGAAAATAATTTACGTCAAGAAAACCCAAAAAAAAGGAGAAAAATAATTAATTAACAGTGGGGATAGGAGTGGTTTGGCGGGCAGTTCGTTGGAGTTTAGAGAGGAAGCTGGGTATTATGGCCAATCTGACAAACGCCCAACCAAGGCTTGAAATTGACGGCTCAAGTGAAAATATTACCGAGAACAAGAAGTTGGAAAAGGGTTCTGTTACTTCTGTAGGGAGGAGAGGGGAAGGAGGGGAAGAAACAGATACAACTCTCATGGGGGGAAACTCAATCCACAGATCATCTTCAAGGCCGCAGCTAGACCTCAGTGGAGCTGCAATTCAGGGGACTTTTGAAGAGAAGGATCCCACAATTCTCTTGCCTAATCAATCTGATGATATATCGCATTTGGCTCTGGATATTGGAGGTAAAGGTGGTCATGAATTGTTTCTTTATCTTCTTGGTTTTGTGGTCTGGATTCAATGCGTAAATGTGTTTTTGGGATATTATTTTGGTGTTCTACTACTAGTTTGACTTCTTTTTAAGAATAGGTGGGTCTTCCTTTTTTTATTTAATTTTTTTTTCCTCCTTAATTTGGGATTGCTATTTTTAAAATTGCGTGAGGAGTCCAAGGAACTGTATCCATTTTGGGGAAATTGATTTTTTATTTTCTTTTTTTTCTTATGGAGTTAATAGTTATAGCTGAAGTCATTTGCTTTCTGGAGTTTTAAGGTTAAAATAAACAAGCCTTGGGAGGCTAAGAGATGGGTTCGTAGTAATGCTTGTGTCTGCCGGCTTTTATTTTTCATTTTTATCTTTCTGGAAATGGGAAGCTATATTCGCACTGCATTGGAGAGGTTAAGAGATGATTTGTTTTAATCTTTGTTGCTGAAGTTCACCCTTAAATTTCTTTGTTTCTCTCTGATCTTCTCCAGGATCTCTGATCAAGTTGGTTTATTTTTCAAGACATGAGGATCGTCCGGTCAATGATAGGAGGAAGAAGACAATCAAGGAGAGATTGGGCATTTCTAATTTTAATCGAAGGAGTTATCCTATTCTCGGAGGTAGACTTCACTTTGTGAAGTTTGAGACATCCAAGATCAATCAATGCTTGGATTTCATTTCGTCCAAGCAACTTCATTGTCGTGGTATGTGTTTCTTATGTTGTTTAGTTATTAGTTAACCTTATTGTTGTCTTTTATCCCTCTAGTTTTCTCTTTTAGTGAATATTCGAGTTTACTCCATTCATTCTGATCTTGTTTCAATATGGTGGGTATGGATGTTCGTCTCTGGGATTCTTAAGTCTCCAATGAAAATGCAGTAATTAAGGTGAGCTACTGTTTCCTGGGCTTAATCTTTGGCTAAAATTGGATTGGTAAATTTCCAGTTGTCCATTTGCTAGAGAATGTACAATCTACTAACCACTTGGATTTCTGTGAAGGCTACAGGTGGTGGGGCATACAAGTATGCTGATCTGTTCAAGGAAAGGCTTGGAGTTAGCATAGAGAAAGAAGATGAAATGAGCTGTCTTGTTTCTGGTGCAAATTTCTTGCTTAAGGTACAATCAGAGGGCCATTTACTTTGATCATTTGTAAGATACAATCGATAGGGCACATGTACTGAATTGTATCTGTACTCACATACATGTACTTTTTGTGAAGGACTAGTTCTTTTTTAATTAATTTCTTTTTGCGCTTAGTATGTAACCTACCTATTCAACTTCAGTCAATGGATACAATTATGAAGTTATTTCAGCATTTTGTTCGAGAACTCCAATGAATTATTTTATTCTATCTTACTGGGTTTTGATAGGCAATTCGTCATGAAGCTTTTACGCATATGGAAGGGCATAAAGCATTTGTGCAGATAGACCAAAATGATTTGTTCCCATATCTTCTTGTCAACATTGGATCTGGTGTCAGTATAATCAAGGTAACTTCATTGATTGATAAAATTGCATATGACATTTGAAATCTGAACCTTAGTTTTACTGAATTGGAACCACTAAAGAATCTTACATTAAATTCTTGAATTTTGACATTGTATAGAGTTATAATATTTAATGACACTGCAGTTTGGAATTTGAATGGTTTTTTATTTTACTCGAAAGTTATGTTGTAGTCAAGCATATAGTCTCTTTATTGGGTACTTCCATTTGCATCTTCAGTAATGAAGTAAATGGCAATGGTGCAAAATCTTTAAGGACCTTCGAACAAATTTGTTAATACAACATCAAAGTACCAAAGTCATGAATAAAGAGAAAACAGAAACCCAGTGGTAAATTAATTTCATCCTATTTGATAAGAATTATTGAATTTACTTTGCAAAGCTTCATTTTGGCTAAGAATTTAAGAATGTTAAAATCATGGTATGAAAGAGGGAAGATAGAGAGAAGAATTCGGCAGAGAACAGAGGTGTTGACAATCAAGTGATAGGTGAGCACCTATTTTCTGGTGAAGATTCTACTTACATTTCCAGACCAGTTTAATCCAGGCTTATTGGTGAAGTGCTACTTCATTGAGTTTTAAGTGTAAAATTAGTATCAAATGGAGCCTGGGTAACAATCTTGAACCAGTAATCTTTATCGAAACATTCTTGTTATAGGTTGATGGTGATGGTCAGTTTCAGCGGGTTAGTGGAACAAATGTTGGTGGTGGTACATACTGGGGTTTGGGAAGATTGTTAACAAAGTGCAAGAGGTGACGATTATCTCCTTTGATGTTTGGTGCAGTTCAGTCTTTCCATTGTATTTGAATTCTAATTATCATTCCATTTGTTCGCTAGCTTCGATGAATTGCTTGAGCTGAGTCAACGAGGAGATAATAGTACTATTGATATGCTTGTTGGGGATATTTATGGTGGAATGGACTACTCAAAGGTACATTTTGTTTTGAATTTGTGGTTTTATCCTTCACATTCTGTTTGCTTGGACTTAAGTTTTTGGCTGAAGCAATCAATTCCTTTTCAGAATAATGTGTAAGTGTACCATGGACTGTTGATTCTGATTGTCCAAAGTTTCTTACTTGTTACGTTCTCCTTTCAATGTTTTGTATATAAAGATTGGTCTTTCAGCATCAACCATCGCTTCTAGTTTTGGCAAGGCAATTTCAGAAAACAAGGAAATCAAAGACTACAGACCTGAAGACATTTCTCTATCCCTCTTGCGAATGATTTCATATAACATTGGCCAGGTCAGTTGCAAGATTACATGTTGGTTCGTAAGGAGTAGTATACAGGGGAATGCATATCTCGTGATTTGAGTTAAGCGTAATATGCACAAGCTCTTAAATTCTTATAACATGAGCATAAAGTGAAAAAAAAAAGAAGGCTTTAATGTGGAAAGTAGCTCTCAAATAAAAGAAAAATGTCTTCATACCTTAACTGTACAAGAGGTTTGTTTCCTTTCTTTTTTTTTTTTTTTTTTTTTCTAGCTGGATTTTCTGTACAGTCATTAAACATTACTGGAAACAGTCGCTGCTGCTTTTTACATAGAAAGTATTGGTTCTGGTCCGGAGATTTGAAAATTTGGGTGAAAATGTGCAGTAGATTGTGCATTCTTTGTCAAACAAGCCTATAGTTTAGAAGCCTAACAGCGATCTTATATTCTTGATAGTACCGAAATTCTATCTTACTATAAAGAGTAAAGTTTGGTTATTGAGCATAATATTGGCATTATTGATGAGTATAAATATTGAACTAATAAACTATGGTTATATGGGATGTTCTTTCCTTAGTAACTATGCGAAGTGTAGATGTTACGCCTTCAGATTTCTCAATCTGTAGTGATTCAGGTTTAGAGCAACAGCAAGAGAGGAATGAGCTGGTGAGGCATCCATGGACTAATAAATAGTTGTGTTTTTGGCATAGAGAATCACCTTCTGAGAATCAATTCTAATCTTTGTTTTATAGGTCTCTGTGGAGTTGTTTCTCATTCCTGTTTTGAATAGTGTTCATAGGTCTATAATATCCTCTGTGCAGTATTGACAACATATGACCTACATTTAAAATGTAAGGACAAGTGAAAAATTGTACAGATAATGGCCTCATGATTGAGTTGGCACCCTATAATTATTAATATGTTGGTACTTTTAAGCTCGAGACATGTTTGGAAGAAGTGCTCTTCTTGATTGCTAACACTTTAGTTTTTGCATGTTTTCTTTTGTACTTGTTAATTGTACAAAGTATCCAATGCCTAATAGTAAGCTGTCAGAACTCCTTCAACGTTATAATGGAAGTCTAGCAGATATTCTAATGCTAATAAATTATTTTTCATACTTATTTTGCTTGTCTTCTAACTAGTGGTAATCTTTTTGGATTGTCTAATGTCAAAGATTGAGAATGCTTTACGAATCGGAGTGTTGGGTGATTAAATATGAACATGAACAAAAAATGAGACTAGTGGAAATGAGAATGTTGAGATTGATGTGTGGGTATGGTAGTTTAAAATAAGTAATGCAAGTATTAGAAAGAAAGTAGGAGTAGCTTAAATAAATGAAAAAACTGAGAAAAACACGCCTAAGATGGTTTTGACATGTGCGTATGAGACCATTAGATGCCCCAGTATGACGGGTAGAAAACAAGGAGGCATTAACTCATTTTAAAAGTAGGAGAGGAAGACCTAAAATGAATTGGCAAACAATTGCAAAATACGACATGTTATATTTAAATATGAATAAATGAATGTGTCTCAACCATACATGATGGTGAGATATGATCCATATGGCCAATCCCACATAATGGGATAAAGGCTTAGGTATTGTTGTATTGGAGATGGTTAATGTCATTTATTGAATTTTTTGTTGTCTCTTGTGTCTCCTAATTTGCATCTCACTTAAAGTTTCCTTCTGTAGATTTCCTATTTAAATGCACTGCGCTTTGGACTTAAAAGGATATTTTTTGGGGGATTTTTCATAAGGGGCCATGCATATACCATGGACACAATCTCGTTTGCTGTTCAATTCTGGTGAGTGAGAGACTACTTGAGGTTTGAGATATTGTAACAGAAGTATGTAAGTTTTGTTTTTACTAGGAAAGGAACTGCTGATGTTCTTTGAAATTGTTATTCCCTTTTGAAGTTGGCCTTTATGCTTCTCTCTCTATGTCTCTCTGCCTCTCTAACATTCTTTCACACATTTGATTAATAGGTCAAAGGGAGAGGCACAAGCGATGTTTTTGCGACATGAGGGCTTTCTTGGAGCTTTAGGTGCATTTATGAGCTATGAGAAGCATGGTTTAGATGACCTAATGGTGCATCAGCTTGTGGAGAGGTTTCCAATGGGAGCTCCCTATATTGGGGGAAATGTTCATGGGCCGCCTCTGGGAAATTTGAATGAGAAGGCAAGCATATACTTAAATTTAGTAACTGTAGACCTGTAAGCCATTTCTGAACCATTTTCTTAGGCATAAATCAGTTATGTTTGGTGTCATTTCATATGTGAAATGTGCAGTTATAATTTGGTTTTTTTTCTTACTTTGTTCTTTAGTTTAATCTCTCGTTATTTTTATTCTTTTGGAGTATATGCCTGTTTTAGTCGTTATCTATTGTTTGGCTACAAATGAGATCTTACTTTCTGCTCACAGTGATTTCGTTAAATTGCATAATCAAGTTGAAGAATTATATTATTCTGATCAAGATCAGCGCCTGTTTTGTTGTTTGTCATTGTGTCTTTTTCAAGTTTGTTTGTTTTATTTTCATCATCATTATCTTGAATATTGTAAAAACTTCTCAATGAGAATAAAGTATTATACTAGGAATATGTTTGGAATAACTGACTCTCTGTGGGACATGTTGCTATATTAAGAAGTTGCTCTCCATGTGTAAAGCACTATAAACTGCACAATGAAATTGTGGAATTGCAGTCTTCTTTGATGGGCACTGTGTCAAATTAATGTGGCATTTCATGGAAAAATGGAAGTTATTGTGTAAGAATTTTCCTTTTGTTTCAATTGGGTTTAAAGGAATGTTCCTTGTTTAGCTGTTTATGTGTTAATCAGAATTCAAGTCATTCATTATCATCAAGTTTCTATGTTGGTGCTCTTACATTTCTAGATTGTATGGTACAAACCATAACAATTTTCTGTTAAGAAATCTTGAAGACTATATTATTATGATGCCTTGAATTGTTCCTGACAATGTTATCTATATTCCCTTTGGCTAAGAAAATAAAGTATAGCATAGTTTCATTAAATAATTTTGTCCTACTTTATTAACTGTCTTATGTTACAGATCTTTGGATATTTTCCATTTGATAGATACCTTTTTTTGCAGATCTCTTGGATGGAAAAGTTCATATTAAAAGGAACTGAAATTACTGCTCCAGTTCCAATGACTCCTCCTGGAACTACAGGACTTGGAGGCTTTGAAGTTCCATCATCTAAAGGGGATATCTTGCGACCAGATGCGAGCAAATTGAATGTTGGGGTTCTTCACCTTGTGCCCACTTTGGAGGTTTTTCCACTTCTTGCAGATCCGAAGAAGTAAGTACTTGTTACATAAGATTGACGCTTTTACTGCAATTAAAAATAGGTCCCAGCTCTTCATATATGATTTCAAATTTCTGGTAGGTGTTTCTCAACTGTAACGAGTATACAATTTGTATGATGAAAAGCAGATCTCCAGATTGGTGTCTGGATTCTTATATCTTGTTAAAATAACTCTTGGGCCAAATACAAAAAAAAACCCCTTGAGGTTTCATGAATGTACAAAATAACCCTTGTGTTTTATAAAGTATAAAACGAACCCTGAGGGTATAAAACTGCAGGGTCTATTTTGTGCATTCATAAAAATTCGGGTTTTTTTTTTTTTGTGATTTTTTTACCCTTACATCTTTTATGGCTAATTGAATCATGTATGTTGGATGATTGAAAATTTATCTTGATCGTCTATTAAAAGAAAATTTTAGTAACTTCGTGAGTTTGTTTCTTCAGTCTTGTTACACATAACTCTAATATCTAGTCCTCACATTGTTTCCTTACCAGGGTTTGTAGCAAAGCATCAAGTAGCTCTTGCATGTATTAATCTCACCTTCTGCAGGAGCAGGGTGATTAGGTCTCCATTATCTTCTTCTGTTTCTAAACCCTCCCTACACTTGGTCGAATTAGTTTTTTTTTTTTTTTTTTTTTTTTTGCCTTGGTTAAGTGAATCTGGTAAACATGTATCATCTACTTGTGACAATTGTTGCCTCAATAACAGCTAGTTTGCTGATATTGTTGTGCTTCTTTTGCAGGTATGAGCCAAATACCATAGATCTGTCAGACCCTGGTGAATTAGAGTAAGTTGACAGCATTTGCTTACTTTTAGTATCCAACTTTGCTGTATGAATCTCAGCATGATCTCCCAATAGTTTGTTTTATAATTGTTATGTTTTCCTAGGTACTGGTTCACTGTCCTATCAGAACATCTGCCTGACCTTGTTGACAAGGTGAACAATGTTTCTTTCGTTTCTCCCTTCCTTACCTTAAAGCACCAACCATCCATTGAGTCTTCTCCTAACCTGAGATGAATAAATTAAAACAAGGTTGTGGAGATCTTGCTAGTTGAACATAATTTACGAAATTCTCTGTTTTAGTGGTTCAGTATTAGACCTACTGTTTTAGTAGTCTGTCTGAGAGGATTTCAATGCCGTTAGTGGGTGAACAAATGTTTGAAAGACGTGACAAAATGGCTAGTCCAAGTTTTCAGACTTTTGAACGTAAAAGTTATGTTCATTCTTCCACCCATATTTTCATGTTGCATACTTTGCTGAACCCAGATGCAGTTGATGAAATAAATGAGCACATTGTATAGTAGAATTAACTAATGCTCGTGCTTAGAAATACGGAATTGTTACTTGCAGGACACCGTTTACTAAACGTAGGACACTTTTTAAAAAATTTTAGACGTGAATTTACACTTTTGCCCATCCATTCTCTTTTACCTTACGCAGTAAAATTGAATTATTAGTGTTTATGACGCGTTTTTATTAGTGTTTATGACCCGTTTTTCGGCTGTGTTTGGGGATGTATTAGTGTTTATGACGCGTTTTCCGGTTGCGTAGTGATAATTTTAGGGTAAATTCAGTGGTCGTTCGTCGGAAAAACCGGGAAAACCTGAAAAAAAGGCCGTCCTGTGGCGATTTTTTTTAGGGACCAGGCGATTTTTCCAGGGGCCTTTTCTGGGCAATTTTCCCAGAGTTAAAAAAATTGGGTAAATTTTTTTTTATAAAGTTAGAAACTTTCAAGGGTATATTTGTCTTTTCATCACTTAAAATTTTAAAAAGTGTCCTGTGTTTAGTAAAATGGGTCCTGCAATTAACATGCCCCGAGAAATAAGGATAAATTACCTTTACCCCTCGAGGTTTTGCGCAACTACCAGTTACCTCCGGAGGTTTTGGGAAGCTACCATTACTTGTATTCATTTTTTTAACTAACAAGGGGTGACCGTAATTTGACCAAACTGGGAAGGGGTCAATTGTTTTGTTAATTAAAACCTCGAGGGGCTGATGGTAATTTTTCCAAACCTCAGGGGAGGCGGGGTAATGGTAGGTTCGTGAAACTTTCAGGACAGTAAATGTAATTTATCCGAAAAAACATGAGGTGAGGATATATGTTGATACTAGAAGACTAAATCTCAGATTTTTAGTTTCCTTCTTTTGGCATCATAGGCATGCATAGTCATTTTTCCTTTACCTTTAGTCCTCTATTAATGCATTGGCAGTGAAAAGAAGCTTTATCTTATATATATATAAACTGCTTTTCTTCCTTGGCACTGTTTTGGTTTACCATTTTTCCCCATTTCATTAGCAACAATCTAAGATCTTACCAACAAAATCTCCTTGCAATCTTTACGTGAAATACATAGGCAGTGGCAAGTGAAGGAGGTACAGATGATTCTAAACGAAGGGGTGATGCATTTGCTCGGGCATTTTCTGCTCATCTAGCAAGGTACCATATCTGTGACTGTCTTCATTGATTGGGTTATTTCCTGCTTAGTGGCAGGATTTTATTTTACTTTATTAGTTTCCTTTTCAATGGAAACTCAGCACTATATGATTCTTATTATCTACTTAAAGGTTTATTTCCAAATTTAATGTGAAAAAGTATGGCTGCAAAACTTTGATCTGCATTATTCTTATGTATCCATAAAGTTTTATTTTACTCACCAGAAATCAGGAAACTATATTTAACTATAAGGTTGTGCATATGTGAATGGCTGCCTCGTGTATCCTTATTTTCATCACAAGTTACCAGTTATGCACAAACATGCAGTGTCTATCTTTTGTGAATCCGGAATATCTCTGACACACTATTCCTTCCATGAATGGTTTAGGTTGATGGAGGAGCCTGCTGCATATGGAAAGTTGGGGCTTGCCAACCTTTTGGAATTAAGAGAAGAGTGCTTGAGGGAATTTCATTTCTTTGATGCTTACTGGAGCATAAAACAGAGGTTTGATTTAACTAAAATAAATGTTATTGCCATTCATAAATTCAGTTTACTCAAGTTGACTTGGTGCTGAGTTATATAAGCCTTACCATGTGTAATCTTGCCCGTTCATCTCTATCATTTATTTACAGGGAGAATGAAGCCTCGCTTGCTGTTTTACCTGATCTGCTTTTAGAAATTGATAGCATGAATGAGGTATGTTTCATTATGGTCAATTTTACTTTGCCCCAACCCCCCCTCTCCCTGGTTAAGGGAATGTAGTTAAGCCACTGATGGGTGCTAGGGGTTGTACATAAGGTTAGTATTTAGTTATTTCCAAGAATGTCAATGACTTCGAGTGGTATTTGTTTCTAGCATAAAAATAAAAAGGAATGAATAAAGTACTTTTATAATTATAATTACTAATTGTGCTCACAGTGCATTGCTCCTTGAAGTCTTATTAGGATTTGAATTTCTGCTGTTTAAGTCTCTTATCATTTTAGCCTTCCAGTAGGTTGTACATTCAGCCAATACCTGGGTCAATATTTGAGAAATCTTCTTAGGGGTGATATAGATATGCATCAAGGTAGAAAGTTTATTATTAGGGGCATGTTAATTGCAGGAGATGTTTTACTAAACACAGGACATTTTTTAAAATTTTAAATGGTGAAAAGACAATAATATCCTTATACATTTTTACTCTCCAGGCGATTTAAAATGAGAGAATCGCCTCATCTAGGCGATTATTTCCCAAAGAATAGCCCGGTTGGGGCGATTCTATGGGAAAGAATCGCCTCCCCGGAGCGATTATATAGGAATATATTGGTGTCGTGTGGCGAAAAAATCCCATTTAATCGCTTGGCGGAGAAAGAATCGCCTCATCCAGGCGATTCTTTCCCAAATAATCGCTTGGATGAGGCGATTATTTTAAAAAGAATCGCCCCGATGGGAAAGAATCGCCTCCAAAGCGATTCTTCTTAAAAGAATCGCCAGAGGGAGGCGATTCTCTTAAAAGAATCGCCAGAGGGAGGCGATTCTTTTAGGAAGAATCGCTTCTTACATGCGATTTTCTTGACAGTTCGATTTTCCGGCGAACTAATACAGAATTTGACATAAAATTTACACAAAAAAGCCGAAAAACCCACGAAACAGCCAAAAACATTGCTAAACACATTACTAATACAGAATGGAGATGGAGAAGGAAGTTGGAAAATGGAAAGGGCAAAAAAGTAATTTCAAGTGTAAAATTTTTAAAAAGTGTCCTGTGTTTAGTAAAAAGTGTCCTCCAATTAACAATTCCGTATTATTATAAATAGATGAGCATTGAGATAGTAAGCTTTACATATGTAGGGGTGGCATCAAAAGTTAAATGCTGAATCATTTACTTTAAAGTGAAATAGAATGACATGCTTTACCTTCAAAATTTTATCCCAATTTCTAAAAACCTCCTCTCTTTTTTTTTTCACCGTTTGGCTGGTCAACTATTAGTCTTAAACTGTTCTGTAAATCACCTATATGGTTGGTTGAGCTTACTGTTTGAATGGATAGCCTAAAAACAAGGCCTACTATTGGAATGTGATAGAAAGGTACATTAATTTCCTTTCAATAAGCCTCAACTTGGTGGATAAAGTGGTCGTTTCAATAAGCCTCAACATGGTGGATAAAGTGGTACTTTCAATTTGCTTTGTCAAAGCTTGCCTACTCTTTTTAAACTTTTCTGTTATTTCCTTCGCAGGAAACAAGATTGTTGACACTTATTGAAGGTGTCCTGGCAGCAAACATCTTTGACTGGGGCTCGCGGGCTTGTGTTGATCTATATCACAAAGGAACAATAATAGAAATATATAGGATGAGCCGCAAGAAGATGCAAAGACCTTGGAGGGCAAGTCTGGATAAAACCTTGTCTTTATTATTGTGTTTCTGTGGTTTTGTGAAGAATTTGATGAACTAACATTTCTAGCGATGGAGATTTTGCATATCACAGTGGTCTTTGATGTGTCACAGGTTGATGATTTTGATGCATTTAAAGAGAGAATGCTTGGCTCAGCAGATAAGGAACCTCGCAAACACAAAAGAGCATTGCTCTTTGTAGACAACTCAGGAGCTGATATTGTTTTGGGAATGCTTCCTCTTGCAAGAGAGCTTCTACGGCGCGGAACAGAAGTAAGTACCTGTTATTTTTTATGGGTTTGAAAACAGTTTTGAAAACTGGTTTTTGGAAAATAGTTTTATAATGTAAAAAATGTACGAAATTGTTAATTGAAGGACACTTTTTACTGAACATAGGAACACTTTTAAAATTTTAAGTGGTGAAAAGACAAATATACCCTTGATAGTTTCTAACTTTATAAAAAAAATTACCCAACTTTTTAACTCATAGAAAATCGCCTGGCCTGGGCGATTTTCCCAGAGAAAATTGCCCAAGCTGTACGATTTTATCTGGGAAAATCGCCCAGGCCAGGCGATTTTCACTGAGCCGTCCTGTGGCGATTTTTTCTGGGAAAATCGCCACAGGACAGCATTTTTTTCAGGTTTTCCCGGTCTTTCATCGGAAAATCGTTTTTCCAGCAAAAATTTGCCCAACTTTTTAACTCAGGGGAAAATCGCCTGGTCTAGGCGATTTGGTCTGCGGCGATGGCGATTTTCCCAGACCAAATCGCCTAGAGCCTGGGCGATTTTCTCTGATAAAATTGCTTGGCCAGATAAAATCACCCAGGCCAGGCGATTTTCTCTGGGTTAAAAAGTTAGATAAATTTTTTTTATAAAGTTAGAAACTATCAAGGGTATATTTGTCTTTTCACCACATAAAATTTTAAAAAGTGTCATGTGTTTAGTAAAATGGGTCCTGCGGATAACATGCCCCAAAGTGTATTGGAAATGTAAAAAAGTATAGCTGAATAGTAAAAAGTTGTATTAGAAATGATGAAAACTGATTATAATATATTAAATTTACTGTTGAAACCAAAACGTAAAGAACAGGCTGTGTTTATATGGTCTGAAAAATATTAGAACTTTTATTTGAGCCTTGCCCATTCCAAGGACTTTGATTTCCCTATCATACGTCACTGGACCTTTTAAATAACTAGTCAAGAAGAAACTCATTAGCTCCTTTGGATTTTTGCTTTATTCAGATTGAATCATAAAAAAATGTCATTACTATACTTTGTTTAACTGGAAAAGGTCCCTTGACTCTTAAAAGTGTTCCACTCACATTGAATGAAATTTAGTAGTGGCGGATAAATCTCCATTACCGAAAGTAGTAGCGCATAATTCTCCACCTGCATCACCCACTTCTACTCAAACTAAAGGTAATGAAATTAATATGATAAATGAATGATTCAAATGAATGTAAACTCTCTACAAGAAGACATTGAATTAAAAAGAAAACATACAAAAAAAGTAATGGTATGAAAGTGCTAAGAGACTCTTGAAACCGAAATTGATTGAAGAAAGCAGCGTGGTAAGATCAAGTCAAAGCAAATAAATAACTGCAGTGTCCAGAGAGTGAACCCAATCAAGTAATAATGCTGCAAACTTGATCTTTAGGAGAAGAAAACGGAATATTTATCAACAGCATTTCTTCCTCCCCGTGGCGAAGATGACTTCAACAATTCTTGCATTAGCACATCCTGTGAAATTGTTTATTTCTGCTTCACAACCTGTATCATCTTTTCTACTTGTATACCTCAAACTTCAATCTCGATCTCCCACAGCTTTCTTGGAAACAACCAACCACTATCACTGCTTTTGCCATTGCAGTTGAACCTCAAAACAACCCTTTATCTGTCTGAATCTTACCGTCTCATTCTCAATCCTCCACATCTTTTAGTCACAATCAACATCTCGTCTCCATCACCAGCTTGTGGTTCTCAGTGTAACCACACTCAACGATCTTTTTAATCTAAAACAAATAGATCTTTCTTAAAGCCAGAATTCCACGATTTTCCTTTTTTTCTCCTTTTTCCTCTTGTCTCTTCCTCTATTGGTTATCAAATCCACCCATCTGTCTGCAAAATGATTGGCAATTTCTTATGTGCTATAGGCTATATAGAGTGCAAGTTGATCTCCTCCCTTAAGCACCCAGTTTGAAGGTTCTTTAAAGTTCTTTCATGCCACAAATTAATTTTCCGACGTGAAAAAAAGTGATTTGCCATTTCTTTTATCCTTGCTTAAAAAGTTTAGTTTGTTCTGAGAAGAAGAGGGGTGTTGTTTGGGTGGATGTGGAGAATGGAACATTAAGTGAGGGGCTGCGCGTGACTGGCATAGTTTAGGGTGGCTACCAGCTAAAAACTAGAGTGGACCTCAAGCGGGAAAAATAAATGTAGAAATAAATCCTCACTTATTCGTTAGCTTTGTTTGTCTAGACACGTGTATGGCGTATTCCTATATTTAATGGGTGCATAAAAACTTAAACATGCTAGAAACCTAAATTAGACAGTATGAAGAGTGAAACTTTTTTTCCTTAAGTAAAAATATAATGATATATGTTCAAATGTTTTAAGAGAAGTGATTGGTTTTTCCATTGACTCCTTTATCATAGTAGAGAATCCAATGCAAGCATTTAAAATAAAATTTTATTGATTGGAAAATATTTATAGGTGGTGCTCGTGGCTAACTCTCTTCCAGCATTGAATGATGTCACTGCTATGGAGTTACCTGATATTGTTGCGGAGGCTGCCAAGGTGTGTATTACATGCATAAGTTCTGTTATATAAGGACCTTGGAGATACTCTCTCCCTTAAACAGATAGAAAGATGATAAGCAAATTGCTCATTGAATCATACATATTTAGGTTTTCTTGCAACAAAATATGAAATTTTTTTTCTCCTCTCTATTACTTGTCTTCTAGCATTAAGACTGCTCCATAAGTTTCCTTCATTTCATGTGCTTTCTCTTACAGTAGAATGGGGGATTCCTTTTTCTACTCTGTCTAAAAATGTAATTTTCATGATAGGCAACTTTTATTGATGAAGAGCTGTTCTGTTGCTAGAACTAGCTTCCATTCGAAAGCTTGCTTTCAGTGATTTGTGCTATCAGGTTCTGTAGTTGTTGTAGTCATTTTGAACCGTAGAATAGCTGATAAATAAGTTGCCTTTTAGACAAGCAAAGGTTTCCAATTTCAAGAAATTGTGTTTTTTCACACTTGTTTGGAACCTCCTTAACTTTTTTTGACGGGTTATAGCTTTTGTCTAAAACTGTTTGTTGGTCTGGACCTTTGATCTCCATTTAAATCTCTCTGTTTTTCTTTTGAATTTCCCCTTCAATCTTTTTAGCAAACCTATTAGACCATAAATTTTGTCCTTTCTTGTCCTCTCTCTCTCTCTTTTTAGAATTCCTAATCTACTTCAGTGATCACAATTATGCCTTATCCTTCTAAGTGGGGTCAGCTCTTTCGTTGAAAGATTCACATATAGTAGTTATTAACACTATCATCTTCAGACTTTTTACACATTAAATTTCTTGGTTCTTTGGGGACACTGACTGGTAGAGACAGGTGGTTGGATGCTGGAACAGGTGTGGGTTTTGATAAAGGATAAGAGTACTGGATAGATTATCAGAAAGTACTACAATGGTTTGCTAGACTTTTGTGAAATTCTGATTGTGAATCTGCCCTTGTTTCCCACCTTCAATCCTGTTCTGTAACAAACAAAAAGATTCAATCTATCTTAGTGTAACCTAAGAGTTTCGGATATGTACAATCTAAATCGGTGATATGTACAATCTAAATCCACCAATTTTTACCTGAATTTTAATATGTATTGTTTACAAGTTTTGTCTCCTGTTCTCTGAAAATGCACACCACATGTAATTTGACTTGTGATGCTTTTTTTCTTTCCCTATATTGTTTTGATTATTTTCCTCTGGCTTGTTATAATATCTGAACATCTAAGTCTTTCTCAGTCTGAACATTTTTCCATCTATGAGAATTAAACTAACCATCTGCCTATCATCTTTCCGTTATTTTTTTGCTTCTTCTCTCGTCTCTGTACCTCGAGTACCATATGTTACACAGGATATGAACTTTGGTAACAGGTTAATTATACCACAGATACTGTCTAGTCCTGTTATAAATTATTCCCTAGTTTTATGAGTATATGTACTTGTAGATTTCTTATTTTCATTTACAATTGCAACAGCATTGTGACATTCTTCGAAGGGCTGCTGAAGCTGGTGGCCTTATTGTGGATGCTATGATTAGTAACCAAGATAGTCCCAAAGATAGCTCCTCTTCTGTTGCTTTAATGGTGGTCGAGAATGGATATGGGAGTCCTTGCATAGACTTAAGACAAGTTAGCTCAGAGTTAGCTGCTGCTGCCAAAGAAGCTGATCTGGTATGATGTTCCCTGCATTTCTTTTTTTTTTTTTAATTTTTTATTATTTTTTATGGAAGCTGATATAGTGACTAATGTGGCATTTGCGTGGCAAAAACCATAAAACAGTTTTAATTTTAGTTATCCAATGACCATTCTCCAAGTGGTTTGTCACATCAGTCACTGTTATAGTTCCCTGAGTTTTTTCAATGTGTATCACTGTGCACTTATGATGCATGGTGCTATAGTAGACTAGTAGTACAATCTCATCCTCACCATGGCCCCTTATCTACTGTACGGTTACCTTCCTCTGCCACCTTGATATCTACCTCCTCCGTTCCTAGTTCCTTCCCTCATGTAATCAAAGTATGAATGAACTGATTTCCTTATATCTTTCTAGGAGAATAGATACATATTTATACAGGTTTCTATCTCTAAACTAGGAAAGAGAATTAATCATGCTAAAATCTAATCCCTATAATCTCTCCTATAATCCTCCTATAATCCCTCCTATAATCTTTATTCTGTACTAGGAAAGTCAACTGATCTAGAACACTTCTTATGCACATTCTATAACACTCCCCCTCAAGTTGGAGCATAGATATCAATCATGCCCAGCTTGTTACAAATATAGGTAACCCGAGCTCCATTGAGAGCTTTTGTGAAGATGTCCCCTAACTGTTCTCCAGTCTTCACGTATGCTGTAGCAATCAAGTTTTGCTGGATCTTCTCTCGAACGAAATGGCAGTCAATTTCTATGTGCTTAGTTCGTTCGTGGAAGACAGGATTAGAGGCAATATGAATTGCTGCTTGATTGTCGCACCAAAGTTTTGTTGGTCCTGAGGCTTTGAAGCCCAGTTCACCTAGGAGTTGAGAAATCCACACTACTTCTGCTGAAGCATGCGCCATTGCTCGATACTCAGACTCTGCACTTGATCGAGATACCACATCTTGTTTCTTGCTCTTCCATGAGACTAAATTACCACCAACAAACACACAGTACCCAGTAGTGGATCTTCGATCAATCTTAGAGCTTGCCCAATCAGCATCTGAGAAACATTCAACATGATTCTGCCCATGATTCTGATATAGAATTCCTCGTCCAGGGGCTCCTTTTAGATAACACAAAATCTGTTCCAAAGTTGACCAATGATGGACTGTAGGAGAAGACATGAATTGGCTTACAATGCTGACTGAGAAAGCAATGTCAGGACGAGTTACTGTGAGATAATTCAGTTTGCCCACTAGTCTTCTGTATCTCTCCGGATCTTCAAAGGCTTCTCCATCCTTAGTAAGTTGATGATTAGGAAGCATAGGAGTACTGCATGGCTTAGCTCCTAGCTTCCCAGTATCTGCCAACAAGTCCAAAACATACTTCCGCTGGATAGAAAGATCCCCTGTTTGCTCCTTGATACCTCAATTCCCAAGAAATATTTTAGAGGCCCCAAATCTTTAGTATTGAACTGACATTGAAGAAATGATTTTAATGACGAAATCCCCTGCACATCATTTCCAGTGATAACAATGTCATCAACATATACGACCAGCAAAATGACTCCTGAATCAGAGTGCCTATAGAAAACAGTAGGATCACTCTTACTCTTCTGCATCCCAAATTCCTCCACATTGCTAAATTTTCCAAACCAAGCACGAGGACTCTGTTTTAGCCCATACAATGACTTCCGAAGACGACACACCTTCCCACACTCCCCTTGAGCAACAAAACCAGGAGGTTGCTCCATATACACCTCCTCTACAAGATCACCATGTAGAAAAGCATTTTTCACATCCAGCTGGTGCAAAGGCCAATTCCTTATGGCAGCCAATGAAATAAATAGGCGAACAGAAGTCAATTTGGCTACCGGAGAGAACGTGTCTAGATAATCAATACCGTAAGTCTGAGCATAGCCTTTAGCAACCAACCGTGATTTGAGACGAGCTATAGACCCATCAGAGTGAAACTTGACCGTAAACACCCACTTACACCCAACAACTTTCTTCCCATATGGTAGCTCAACCAAGTCCCACGTGCCATTTTCAGTTAGGGCATTCATTTCATCAATCATGGCTGCCCTCCACCCAGAGTGGGATAGGGCTTATTGTACTGACTTGGGTACTTCAACTGAGTCAAGAGAGGCAATAAAGGCACAAGAAGTATAGGATAACTTGTTATAGGTAACCAAAGAAGAGATAGGATAGGTACATTGGCGTTTACCTTTGCGAAGGGCGATAGGTAGATCAATGTCACTGGGGGGAGGATCCGATGAAGAAGAGGGAGGATCCGATGAAGAAGAAGATAACATTGAACTGTGTTCTAATTTCAGCGCAGAAAGATTGAAAATGAGAGAGTACTTCAGCACGGGATTTCATGAAATAAAGCCAAGTCATACGGGAAAAGTCATCCACAAACGTAACAAAATATCGAAAACCATTTGATAAAGCTGAACAAGGTCCCCAAACATCAGAATGAACTAGATCAAAGCTATGACTAGCCCTTTTATTAATTCGCGGGACAGAGGACAACCTATGATGCTTAGCAAATTGACACGACTCACAATCTATAAAGGACATATGCTGAAACTGCGGGTACAACCTTTTGAGGGAGGGTAGGGACGGGTGACCTAACCGACAGTGAATTTCAAAAGGAGATAGAGTGCTGGCACAGGCTACAGGTCGAGGTATTTGGGTATCCAAGATGTATAGCCCTCCTGACTCGCGCCCTTTACCAATAATCTGCTTCGTCATAAGATCCTGGAAAAGGCAGTAATCAGGAAAAAATGAGACAAAACAATTGAGAGCTCGTGTGATTCTGCTAATAGATACAAGATTAACGCAAATTTAGGTAAACAGAGAACAGATTGCAAGGGCAAAGTGGGTGTAACATTAACTGTGCCAGAGCCGAGAACATTAGAGATCGACCCATCTGCTAAGGTGACTGAAGAGCGATGTTTATGAAGGGTGGAAAGAAGGTTTGGATTACCTGTCATGTGGTCTGAGGCACCAGAATCAATAACCAACTGAGAAGATGAGAGGAGACATGTCTTATTGTTACCTGACTCAGCAAGGGCAGTGATAGATTGAGGCCTTTTTGATGCCTCCTGAAATTGGATGAATTTGGCATATTCATCTGCAGATACTACATGGGCTTGATCATGAAAGGCTTCATTTGTGACTACCATATGGGCTGATTGTGATCCAGAACCCTTGTGATTCCGTTTGAGCAACTTCTGACACGTCCGCTTGGTATGCCCAGGTTCATGGCAATAGTAGCAGACAACTCCTGAGTTTTTATTCATGCTTCGAGTAGTACCTCCAAAAGAGGCATGAGAACTAGGGATGGCGCGCAATACCCTAGTGTGTAGGCTTTCCTTAGGGTAGCTACGCCAGGGTCAGATAAAATCTGTTGTTTAACTCCATCATACTGAGAGCTCAGCCCACCCAAGAAACTCATAATTGCCATCTGCTCTCTTTGTTTCTGCTGAACCTTGATATCAGCACTAAACGGCATCAACGCATGCAACTCCTCATAGATGCGTTTGAAATTCTTGTGGTAGGTAACAATTGATTGATCCTGTTGTTCAGCACGGTGAAACTCCTTGCAAACATCATAAATCCGGGAGATATTCTTCTTCCCAGAGAACACAAAGGCTAGTTCCTCCATCACATCTTTAACACAGTCACAGTGGGTAATATGACTGGATTCTGGTTCAATTGAGTTCCTAATATGTATTAGGAGTTGGGCATCAAGCCTCATCCATTCAGCATATCCTGGATCCGTCTCAGGAGGAGGGCTATCAGTAAGATGCTTCTCCTGGGAAATACTCCTTAAATACAGACGAACTGTTTTATTCCAATAAAAATAATTGAGTTCACTCAATTTTTCATCAGTAATTTTGGCAACAGAGGACACTAACCCGGTCACCCCTTGTTTTTGTTGAGCCATAATAATTTTCTAGAAATCAGATAGTATGAGCCAACCAACACACACAAACAGAAAAGAAGAACAAGACTGCACACTTGGGCAGAGAAACAAAAGAGCAGCGCTGCTCACTCGGACAGCCACGAAATAGTAAACCCAGAAAACTTCCTAGGCTCTGATACCATGTAATCAAAGTATGAATGAACTGATTTCCTTATATCTTTATAGGAGAATAGATACATATTTATACAGGTTTCTATCTCTAAACTAGGAAAGAGAATTAATCATGCTAAAATCTAATCCCTATAATCTCTCCTATAATCCTCCTATAATCCCTCCTATAATCCTCCTATAATCCCTCCTATAATCCTGATTCTGTACTAGGAAAGTCAACTGATCTACAACACTTCTTTTGCACATTCTATAACACCTCAAGAGTCAAAACCCTCCTTCTGATTACAAATCTCCTCCTCAAATTCTCAATCCCTATCTCTGTCACCAATTATTTCCTCTGCCATCAATGGTTCTTCCTACTGGGTTTGACTTCCTGTTCCACTGTTAGTTACTATATACATCATTTGCCATATAATATCTCTCCTTAAAATAAAAATATATATTAAAAATCAGGGTAAATTACATTTATTCTTTCGAGGTTTCGTAAAACCACCATTACCCGGAGGATTTGGGAAACTATCATCACCCCCAAACAACCACCACCGCCACTAAGCCTCTTTACCCCACTGTAGGATTGGCTATATGGACCATGATGACCCCCTAAATGCTCAAAAAAAATTTCATGTAAAAAAAATGCTGCTCGTGAGGTTTGTGTTTATTTTTTGACTAATATGGGGCAATGGTAATTTAACTAACCAGGGGAGTTAATTGTTATGTTAATACCTCATCAAGAGAGTGACAGTAACTTTCCAAATCTCATGGAGGTAATGGTAATTTTGCTAAACCTCAAGGATTGCATGTCATTTACCCTAAAATTAATTAGTCAGGTCAGGGTGGAGAAAGATATGGGACAGAATTGGCTTTGGGGAAAGGAATTAGAAGGGCAGTGTAAGATGAAGGGGAAAAAAGGAGGAGAGATTGAGAATTGGTTAAAAGATGAAGGAAATTTTGAGAATGGGTTGCTGTCCTTCCTTAACCTCTCAAACTCTACATGATTTGATGGCTCCAGATGGAATGCTTGACAGAAATCTGATGTTGAACTAAAATATTCGCATTTACCAAGTTGTGAGGGATCAATTTTTCTGTGTCCCTTTTTTTTAAACGCTTTTTATCTGAGAGATGGATATGTGACTCATAGTTTTTCTATTTAATAATACCTCTAATTTTGATTTTTCATGTGTATTCAACTAGAAGTATTTAGATAATATTAATTCATAAACTTGCTTTCTACAGGTAATCTTGGAGGGAATGGGCCGATCTTTGCATACAAACTTCAACGCACGGTTCAAATGTGATGCTCTGAAGGTATGATTTTTCTTTCCCCAGGATTCAAATTAACTAGAGATAATAAAAAGCATATCACTCTATATTGTTCGTGCCTTTAGATGACTGATAGATCCTCTACATGATTATTATGTTTAGATGAATTACCTAAGACCTACGTACAGGATGCAATTCTACTCGAATGGAAACCGTGCTGAAATTATACTGAAAACTTATGGTTCTTCTTTGTTCGAGAATGATTGATTGTGAAGGTTTAATTTTTCTGTTTGTCTATATGACATGATCATTTGAACTTTCAGCTTGCTATGGTCAAGAATCAACGGCTGGCAGAGAAATTATTCAACGGTAACATATACGATTGTGTTTGCAGATTTGAACCAGCTAGCTAAGGCCTAGCTATCATTGTTTTGCTTTAGTATTCCTCTGTTCTTTTTGTCTTTCATAATCATAACTGGGGAAGGTATAACTTCTCCAGACAAGTTTTGTAATGTAACATTGTACAATGGAAGTCCTGATCTATTGGATTTAGCCATATATTATATTATTTATAATTAGGATTAGAGTTTATTGTGTGACCCAGGGACCCTTGGGAATTCCTCTCCAGATTCTGGCATGCTTTGTAAATTATCTTTACAGATTTAAGTGCATATAGCGAAATAGTTTGTTCTCTATTTTCAATATCAGTTGGTTTTCAAAAAAATAAAATATATGCAGATAAATGTCAGTGCAAGTTTTACAGACGATCAGATAGGTGCACAATACGAATCTTTTCTATTATCGTATGGTTGGCAATTTCTGACACAATATGATGTAAACGAGTTAGGGTTGAGTCTTTGTGAATTTACGAGCTATATGGGTCGACCTGAATAACTAAACGGGTAAAGTTAAGGTTGAGAATATCGACATGAAATGGGTTGATACGAATAATACGAAAATATGACACGAATCCGAAATATTTGCAGGATAATTGGGTCGATACGAATAATGCGAGTAATTAAATGGGTAAGATTAGGATTGAAGGCTGTCAATGTGAAAATTCACCAACTCGAATTATATAATCCGAACATGACATGAATTGCTACCTACCTTAAACATTGTCTATTTTTGAGAATTTAGCGCTTTATGACTGACATCTCGCTTGTGATTTTATTAGTTTTGTTCATAATTTTGCTTCGCAAAATTTGAGTGAACTTATCAAATGGACTATATATAAAGGCGACATTGGGCAACCCACATTTTTGCCATTTTTGTGTTTGCCTGGCTTTTTTTGTCCTCACACGGGGGTGGCTTGGCGAGATTGGATAAGGTTTTGGGATTGAGTGAGGGTTAAATATGTAAAATGGCTTTTCGTGTGGGGCTTCTCTGATGTGTCAGCGGGGGTATTTTGGGGACGACAGGGGTTGGGTTTATAAAAAAACTCTCAACTTTTGGTGTTGGGGGGTTTGTTTTGGTAAAATCACGATTAAAGTGGGGGCAGCTTATTGGGACAAACAGAAAACAAAAAGAATACCACGCGTGTGACACCCCAGCCCCGACTTCCCTATTTCACGTGGAAGTTGCGGCTGAGATGCCCGTCTGGTTCGCACCAGGACTCATTCATGATATATAGAGTAATCGCAAAGTGAATTAGACATTCATATATTTAAAGTAAATAAACTCCGAATTATATTATATTCTCCAAAAGATATACTTGCTAATTCACACGATTACATTCAGTACTTTCTCACACTAAAACTAAATTCTTTAAGTAATACTACGATACTATTATTCCAAAACCTAACCAAAAGGCTCTCATCTGCACCATACTAGTAGCGATTACTCCCGAGATCTATTACATTCAAAATGTCTAGGGGGTGAGCTTCCATAAGCTCAGTGATGCCACACTATTAAAAATATTACCAAAACAATTACCGGCATATAACACGTATTTCTTAAGCAAGCAAGAGAAAACACGTAAATGATAGAAAGAGTATAACCAGAATGCTATAATGAGGTTCGATATAATCCTTCGTTAAGCATTACTAATTATACTTTACTGTGTTAGAGTGAGCGGCAGACACAATGCATGATGTCTCACCTCGTCAACTACTCCAAACGTAACAGTGCGCATGCACGACGCACTGCACGGGGTGCAAGAGCACGATGCACCAAAACTAGGTGGCGTACCTCGAGATAATACCGAATCTCGACCTCTTCAGTCATTGAGCTGATCGCTCAAGCCCGACTCTGACACGCTCGATTTCAAAGAACTAAACAGGCTTTGGGGACCCCAAATATGACACGCATGTAACAAGTAAGGGAACACGCAAGTAGCACATAATAAGGTGCACAAACACGGATGCACGAGACACTAACATTTCATGCTTGACACTTACATTAGGAGTACACGAAAGATATCTCACTTATACACATAACTCGGCATTTACGAACAATTACGTAGACATGGCACATATAAAAACAAAAACATTTCACATTTTCATATAAAGGTCATAATCATATATTGCATGCATCTCATTAAACATAACAGTAATCATAAATAAAGCATGCTAACTCATTTCTTACTAATTAAAACATTTAACCCCTTTAGTGAGAACAGTCACCTCGATCTGAGATATCTGCTCACTATTTTTCCAATTATCTGTAGTTTATAAATATCGAAAAGTTCAGTTTCTATTCCATTTTAAATACTTTAAAATTTCTTATAAACCCTAATTTCCGTAAAATTCCTATTTTTCCAACGAAACCTATATTTTCCAGAAACCCTAATTTTATATCTCTGAAAAGGCCATAATTACAAAACTAAATAATTTATACCTAACTTTTAAGAAATTTTTGGATTTCACCTCGATCGGTTTTTCCCGATTGAAAATCGGAAAAAACCGTTTGGGATCGGTTTTAACCAATTTTCAATCGGTCAAAACCGATGATAATTGGTTTTCCCTGATCTACGAGCGGGTAAAACTGATCGATGCCCAGAAAACTTGGTTTCCAACTTTTCTTTCGGGTTCTTGCTAGAAATCCATTCCAAATCCATTTTTCTTACTTTTTTTTGTGCAAAATCAATCCAACAACATCTAGGCATTATATCTAACATCTCCAAATCAAGAATTCCATAAGATTCGAACTTTAAAATTCATAAAACTTCTAAAACCTTCAAAATCTCAAACTATGCATTATTTTCCAAAAATCAACCAAAAGAATTCACTGAATTCCTTACCGATGCATTCCGAACTCCTCCTAACAACGGATCCATGGCTCCGAAATCGAATCCTAGCGTCAAGCTTCGTTTCCTAGCTTTTCTCCCTTCTTCCTCCTTCTCCTTCTTCTTCCTTCCTTCTTTCTAACTTTTCTAATTTGGTTTGGAATTTTGGCAGAGTTTTGGCATGGTTTTAGGCAGGGTTTTGGTGAAGAATGAAGGCTAGGGAGGGAGTATTTATAGGCAAAACAACTAAGGAGATTTTAAGTCCGTTCTTATCTTTTAATTTTATTTTTTTCAAATCCAGCAAAGAATTGGTTTTTCCCGCGTTTTTATCGATTTTAACTGATTTATTCCATTTCCAATCGGTTGTGACCTTTTCCAAATTGGTTTTGTGAGACTTTGTAAAATTTTAGCACTTGAATTCACCTCAAAAAATATATCGAGGTATTTAAAAATACCTTTATGAACATTTATTAGAATATAGGAATCTATTTTAAAAGAATTTTAGTCTAAAACTATTTTCTTTAATAAACTTTATAAAATATTTTATTTCACAAAGAATTTCCTTATTTCAATTTCAAATCTTTATCTATGTGAATTAATTTGATAACATTGATTCACAACTCCATGATATATGATGTGTCCAGGAAGGTTATGATTTAAGTATTTGCGGAATTTTCGGAAATGAGAATTAGAATATAAGAAAAATTAGAAAAAATAAATTGAAAATAATAAAAAGTGTGTGAATCCTCCGATTGGGAGAAGATAAGATTTGAGTCCAATAGGTTTTAACCAATTTATAATCAGGTAAAACCGATTGGAATGGATAGAATTTGGGATGAATCGGTTTTAACCGATTCACCAATCGGTAATGCCGATTGGAAAAATAATAAAAATTACCACCGCTTAACGAATCGGTTTTAACTGATTCACAATCGGGAAAACCGATTGGTACCGTCTCATTAATCAGTTTTAACCGATTATTGATCGGGAAAAATCGATTCTTATCGGTTTTACCGATTGAGCATTCGGGAAAAACTGATAGTGTGCCAGAAATGAAAAAAAAAAAAAGATAAGCTCGAGTCTTTTGGCATATTAGGCAAACTGTTCCTATAAATACCTGATGAGGTCATCCCTACTACAGAACACAAGTGTCTGCCATGCTTAAGGTGTGGATTTGATTCAAGTGTTCAGAAGGCCAGGACTCGAAGGTCTAGAGTTCAGCCTGAGGTGAATCCAAGTCTATACAAGGGTTCTCCATTAAATCCTCCAGCTAAGGTTCCAGCTCGAAGGACCAAACTCCAGAACAAGCCAAAAGAAGTTCAAATGGCCGCCAGGGGTAAAAGAGTCATTTCATCTCCAGCGCCTTCAAGGGCCATTTATTTTGGAGAGTTCCGAACTGAATTTTAGAGGTATTAATTGGAGTGAAGATTACAAGTCTTGAAGATCATTAGAGTTCTTGATTTGTTAAATTAATTACACATCGTTACTTTTAAGTTCTATCACTTTTAAGGTAATTACCAACTTGTAGTTTCTTGAAAAGAATTCTTGCATGTTTTCTTTTAAGAAATAGGAATTACCTTATTTTTATATTTTCCTTTTATTTTCTTGAAGGGAATTTCGGCCACCTCCTTTTTGGAAGGTACCCGAATTCTACTTTCCCCTTAACCTAGTTCCTTTAGGTTTTGGGTTTTGTAAGGTTTCCAATTATCATTGGTTTTCACTTTTTATTTCCTATTCCATTTCTACTTCTAAAAGGTGCACAACCCCCTATTTAAAGGGCTCCATGCACATCAAATAAATCAGAGAATTAATACATGATGTAATTTGGTGTAAGGTTAATATCCATCTTTTTATTTTTGAATTCTACTCATTGAACTGTAGTCAATCTTGCATGATTTCGACCTATTAGTTTATAGAATTGCATGTTAATTAGGTTTATAGTCTCGCCTAATTAAATTATCTTTTCCCTTCAATTCGTTGCTTGGTTTATAGTTTAAAAACAACTTGATTTTTCTATCCAATGTAATTGGTGGTTGGGGTTTCAAGGGATTATACTGTATTCTTTTAATTGGAGTTTTTGGTTACTTTCCGAACACTGCAATTCTCAATAGAGAATCCACATCAATACCCCTCCCTTCACTATTTCTCTTCACCCACACTATGCCAAACTCTGCCAAAATCAAACCAAACTAGAAAAACTAGGAGAAAGTAGAAGATGAAGAAGAAGAAGAGGAAGAAAGGAGAAAAGAAAGGAAGGAAAAGCTTGGAACGAAGCTCGAAGCTAGGAATTGATACTGGAGCCATGGATTCGTTGTTAGGAGGGATTCGGAATGCATCAGTAAGGAATTCAGCGTATTATTCGGTTATTTTTTAAGAAATAATGCATATTTTCAAAGTTTTGAAGTTTTAGGAATTTCTATGAATTTTGAGGTTAGATCTTGTAGTTATTATGGAAAATTTGGTCATCAAATATTAGGGATGATGTATGGATATTGTAGAATGGATTTTAGGCAAAAGAAAACAGAAGAAATGGAATTTTAGAGAATTTGTCTGCAAACCCGAAAGAAAACTTGAAAATCAAATTTTCTGGGCATGAATTTGTTTTAGCCGATTCGGAATTGGGAAAAACCAATTCATGCCCAAAAGGAAATCGGGGAAAACCAATTGAAAAAGGGAAAAATTGATTCCAATCGGTTTTGGCCGATTTTCAATCGGGAAAAATCAATTGGAGTATGAAAATATTATTTTCCAAATTTTCTTAAAATTATAATTTCTTTTAAGTATTTCTTTATAAAATCCTTTTATAAAATCTCGTTAAAATTACGTTAACGAGTATTTTACGAATTTTACACTTGTATTTTCTTAAGTTATAATTTTACACTATTTGCGAAATAAAGTAGAAATAATATTTAAAGATTCTCTAAATTTAAGTTTTACGGCACCAAACTTACATTTTCCTTTTTTTTTTTTTAGTTGAAGTTGCGACCATGGTGGTCCTTTATGTATGATGAAAAACATAGAAGAGGGGACCTAAAAGCCTAACCTCTAGTATACATAGCATGTGAATCTATCCCCTGATGTAAAGGAAAGACCTTGCATCCAAAGAAACCAGCCCCTTTAACCTAGAAGGTAAAAGAGAATGGTGAAAACGTGGGACACGAGAGTCTGACTTGCTCGCCAAGCTAAAAAATCTGCAACTGCATTTGCCTCTCTATAAATATGCATTAAAGTGAAAGACCCAAACAAAACCTTCAACTTAACCACCTTCTTCAGTATAGGGGAGGCACGCCAAGACCAAATACCTTTATGAAAACATTCTAACAGGGATTTAGAATCTGTTTCAACCTGAATCGCAAGTAGTCCACATTCCTTACACGCCATCAAGCCAAAATACAATGCCGCTGCTTCTACCTGGAAACTAGTGAGTAGACCAAAATACAAGGAACCTGCCATGACAACGTATCCTATGGAATCTCTTAGTACATATCCTCCACATGCTATGCCAGCATTACCTCTCGCTGAGCCATCCACATTGAGCTTATAAACACTGGGTGGGGGAGGATACCATGCTACAATATGCATAATCTTCTTCTTACGAAAAGCCATAGAGGGATAATCCCCTCCAAGATAAGAAAAGTGTTCGCAGAAGAGAATTCCGGCGGGTGCACCCCTGAACACTCATAAAGGAGCCTACGAAAATCCCTCATACAGTCACCAATGGTCATGACAAAAGGTTATAGCTATTATGTTTTCATAGTTATTTTCAAGTGAGATAATAGGTAAATTACCATTATGTCCTTATTTAGTAAAATTTTGAAATAAGTTAGAAATTAGAATTCTAATAGTTAGAAGTAGTTACTAAATGGCCGGAACTTGAAATATATGCAGATTGGTTAGATAGCTAGTATGTGAGCTAGATCTTCGGACCTAGATGAGTTTATCACTGAAAATAGATTCCGTTTTAATGCAATTAATAATTAAACTGCACTAAATCTTGTTTGCAGCATGTTTTGAAATATTTGCGAAAATGCTTAAAATGCTTTTTGTTTTAAACTGCCAGTTGTATTTACTTACCAGCTGGAACGCATATGTATTTGGCATTGCTTCAGTTGTACTTTCTTATGACACTGAATCTGTTATATGAGCATAAGTTGTGTCGGATCCATTATGTAGATTCGATTTGATCCCACGAGTCAACATAGGGCTTGGTCGTCTGGACCATCTGCGTTCATAATCTCAAGATTATTATTACTCAGCTAAATCAAGTATTGGTTGTATGGAGAATATGGTAGAAGTGGGCATGGTTTTGTCCATTCGAAAATCGAACCAAATTCGAATTTACCGAATTCGAATACCCCAATTTTAATTCAATATTCGAATTAGGTTTGGTTTGAAACCAAATTCGAATTATGAATTCGGTTTTAGAATTGGTTTTCAAATTTGGTATCCAACTCGAAAACCGATTTGAAAATCGAATTGGGATATATGATTTATATTTTTTTAATTTTATACTTCTCATTTTACTCTTCCTATTTCCTTCTTCCATCTTTCTTTCATTTTCTTCTATTAGCCATCAAGTTTTTGGGAGAAGGTTATGGTGGTGTTGATTGTTGTTGTTGGATGGTGGAGGTTGTGGATCTGGGAAGGGGCGGCAATGGTGGATCTGGAACTGGACGGTGCTTCTTCTCTTCATTATCTTTCTTTCTTTACTCTTCCTATTTTCTTCTCCCATCTCTCTTTCATTTTCTTCAAAGTCTTACTGTGTTAAACTATTAATTCTGGAAACAAATTTGTGAATTTGGTTTCCACGGTCCAAACCGAATTCAAATTACAAATTTGATTTGGTTTCTTCAGTTTTAAAACGAATTAGGTTCGGTTTTTGAATTGGCCAAAAAATATTTAAAATTTGAGAAAACCACAATTCGAGGAAACCAATTCGTGCCCACCCCTAGAATATGGTAGTTATATGCACGTTTATGATTATGTTACGGTGAGCTGGCCTTTCATTCATCGTACATGTACACGTTGGCGGACGCCCCTCATCCTCTTTATATATGTTGAGATAAGTTGGCCATCGTTGAGCGTACATGTACACGCTAGCGATCGCCCCTTATTCTCGAGATGAATTAGCTAGTTTGTTTACTGTTCATATAGAACTTTAATCGATTGCCCTTCATTCTCATTATATGTTTTATAAATCCCGCATGAGTCATGAAAGATATATGTTAGAAAATGTTTGAATTGTATGCATGGGTAGTATTTGCAACTCGGTAAATGTTTCGGTGGACTCTCACTGGGCAAGGGCTCATTCCATTTTCCTGTTTTCCTATTTTCTGTTTTCAAAATTGTATTACAGATCTTTGGTATGAAGATGATTATGCTCACTAGGATCACCCAGAGTTTGGGAATTTTGGATACGGCAAGAAGGCGGGATTGTTTAGATGGGCTCATTCTCTGATAACTCATGTACTATAGGGCTGTGTAAGTTTTACATTATTATAATAAATGAAATAAATTATTATCATGTTTTGCCAGTTTTGAATCCTGGTGCGAACCAGGCAGGCATTCGATGAAGCCAACCCCTTGTATGCATGGTGGTGGATCTGGGGTGTCACAGACGTGGTATCAGAGCATAAACCTGGGATAAGGATATAAAAGACTTAAAACGTATAGGATGAGTACATGAGCACTAGGATTTAGGTAAGGGTTAGGAGAACGTTCTGGAAATGTTGCGTAAAATTGAGATGCATAAATATACATGTTATATGTGACTTGTCAAGTTTTAAGTTAAAAGCATGAGTAAACTTATATAATATGAAATCTTGTATAGATAAAAATGACAACAGCCCAGGCCAAGCAATAAGATCTCAAAAATTGCTGACCCTTGATGTTTAGAGCCCGTAAAGTAGGCAATTTATTAATTTACTACCCAAAGAGGCCTATTACCCCAACAGGGTGTGAATGCTGGTATATGAATTCTTTTCCTAACCGCATTGTAGGAGCTATAGAGAAGGAAAGGAATTGTTTAGGCCATGAGCTGGACTACGCTAAAGAGGTTAATGCCTTCAAAGAAGCCCAAATTAGAGAACTTCAGCAAATACTGGCTGAAATCCAAAATCCAATAGTAGGAGCTAAACAATTTATGCTACCTCGCCTTAATGCCAACCCGTGAACTAAGTAAGGCCGCAGGAAGCATAAGGTATAAGAATAAGAAGGTTGTAAAATATATGCAAATTAAGAATAAGATGTAACAAAGTTTATATGGTATGTACTAGTTGGTAAGATGTGTAATAGTTTGGAATATGTAATAGAAATATTTCCGTAATAAGATAAATGTTTGTTTGTCTGTATCCCCCCTACTTGACTTATGTGTTTATCACTTTAAACATTATTTCAAAAATATTTTACTTTTACTCCCCTATTTTAAAACTTTCTTTAAAGTTTAGATTATCTTTGATTCTTTATTTTCTTAATTACAATTTTCTTTATTTTACGATTCGCTTTTGTTATAAAGTATCTTTTACTTACGATTAAAAGTTCCTTTTACTTTAAATTTTCTTACCTTATTTTGGGTAGATATTTAAAATAAATAATTTTGATTTTCTTAAAACTTTAGCCATAGGACTTTTCCTTGTTTAGGAATTGGAAGTTCTAAACTTAGCCGTGAGTCTTGGACTTTAGAAATGTCAACTTTAGTATTCTAAACCCCTCGTACTTTATATTAAAATTCGTAATGACTTTAAAGAAGATTTTTCGATCTTAAAGCTAGGTATATAAATCCTTACTTATTTCTTAAAACTTTACGACCAAACTTTTAGAACTTTGAAACAAAACTTATCTTTAAAAAGTTTAACTTCCTCCATTAAGTCATTTTATTTTAAAGAAACAAAGAATTAAAAATCTCCTTTTAAGAACCTCTACATTAAACTTCAGAGAAAAAAATTTCAACAGAGTTACTCTGTATTCTAAGAAACCATCTGGGATAACTGTATGTGTGGATAGGAAACTAATAAAGACATAGTTAGTTAACCTTCTATTGTCTTGTTACAGGACAGGCAATGGGTAACCCAGGAGAGAACCCTAACATAGGCCAAGGACATACCGAACCTAAAAATATAGAACAAGAACGAGTAGAGCAAGAGCAGACTAAACAGAACCAGGAGACCTCAGATTGCTGCATTTTGCGGGTCAAGTAACTGCAATGCTGCAACAAGTGACAAAAACGATAACCCAACAAGGGGGGCATCAACAAGAACCCTACCGCATGATTGAGGCTGAAGATTGGCATTAGAAATATTTCAGAAGTTTCATCCCCCGAAATTTAATGGAAGGATGGGAGATGAGGCAAATGAGAATTGGTTGGAAACTATGAAAACTATCTTTCATGCTTTGGATTATTCTGAGGAACTAATGTGAACCCCTGAGCTCCACGCCGGGAAATCCAAGAACTCGATGCGAAAAATTGCCAAGGAAAGTCCGATTACAAGACGCAGCTCTTAACTCCTAGAATCCTTACCCTTGGATTCGGCAGACTACTAATTTAACAAGTAAATTAAACCCTCAATTCAAACCAAGTGGAGAAAACTAGAATCGAAACAAAACTTAGCAATAGATAGAGCAATTATCTATTAGCCTATAGCTTCTGTACTTTTAGTAATTAACAAGCATCAAATTACATAAGTCCAAAATAAATGTGAGTAATTTAATAAAGTATAAACAAAATTTTTATCAATTAAATCAACTAACTAATTTCGTGGTTGGCACCTCTATTTATAGGTATGGGGGTGTCCAAATTACAGTAGGAAAAGAATCAGTAAAACTAGCAAAAGTGGAAACCAATTAGAATTGGATTTTTCTTACAAACCAAGTCCTAAATGAACAAGGACAATGGTAGATGAATCAAGTCTCCTTTATGGAAAGGGGAGAAAAAAATTCAAACCTAATTATACTAGGAAAATAATTAAAATTAGAAACCAATCAAGATATTGATTTCTTACAAACCAGAAACCTAAAGAAACTAGGTTTTGGTAGTTGTTGAATTCGTCTGCCACTTGGAATGGCATATGGACGAAATTACCAATTAAAATAGGTAGGAAAATAAATATAAATCCTATCCAAAAAGGGAGATCAAGAAGGGATCCCTTTTTGGAAACTACCAAGTTAATCTAGTTGTAACAAACTTGTAATAACCTTAACCAAACTTGTAACAAACTAGGAGTAGGAATAGGAAACATGCACAAATCCTTATCCCTTACACAAACCTTAACCCTAGGTGCATGGAAACTTCCTTGTGGGCTTGGGTTGGCCGAACTTTGGAGTGGGCTTCAATGGCGGTTCGGCCCAAATTGATGGCGCATGGTGTCAATTGTGTAGGGAGCTTCTGGAAACTCCCGGAATTATTTCAGAATGTCAAAAACCAAGATTTTCAAGATTCTTTCAAGATTTAACATCTTTATGAAATATAAGCTTTTCAAGAAAATCAAGAACTTCAAGATTTGTCTCTTTCTTTAAAGTCCAAGAACCTTTTGATTTCTTCAAGAACTTCAAGAAACGATCCTTTCTTCATTGTAGAGAGTTAATAGATGTCTTTCCTTGAAGGATCTTTGAATAGCATTACTCTTCTACTTCTCCTGGCATTCTTCTCAAGGGCTTTGCCTTATGGTTGGCTTTGTGGATTCTGACTCATTTCTTGTGTTGGTTTTAGCCTTGGATGTCCTCATCATTCCCTTTCAGTTAGAAAGAATTCGTCCTCAAATCCAAGTTGTTGTAAACACAAACAGAGCAAGTCAGTAATATTAACACAGGAACGTAGATCATACTTACTAGGCAAACAAGTGTGTATGCTATGCCCCTCAATTGCGCAACCACTGTGAGTGCTGATGTGGGGAGATCGTATTCCCCTGCTCTTTGGAATCGATTTCAAGGACAGTGAGAATCACTCTTAATTCTTCAAGAACCTCTCAAGAACCTTTTAGACGCTTGCAAGAAACTATCGGGAAGCATATAAAACCTCATGAACTTATCCTTACTCCTCAAGAATAATTACATATCAACAAGAAATGTCAAGTATTAGTTGCAGGCATATATAGTTAGATTAACAAAACTATATACTCAACACTTTGCTTAAAAGAATTATGCATGTGAGCTATAAGACTATCACAATTGCATAATTATTGTAACCAGCAAAAATTGCATGTATAACTGATGTGACTACCAATTAATAATTACAGAGACAATTTCTAAGAAAGACATCTTAGAGAAATAGTGAACTACAAATCATGCAATCTTTAATCCAAAAGATGTATCCCATGAGGCTATGCATATGTTTAAGATTCGCAATACTCAAGATGTTGTAAAATCTTTATCACAATGATAACCACTAGAAGGAGAATCATTGTAAAAGTAAAAGCGTACCTTTGCGAAGCAAGTGCTAAAAGATACCTTACACTGTGACTTACACTTCGATTCTCAGACCAAGTAATAAGAAACAACAATGGCACCAAATCGCCCTATAGGGGTCAATTTGCACAAAGTTGTAGCCTTATAAAGCCGTTTGCAGGGATCTCGTAGAACGGAACCCTAGGAAAGAATCACGTGTAACTAAGGCACCAAATCTTCCTGGTGAGGGTAATTTGCTTAAGGTTGCTTGATTCTCAAAGTAATAGAAAATCTCCTACTAAGAACAAGTAAAAGTGAGTAGAGTAACTTTACTCCCTTGTCCCTCTAGTAACGGCCCTCATAACAACTACACACAACCCTGTGTATGGCTCTTAGGGATGGCAACCCTTGTATGCTGTATCACTCAGCCTTTTACCTCAATCCTATATACTTAATTAAGTTCACAAAATCCTGGGCAAAGGTAACAAGCAAACAGTAAATCACACAAAGAACAAAACTATTTAGTAGCAAACAAAATTTTCGAAAACAGAACTTGGATCTATTTTGTTTTAAAAGCCTTTTTGTAAAGAAATTTGTATTATAACTTGAATAAGAAGTGCACACAAAGGAACTTTCGGGGTGATACCCTCAAAGTTCAAGAAATTAATGTAATGTGTACGAAGATAAGATTCAAGCTATATTTCAGAGTAAACGTACAAGGTCACACGAATAGATATCAGGCTTAAGAAGTAGGGCAATTCAAGTGAAGAAGAAAGAATAATTAGTAGGTTTCAAACAAATCAGGAAAGACCTATCTAACCCAAGAAGCGATCCCCTACCCAGTAGGTAATCAAGAAACCAATTCCAACTAATTATTCAAGTTTGTGAAATTAAACCCTGTGGTAGAAAAATTCCCCATATGTCACTATAGCGCTGTGGGGAGTAGTGTCGAAAATGAACACTATCAATTTTGTAAGTAAAATGACAGAGAAGAAGAATGAAGAAAAGTATCCTCGTTGGCTTTAGAGTGTAGTGCTGTGGGGAGTAGTGTTGATGAACCAACACTATCAACTTTGCAGGCACACTGTAAACTATGGAGAAAACAATTCTTAAAGTAATTGCCACAAAGATACCAAAGTATGCAATTTTATCACCTCCCAACAACTTAATATGCGATTTGCAAAAGTAGGCAGCACAGCGATACAATTTCAAGAATTCACTATATTTTCAAGAATTCAAAACAAAGTATCAAGATTCGTGCATAGAAGTCACAAATTGCGACAACAAGGTGAGTGGCTTAACATGAACCGCCAAAGTTCACCAAATTTAACACAAATTGCAAATAGGGAGAGGCGAGCAAAACAGTCCAAATTAAAGGGTAATTTTTGCAACCAAAAGTGTAATTTTTGAACCTTTAATTGTCACAAAAATAGCACTTATTGGATTCAAAAAGGCAATTGCAAAACAGTACCACAAGTGAGCAAAACCAGCCACAAAAATGCTCCACTTTAAATAGCAAAGCAGCCCCAAAAGTCGCTAAAAGAAGGACACAAAACAGCCCCAATTTGTCCTAGAGCGTCGCTAAAGCTAACCTAAGTGCCACAATTGATGTTTCAGCCCTAACCCTCGAATCCTAGAATTAAAATCCTAGAACCCGAAATAAACCTTTTAGCAAATTTTCCAAAACCTTTCTTTTTCAATTTTTTTCTTTTTGGTTCTTAATAAATTTTGGTTTTCAATGATTAAAAACAGTACCAATTACCGAAAGTTGGTTCTCTTAAAAAAAATTACTTTTCTTTAAGAAGGAGCGTTCTAATTCCACAAATTCATTAATTAAAGTAGAATAAAGGAATAGAAAACACCTGATGATTCAACTGAGTTACTTCAGTCTCCCCTTGTCGAGCAAACAGCCTTAGCTCTGATACCAATTGATGTGAACCCCTGAACTCCACGACGGGAAATCCAAGAACTCGATGCGAAAAATTACCAAGGAAAGTCTGATTACAAGATGCAACTCTTAACTCCTAGAATCCTTACCTTTGGATTCAGCAAACTACTAATTTAACAAGTAAATTAAACACGCAATTTGAACCAAGTGGAGAAAACTATAATCGAAACAAAGCTTAGCAATAGGCAGAGCAATTATCTATTAGCCTATAGTTTCTGTACTTTTAGTAATTAACAAGCATGCAAATTACATAAGCCCAAAATAAATGTGAGTGATTTAATAAAGTATAATCTAACTATTTATCAATTAAATCAACTAAATAATTTCATGGTTGGTACCCCTATTTATAGGTACGGGGATGTCCAAATTATAGTAGGAAAAGAATTAGTAAAAGCAGCAAAAGTGAAAACCAATTAGAATTAGATTTTCCTTACAAACCAAGTTCTAAATGAACAAGGACAATGGTGGATGAATCAAGTCTCCTTTATGGAAGGGGGAGAACAAAATTCAAACCTAATTATACTAGAAAAACAATTAAAATTGGAAACCAATCAAGAGATTGATTTTTTACAAACTAGAACCTAAAGGAACTAGGTTTTGGTAGTTGCTGAATTCGTCTACCATATGGAATGGCATATGGACAAAATTACCAATTAAAATAGGTAGGAAAATAAATATAAATCCTATCCAAAAAGGGAGATCAAGAAGGGATCCCTTTTTGAAAACTACTAAGTTAATCTAGTTGTAACAAACGTGTAAAATCTTAATCAACTTGTAACAAACTAGGAGTAGGAATAGGAAACATGCACAAATCCTTATCCCTTACTCAAACCTTAACCCTAGGTGCATGGAAACTTCCTTATGGGCTTGGGTTGGCCAAACTTTATAGTGGAGTGGGCTTCAATGGCAGTTCAGCCCAAATTGATGGCGCATGGTGTCAATTGTGTAGGGAGCTTCTGGAATCTTCTGGAAACTCCCGGAATCATTTTGGAATGTCAAAAATCAAGATTTCCAAGATTCTTTCAAGATTCAACATTTTTATGAAATTCAAGATTTTCAAGAAAATCAAGAACTTCAAGATTGTCTCTTTAAAGTCCAAGAACCTTCCAGTTTCTTCAAGAACTTCAAGAAACAGCCCTTTCTTCATTATGGAGAGTTAATAGATGCCTTTCCTTGAAGGATCTTTGAATAGCATTACTCTTCTACTTCTCCTGGCATTCTTCTCAAGGCCTTTGCCTTCTGGTTGGCTTTGTGGATTCTGACTCATTTCTTATGTTGGTTTTAGCCTTGGATATCCTCATCAGAACAGAAAGTGAATTTTTCCGTCTTCCAACTAGATGAGAATGCTAGGGATTGGTTGACCTTAGTTCAGACAAAGTGGGATGCCACTCGGACTCCAAATACTTGGGAGAATTTTGCAATTGAGTTTTTGGGCAAAATATATTCCTCTGATAGTGCAGGAGAAAAGGGAAATGCATTCATAGGTTTACTACAAAGAATGATGACTACATCTGAGTACGAAGCTAAGTTTACCCGACTATCCAAATATGTACCCGCTCTAGTTGCCACGGACGACCAAAGAAAGAAAATGTTTATCCAAGGACTTAGGATGGAACTAGAAGAGGCATTGGTTTGTTTCCAACAATGATCATTTGTTGAGGCAATAGAAAATGCCCAAAGAGTTGAGGAAGTAAAAAGAGCAACCCGAGAAAGGCAAATACGTCACAGGGCTAATATGAATGGGAAACTTGGATGACCAAGAGATATAAACTCTGCATTCCTGAATGATCAAGTTTGGAGATTTATACTAGGCCAAGGCTCTAAGGGAGCAAGACATGTTCATTATCCTTCCCCGATTAAGCCATCAGCTAGATGCAGCTTTTGTAATCAGACTGGACATGAAGAAAGAGAGTGTCGTTGTAAGGCCAACAAGTGTTTTAAGTGTGGTAGTTCTACCCACCGAGTGCGGCACTGCCTGAAGATATTAGCTAGTGGAAATGCTGGACCATCTCATCCCAATAATAACCGCCTCAGAGAAATATAGACAGTAGTAGAAATATACCTTCAATTTCTATCAGAACCTTTTGTAATTACAGATGTAACTAGAATTCTTGGCTATGCTTAGTCAAATTAATAAAAGTTTTAGTTTACCTTTATCTTGTGATTAGATTATTAAGCTTTAATGTTATTAATAATCTGGGTTATAGGATTGAAAGTTTATCCTATACCCTTGTTATTAGTAAAATTATAAGAAATATAAAGTTAAGATTGAAGGAAAATTCTTACCATTAGGCTTTATTTTAACATCTTTAAGGAGATAAGAAAATTGTTCTTAACATGGATTTGTTATCCAAACATAAGACTTAGTTAAATTATTAAAATAAGAAGTTCAAACTACGAGAACTTGAGTTTGAGGTAAATACAACCTTAAGGGGGAAAGTATCAACCGGATGTTATGGTTAAAGCTAGAAAGCTTTCTTAGAGTAAGAAAACATAGGATATTTAGGATGTTTAATTGATCATCGGATGGAGCAAATCAAAACCATTCCAGCGATTAAAGATTTTCTCGAAAGTATTCTTAAGGAATTGATTACTAATAAAAAGGTTGAATTTACTAAGGACTTAGTATCGGGATAGTCCCTATATTTAAATCTTTTACTAAATTACTCTGGTTGCATTTATGAATTTAGTACACCTTGTTTTCAACCCACCAACACCAATCATATAGAAAATTTAGAAGTGACCTTTTGTTATCTAAGATGGAGACATTAGAAAATTTGTGGAATAGTATTTCAGACCTTGACGATACCCAGGTATATGCTAAGTCATGTGAATATGAATTTAGGTTAGACAAATCCTTTTCTTAAAACATACCACCTTCAAGGATTGAACTGCTATGGGATCGGCCAAAGTAGGAATAATGATAAAATGATGATCAATCTAGAAATATACCCAAGACTTAGTGTTTTCACTGTTAGTTAGATGAGATCGATATATCCTTAGAACTTTTCCAATATAGTTAAATGGAAAATGTTCTCTGACTTTAGAGAAACGATTATTTCAACCATAGTCCTACAAAGAATGGAAGAACAACCCTGATGTTTATCTTGAGACCCCTCTAGAAGGATACGTATTATTACCAAAGGGAAAGATTGTTGCTTATATAACGAGGTGATAGAAATCTTATAAGTATAAATACCAAACTCCATTGACAATTGTGAGTTTTGCTCTTAGGGAATAGGGATATTACACTTATGAAGTAACCTTTGAAATTTTATTGATTTTAGAAATCTCGCATATCTATTCCCCAAGAAAGACTAAAGTCGACCAAGATGATGAGTTAAGTTTTAAAGAAAAGGATAACTATCGTACTAACCACCTTGGGTAAAAGTATATGAGGTTAGGGATTAAGATCAACTTAAAAGTCACCCTTGGTTTATGCTTAGGCTAAGATGCAACTAAGGAAGAATTTCGAGGATGAAATTTCCTAAGGGGGAAAGGATGTGAGACTCTGTAAAATTTTAGCACCTGAATTCACCTCAAAAATATATCGAGGGATTTAAAAATATCTTTATGAACATTTATTAGAATATAGGAATCTATTTTAAAAGAATTTTAGTCTAAAACTATTTTCTTTAATAAACTTTATAAAATATTTTATTTCAAAAAGAATTTCTTTATTTCAATTTCAAATCTTTATCTATGTGAATTAATTTGATAATTTTGATTCACAACTCCATGATGTATGATGTGTATAGGAAGGTTATGCTTTAAGTATTTATGAAATTTTCAGAAATGAGAATTAGAAGATAAGAAAACTTAGAAAAAATAAATGAAAAATAATAATAAGTGTGTGAATCCTCCGATTGGGAGAAGATAAGATTTGACTCCAATCGATTTTAACCGATTTAAAATCGGGTAAAACCGATTGGAATGGATAGAATTTGGGATGAATCAGTTTTAAACGATTCACCAATCGATAATACCGATTGGAAAAATAATAAATAATTACCACCACTTAACGAATCGGTTTTAATCGATTCACAATTGGGAAAACCGATTGGTACCGGCTCATTAATTAGTTTTAACTGATTATTGATCGGGAAAAATTGATTCTGATCGGTTTTACCAATTGAGCAATCGGGAAAAATCGATTGTGTGCCAGAAATGAAAAAAAAAAAAAAAAAAGAAAAGAAGATAAGCTGGAGCCTTTTGGCATATTAGGCAAACTTTGCCTATAAATACCCCTCCCTTCACCATTTCTCTTCACCCACACTATTGCAAACTCTGCCAAAATCAAACAAACCAAACTAGAAAAACTAGGAGAAAGTAGAAGTGGAAGAAGGAGAGGAAGAAAGGAGAAAGGAAAGGAAGGAAAAGCTTAGAATGAAGCTCGAAGCTAGAAATTGATTCAGAGCCGTAGATTCACTGTTAGGAGGGATTCAGAATGCATCTGTAAGGAATTCAACGTATTATTCAGTTATTTTTTGGGAAATAATGCATATTTTCAAAGTTTTGAAGTTTTAGGAATTTCTATGAATTTTGATGTTAGATCTTGTAGTTATTATGGAAAATCTAGTCATGAAGTATTAGGGGTGATGCATGAATGTTGTAGCATGGATTTTAGGCAAAAGAAAATGGAAGAAATGGAATTTTAGAGAATTTTTCTGCAAACCCAAAAGAAAACTTGGAAATCAAGTTTTCTGGGCACGAATCGGTTTTAGCCGATTCGGAACCGTGGAAAACTGATTCATGCCCAAAAGGAAATCGGGGAAAACCGATTGAAAAAGGGAAAAACTGATTTCAATTGGTTTTGGCCTATTTTCAATCGGGAAAAACCGATTGAAGTATGAAAATATTATTTTTCAAATTTTTGTAAAATTATAAATTCTTTTAAGTATTTCTTTATAAAATCTCATTAAAATTACATTAACGAGTATTTTACAGATTTTACACTTGTATTTTCTTAAGTTATAATTTTACACTATTGTGAAATAAAGTAGATATAATATTTAAAGATTCTCTAAATTTAAGTTTTACGGCACCGAACTTATATTTTCTTTAAAAGTTATAGTTATTATGTTTTCATAGTTATTTTCAAGTGAGATAATTCTAAAAATACTTATTTCCTTTATATACGTCTTTTACAAAAAAATAGGTAAATTACCATTATGCCCTTATTTAGTAAAATTCCGAAATAAGTTAGAAATTAGAATTCTAATAGTTAAAAGTAGTTACTAAATGGCCGGAACTTGAAATATATGCAAATTGGTTAGATAGCTAGTACGTGAGCTAGATCTTCGGACCGAGGTGAGTTTATCATTGAAAATGGATTCCGTTTTAACGCAATTAATAATTAAACTGCATTGAATCTTGTTTGCGGCATGTTTTGAAATATTTGCGAAAAATGCTTGAAATGCTTTTTGTTTTAAACTGCCACTTGCGTTTACTTATCTGCTAGAACGCATATGTATTTGAGATGCTTCAGTTGTACTTTCTTTAGACTCTGAATCTGTTATATGAGCATAAGTTGTGTCGGATCCATTATGTTGATTCGATTTGATCCCACAAGCCAGCATAGGGTTGGTCGTCTGGATCATCTGCGTTCATAATCTCAAATTTGTATTACTCAGCTAACTCAAGTATTGGTATTATGGAGAATATGGTACCTATATGCACGTTTATGATTACGCCGCGATGAGCTGGCCTTTCATTCATCGTACATGTACACATTGGCGAACGCCCCTCATCCTCTTTATGTATGTTGAGATAAGTTGGCCATCGTTGAGTGTACATGTACACGCTAGCGATCGCTCCTTATTCTCGAGATGAATTGGCTAGTTCGTTTGCTATTCATATAGAACTTTAATCGACTGCCCTTCATTCTTATTATATGTTTTATGAATCCCGTATGAGTCATGAATGCTATATGTTAGGATATGTTTGAATTGTATGCCTGGGAAATATTTGCAACTCGGTAAATGTTTGCGAAAATAGTGGACTCTCACTGGGCAATGACTCATTCCATTTTCCCGTTTTCCTATTTTCTATTTTCAAAATTGTGTTACAGATCTTTGGTACGAAGATGATTATGCTCACTAGGATCACCCGGAGTTTGGGAATTTTGGATATGGCTAGAAGGCGGTATTGTTTAGATGGGCTTATACTCTGATAACTCATGTACTATAGGACTGTGTAAGCTTTACTTTATTATAATAAATGAAAAAAATTATTATCATGTTCTGCCAGTTCTGAGTCCTGATGCAAACGAGGTAGGCATTCGGTGAAGCCAACCCTTGTATGCGGGGTGGTGGATTTGGGGTGTAACAGGTTACAACCTGTTGGAGGTCGGTGAGATCTTTTTTCTACTTTTTCAAATCGGGTTTACCTATTTAGAAGTCAGAAGAACTGCTTTGGGAAGCGGTGGAATTGGTTTTGCCCTTTTCCAATTAGGTAAAACTGTTTGACAATCGGTTTTATCTGATTGAAACCCTTGGGAAATCAGTTTTACCCTTTTCCAATCGGGTAAAACCAAATGGTTCCTTTTATTTTTATTTTTTCATTAATTTCTAATTTCTTTATTTTTATTCCATAATTCCTAAAATTCAACTTATATATTCATTTTCATATCTCCTTAAACATAATCCTTTATTTAAATTAATATCTTAATTCTAAATTAAACATCAAAATTTCTAAGTTTTTTATAATAAAAGACATAATCGAACACGAAGTGTTTAACCAAAGACGAGAGGTTGAAAGGCCAGTTGGATTCGTTAGGAGTCATTCGAATACTCTTGGATGATGACCCACTTGACCTGTTGCGACCTGCACATAGTATTTGAATGCATGAACAATAGATGCATCATAATAAATAATTGAAACAAAAACCAATTGCAAAGGATATGACAACTATATGTACCTCTGCCTCTTGACCTGCCTCTGCCTAGGCCAGCTTCCCTCTCGGCATGCTCTTAGCCAGAAAGGTCTCGCTGCGTCGAGTTGTTCCTCGGCCTTCCCCTACGAGGCCTTTGAATGGGATCTGCGAGGTCAACAATCTCTGGATACAAAGTGGTATGCATGACACCCGCTACCCTATAAATGTTCGCAGTCGGACGCTGCTAGGCTTCCACATACATCTCAAACAATCGACCTTGTGCTGTCTGCCGTTCCTCATCGCTAGGCATGTTCGCCTCATCCAAAGATAGGTTCCTCCAGAAGAGGTCCACATCCAAGGGATCAATAGGTATGTAATTCCTAGCCATTTCAACCATCTGATGCGCACACGGCAAGCCATAACTGGTTCGCAGTTCACAACCACACATCTCACTATTCGCCCCATAGACTGCACCTCTCTTTTTGTATTCTTGTAACAGCAACAGTATGGCATCTTGCGAAACTCTGCCATTGATCCTACTATACAACATGTAATTGGCTTCACGGATTGTTTTGCTACGGGATGCCTCCATTTTACTACGTATCTCACCCAAATACAACTTTATCATTTCATTTATAGCCAGAAATATTGTATGAAATGAACCTCTATCAGTTTTAATGGCGCGCTTCAACATTGAGTGCGCACTCTCAGCCCTGCATTTATAAAAGACGAACAAATGTAATGTTATACATAAGGGAATAATGTGTAATGGTTTCATATATATAACTGTAGGGAACAAAATTGAATAGTCTCACATGTTGTTTGTGCGCCCTCCATAATGTTTTATCTCTTTTGTCCAGACTGAGACAAACTTGGTCCTGTGGGGATCCAACCAAGTATGGTGCAAATAATTAACCACGGACATCCACCGGCCTCTATATTTGGTCTCTATGATCTCCACACCTTTCGTGAACTTTTCATACGTTAGAGCACTCATAACTCTTCTCCACCGTCCTTCAAACTCATCTAATATATCTTTGTCCATACATACAGTGAATGCTTTCTTCTTCACAACTATGGCAATATGCCGTTTACACAGTAGTTGCTTAGACTCAGGAAAAACAACGTGCACAGCTTTCATTAGAGCTGACTCTCTGTCCGTCATAACAACATGGGGATATGTCAATGGATCAAAAAGTTGCCTCAACCTAGTCATAGCCCAGAAGTAAGTTGGATATGTCTCATCCCGCAAGAAAGCAAAGGCAACATGTATGTATTGATCCGTCGGAACATGAGCGACTATCTGAAGCATAGACATGTCATACCGGTTGGTCTTGTATGTCGTATCCATATACAAAACGTACGGAAACGTACGAAGCAGACTAGGAACATCCGTATGGGCGAAGAACACGTTCTCAAGCGCGTTACGCTCATCTTCCGCTGTGTACCAATAGTAGTACCTGTAATCCTGCATCAGTTTCAAGAAATACTGTATAGGACTTAAATCTCCCCTCTCTTCTCTTCTAACCTTTGCCATTTCATTATAAACCTGCATGATACGTGTGACATTAGTCGCATTGTCATATCGCAGTTTTGACAGCATCTGCTTTGGAGCCACATTTATCTTCATCATTTCTGAAATTCTCTCATTTTCCTCGTCACTCAACTATGACTGCTTATGATGCCAATTTCTAACCAGGGGTAATTCATGATTGTGGTGGCCTTTAATGACACTCAGCTTCTAGGTACCCCCACTAATTTCTTTCCCTGATATTTTAAAAGGACAACCAGTCAGCTTGCTACTAGTATTGTTACGGGATATTTTCCCTTCAACTGGGGGTGCTTTGCTTCTAACTTCCCCCGATCTATCACAACAAATGTCAACTCTCCCTCTTCTCCCTTTGAGAGGCCCCTTCCACTTTTTAGAAGAGGTAATTTTCGTATCAAACCGATGCTCGGCAGCTCTGACTTCAACCCAACCAATCAACTCAGCTCGAGTCGTGAACTCTTCCTCAGTCCTAAATACATCCGTGTAATCTAGACAGTTTCCCTCATCCAATACGGGCGGAGCCTGTCAAGCAAACCAATATGATATTAGAAATTCCCGCAATCGGGGTAAAAATGGAGGAAGGCCATATAATCGCCTGTAGTGGGCGTTTTTTTCCAAAAAAATTGCCCCTCTCTGACGATTATATTGGAAAAAATCGCCCAGGGTGGGCGACTTTTTCCAAAACAATCGCCTGAGAGGCGCGATTTTTTTGGAAAAAAACGCCAAAGGCCACCAATGTTATGAAAAAAAATCGCCTAACAGTAGCGATTGTTTATTAAAAAAACGCCCCACTCTGGCGATTTTTTTCAATAAAATCGCCAGTGTTGGGCGAGTTTTTCTTCAAAAATCGGTGGCCTTTAGCGATTATTCCAGAAACAATCGCCCAGGAGAGGCGATGTTTTTGGATACAATCGCCCATCGTGGGCGATTCGCACCCAATATCCCAAAAACATGCAAAAGGTCCTACCTTTAATCCATACAAATTGTAATGTCATACGTACCGTATAATATGGATCTTCATTTGCATTTTCCGCCATGAAACTCAAGCAAAATTCGATTATTATGCTTCAATGAATGTAGTGAATTTTGGGTGAAGGGAAGAAAATGGAGAAGAAATGGAAGGAGGAATGTATGGATGTGTTTAGGGTTGTGGGATAAGAATGGATGAATAAAGTGGGTAAATTTGGGTTAAAATGTTGGTAAATTTTTTTTCACCAAGGTAAGTATCAAGGGTATTATAATCTTTTTACCACTTAAAATTTTTAAAAGTGTGCTGCATTTAGTAAAAATGTACATGTAAATAACATGCCCCTTTTTTTAATACTACTTAATATTTACTAAAGTTCCTACCATTAACCCTAAAACCCTTCCCCCTCTACGCCTTTCTCTTCTCTCTGTCTCCCTCCCTCCCCCTTCCATGGCCTCTCTCGACGCCTCTGACTCCATCGCCTATTTTTCTCGCCGTCTCCGTCTCTATCAACTCTCTCTTGCATTCGCTGCCTCCATCAACTCTCTCGCTGTGCTGCCTCCATCAACTCTCTCACTGCGCCGCATCGATCGCCTCACTCTTGGATGAGTGAGTTTGTCGTCTAGATGATTTTGAATTTGAATTTCAACAGCCGACGAGATGGTATGGGTTTGGGTTTTATATTATGTTCGAACTTAGAGGGCGGTGTATCGTTGGTGCTATCGATAATCGTAGATCTGGGTTTCTCCAACCTGCTTTAACGAGGCGATGATGTTGACGGCAAGTCTTGGTTATAGATGTGATGGAGACGATAAAGCCATTGAATGAACGGCAGTGGATCTGATTTTTTTTTCCTGGGCCGGTGCAATGTTGAGGCTCTGGATTACTTCCAATCCTATGGAAACCAAGCCATTGAAGTTCTCAAAAATATTAATCCCTTTTTCTGTTTGTTTTTTTTGTTAAGTACAGATACTTGGGGGAAAAGATTTTGTTTTATTTTTCAAAAAAATCTTCTCAAAAGTCTCTAGATTGGATGGTTGTTGGATTGTTTTATTTTTGGGAAGATTGGATCATTACATTTTGGTCGATGGTTTGGTCCGCTGCAATGGCGTAACCAAAACTTTTTTTGTGCGGGTGCTAGACCAACTAATAATTTTCTTTGCATCATAAAATAAATATATTTAACAATTACAAATTAACACATCAACATTTATAATTATAAAAGACATAATTAAACACCTATAAATAGGATAAACAAATATTATTCATCTTCATCGTCACTTGAAGAAGCACCCGTGCTCATGTGATGAAGTCGTGACAATTGCGATCTACATTTTCTCATCTTTTGAAAACAATCCAAAATTTTCTCATTTTCAATCGTTCGGAAAATACTCTTCTCGATGTATACAACTCAACAGTCATTCGTCCACTCGTCTCCCATTCGGCTACGCAAGCTCCATTTTATAATATATAAATTTAAACATGCTATTAACTAATTTAACTAATAAAAATATACTAACCTCAAAATTCAATGGATATTAATCAAAGAGACTAATGGATCTAATAACTCCTAGTCTCCCACTGAAAACTGCAAACAGTGCGGAGAAAGAAATACCTGTTACTGCTTGCTGCTTGCTACCAGCTAGGAGACATGGTGGGAGCCGCTGAGAGACAAATGAAAAAAAAAAAAATGAGGGTAAAAGTGTAGTGAGTAGAATAGGAAAGGGTTCTTTGTTTTTCTTAATATACTTTAGTGAGCACTTATTTAGAAGGTGGGCTAGTCGGCCCACGCCCTTTTGACAATTACGTTTAGTTACCGTCTTTCTTTTTCTTTTTGCTCTCAAGAATTTTTGTTTTTCATTTTTTTTAATGGGTTAACTGGAACTGCGCTGTTTTGTGCTGTTCCACTTAACCTAATTTTTCTTTTTCTCTCCTTCTTCACCAAGAAGCCAAAAGAACGCAGCTGCCGCTACACTGGTTTTTTCGGCTAGTTGAAGGGTGCTTGGTGGTGCTGGAAAAACTCAATCAGCCTACTACTATGGTGGATTTTGGAGCTTGGGAGGTGCTGATGCTGGTGCTGCCACTGGTCTGATGGCTTGCTTTGAACTGAAGGTGAATTTTTGTGTTATTGGGTGGAGATTGTGTTTTGTTGGAGGGTTGGGTTTTGCGGCAAGGTATCCAAATTCAAGTGGTAATATTCTTGTTTGCTCTGGATTGTTCTAAAATTGGTTGTTGGATTGTTAAAATTGGTGAAAATTGGTGGTAATAATTCTTGTTTACTCTGGACTGTTCTAAAACTCATGTAGATGTTGGATTGTTAAAATTGGTTCCAAAATTGGTTTATGAGTGTTAAAAAATTATGGAATGTAATAATAATATATAAAGTAAATTAAATTTTGAAATTTTATAAAAGGAAAAAATAGACATCAATAAAGTATGGAAAGTAATAAGAATATATAAATAAATTAAAATTCAAAATTTTGTAAATGGAAAAATAATAATATGGAAATCAGAAATATATGGAAGCAATTTTTAAACCTTAATTAATTTAAAGTAAGTAAGAGAAAAATTAAATTTATAAAAACTTAAAAGGGAATTAAAATATACAAAAAAGTATTTATATTGACATATTATTTTTGTTAAGGGTAAATATGTCATTTGCATTAATGATAAATATAACATTTTGTTTGTAAGGGTAAATTTGTCATTTTAATAAAAAAAGTTAAGAAAAACAGTTGACATTTTAGTTTGACCGTTAAATCTAACGAAAATTTCTAACTTTACACATTTCGAAAAACCACATGGGGATTATTTGTAGCTTTTTAAATCATATGGGAGTTATTCGAAAGTTTCTCAAACCACAGGAGGCTTATGCCTAATTAACCCTTATTATTATTTCATTTTTTGTCTTCTTCCATTTGATTTTGGATTGTCTACTTTTATAAATGTCAATATATGATGAATAAAATAAATGAATGTTTATGCCTTGGCTTAGGCTTTAGGCTGCCGTCTCTGTTAGTTCACTTTTTCCTTATAGTTGGGATCTTTCTATTTTTATTTTTTTTTATCTATAGTTGTTAGAAAGTTACCTATCATACAGGGATGGATAAAAATGCGATAAGACGTAAGAAATATGTAGAAATGCCCCCTGAGAAAAAAGGTTGAATTTTAAGCTAATTTAAAGATGAATCGTGCTGCAATAATAATAATAATAATAATAATAATAATAATAATTCAGCAATCTGGTTTGATGATAAGTGAAAATGATAAAGAAAGGAGAAACAGAAATGTGGGGGCACTGTAGCAGATATGCGGAAATGCCACCTGAGAAAAAAGCTGAGCTTTTGCTCAGTCAAAGTTGAAACGGTTAGCTAAAAAAACAAAGAACTGGAGAATCTAATGTTATCGTAAACGAAAATGATCAGATGATGACTGGTGTTTCTGGTCGTCCACTTGATTTCGCTACAACTTCCAATTTTTTAGGTTGTTTGAATGTTGCCCTCAAATCAAACTTCTCGTGTTAAGAGAGGTTAGACTATTTTGTGGTTGTGTTTTATCAATTGTTCTATCATTATTATATGTTTATGATAATGGTAAGTAAAGTAATATGTTTAAATATATCATGATCCACGATTCTACACTTCTATTCTAGGCATCAATAATTCCAAGCCTGCATATTTTTTTGGTGTTTCAACAAAAATATTTCCACTTTGTTCAGCGAGCCTTCCTACTACTTCATATTGTTCTTTCTGTGGAGCAAAGCGGTTTTATCTAGAGCCTGTAAATTTTGCTGGTGGGTATATAGTTTTGGTGTCTTCTGTTATGGCTGATCAGATTAAAAATCTATTAACTGGAACTGATGAATATTCTATCAAATTTAGACAAAATATTAGGACTTATAATAATAATAATATTGCGTTCTCTACATTGGAAGTAAAATATGATAGGGAGTTAAAAAAAAAATAGAGGGGGTGTTTACACTTTTAAAGTTCAGGGTCAAATTTATCATTCCTTAAATGGTGTTGGTAATGTTAGAATTCAAAGGCCATCTGGGATACAACTGTATTTCTATGATATAGAAGAATAAATCAAAAAAGGTTAGCCTTATCAGATAAATTAAAAGCATCAACACTGCTTATAGATGCTCCTAGAAACAATCATTATTGTCAATTTCTTAAACAAGTGAAAGACCTACCCACTATTGCTGACAATATAATAGATCTGAATTCTAGCCCGAAATTAGATTAACGTAGGTTTAATCTTTCATCCGCGTCTCAGGTGGCAACCATATTTGAAGAAAGTGAGAGTTCTGTATTTGATAAAACTGCTCATGTCCAAATATATAGTGATTTTAATACTTTTGTTTTCTGTTAGAATTAAACATTATTATGGGCATTATGATCCTTTGTAATACCCTATTTATTTCTTAGAGGAGGAACTGGTTGGTATTCGGGTATTTTGCAAAAAAGAAAAAAAGGCACACTTGAGATTGATGAAGAGTTGGAACATAATTCTTTGGATTCTCAATCTGGATTTACATCTGTAGAAACATTATTGGGGAATGAAGAAGCAGGTATAATATGTAAAATAAAACAAATGTTCATATAGTTTTTTATTATAATATATCATCTAACATTACCGTCTTATAATTATTATCTTTTTTAAATTTGAAAATTATATTATTTTTTTACCATAAAACTGTAGGTTCTAAGGTTGTCATACCTTCTGATTCAAATGTTACAGCTAGAGATACTATTACTACAAATTTCAAATGAGAGAAGGTGATAGGTCAATGCTTTTACATACAGGGAGAGTGTTTCAACACTTTGCAGTTGATTCGTACATAAAAATAGAAACATCAAGGTAGGAATTTATTAGAAAGCAGCAACAGCAACAGAGAACTGAAAAATTGCAGGGTGTTATTGATAGCATGGCCCCAGGTCTTGCAGAAGGCTTTGATGTAGGGTGTAGAGTTATATTACCATAATCATTTATAGGGGGGCCTAGAGATATGTGAGGTAAATACTTAGATGCTATGGCTTTAGTTCAGAGGCTTGGAAAACCAGATGGTTTATAACTATGACTTGTAATCCACTGTGGTGCGAAATCACAGATAATCTTCTTCCTGGTCAAGTTCCAAATGATAGACTAGATCTTTTGGCTAGGTGTTTAGAGCTAAGGTTGAACCTCTAAAAGAGCTATTGGTGGAAAAAAAAAATTAGAGATGTATAGGATATTGTTCTTGTAACTGAATTTAAAAAATAAGCTTATGACATTGTCATTTCGTAATTATGTTACTACCTGGTTCTAAACTTTTAAGTCCTGTTGCTTATGATAAAATTGTTTGTGCTGAAATTTTAGATCCTGATTTAAATTCTTATTTGTACTCTTTGGTGACTATACAGATTGATGCATGGTCTTTGTGGTTCAATGAATAAAAATTGTCCATGCATGAAATCTAATTCCTGTAAGAATCATTATCCTGAGGAATTTATAGATAATAGTGTTTGTAGTGATGATGGTTACCCAAAGTATTGTAGGAGAAACAACGGAAGAACAGTTACGGTGTGCAATCATGATCTTGATAATCAATAGGATGTTCCTTATAATCCTAATTTGCTGTCATACTTTGATTGTCATATAAATGCTGAAATTTATTTGACTATTAAATTATTAAATATTTGCATAAATATATTTTCAAATGACATTATGTGACTGCATATTATATTGGATATGAAAATGAAAAAGTTGATGAAATGAAAATGTTTCAAGATGTGGCTGGGTCCTGCAGAGGCAATGTGGAGAATTTTTTTTCATTTAAACTACATCATATTAACCCTTCAGTTTATACTTTAAGTACATCTTGATGGACAACAGTTTGTAACTTTTAATGAAATTGCTATTTAAGCACAATTGCTGAAAATGAATTATTTAGGAGAACAACACTGACTGAATTTGTTTTTTTTTTTTTTCTATGAATAAGAATAATGATGATGCTAAAAGACTAATCTTTTGTATAGAGAATTTTTGGAGTATTATATTTGGAGTGGAAAAGATCGTTTATGGACTATTAGCCGGAAAAAAAAAAAAAGGAAAGTTATTGGTCGGGTTGTATCTATTAACCCATGGGAGGGAAATAGATATTATCTCAAGCTACTATTTTCAAATGTTAGGAGTCCAACATCTTATGAAGATTACAAACAGTTGATGGACATAGGTACTCAAGTTTTAGAGAAGCATCTTTAAATCACGGGCTTATCAATGCTGATAGTTACATAGAGGATCGCCTTCAAGAAGCATGTGTTTTTCATATGCCATGATCTTTGAGATTTCTTTTTGCAACTCTACTTGTGTTTTGTTTGCCTGATAATCCCAAAGTTTATGGGAAAAATTCAAGGATGAACTTTCAGCTGTTATTCACAGAGCTTATGTTTGGTCTGGGTGCAATTCTATCTTTGTACAGAGAAAGGTTTTTGAGAGTTTAAACTTGTCTATGATACAAATGGGTAAAAATATTAGGATTTTGATTTTATGCCGGATCATATTGAATTAGAAGATGATAATCCTCACACTCGAGAATTTGAAAGTGAACGTAATATAGTTGTTAGTGTTGAAAATCTTATGTTGCATGAAAGACTCAATTCTTATCAAAGGCATGCATATAATCTTAATCTTCAGCATGTAAATTCAGGTGAATCCCAATAATTTTTCATTGATGGTTCTGGAGGTACTGGAAAAAATTTTCTGTATAGAGCTTTATTAGGTGCAATTAAATCTATAGGTTCTACTGCTCTTGCAGTTGCAACTTTTGGTGTTGCAACTTCTGTTTTACCTGGGAGGAGAACAACTTACTTTAGATTTAAATTTCCATTACATACATCTGGAAAAAAAAGTTTGTGAGATTAGTAAACAAAGCACTGTTGCTAAAAATTGATTGTTTATGCAAAACTTATAGCTTGGGATGAGGCTACCATGGCTAGACGTGATTCAATAGAATGCTTAGATTTGTTGCTGAAAGATATAATGACTTGTGGAAACTATTTGGTGAAAAAGTCATTGGTTTTGGAGGTGATTTTAGGCAAACCTTATCTGTCATCGAAAAAGGCTCAAGACAGACTATAATAGAAGCTTTAGTACTGAACTCGACTCTATGGTCTTCTATAAAAAAATTATCGTTATCTTTTAATATACGTGCACTTTTATACCCAAGTTTTGCACATTTCCTTTCGAGAGTGGGTGAAGGTCTTGAACCACTGGATGAAAATGGAAAAATTAACCTTTCTCCTTCAATAATCATTCCTTATACAGAGAATGAAGAATCAATGAACAAGTAAATGTTATGATTAACATTTTTGTTTTATTTTTTTTGCTTAAGATTTACTTCTAATATTTGTGTTAACAATTGATGTTTCTCTACAGGTTGATTGATTCTGTTTTCGTAGATTTGAATTTGCACGCTTTGAATCATATGCAAATGATTGGTGGATGCATATTAGCTGCAATAGACAAAGGTAGCTGTAGATGAGATGAATGACTTACTCATTAATCGATTTCCTGTTGATATGTGTGTTTATACAAGCACAGACAAAATTTAACGAAAAGCACTAACGAGATTTTGAAGATTTCTTAAACACACTTAATCCAAAAGGAATACCACAGCATAAACTGTATCTGAAAAAAAAAATTGTCCTGTTATGCTTCTATGTAACTTAAATCCAACATACGCTCTTTGTAATGGAACAAGACTAAGGCTTCATTTGATAAAACTTAATTTTGAAAACTTATGTCTGAAGTTTGAAAATTTAAGTCTGGAGTCTGCAATCTAAATTCTGAAATCTGGATTCATTAAGTTAATCTGTTGATAAAATTTAAAACTTAAGATCTGAAATTGGAAACTAAAGTCTAAAATCTAAAGTCTGAAATATGAAAACTGAAGTTTGAATCTTATTAAGTTATTAAAAATTTAAAAAAAATTATTTTATTTTTAACATTGAATTTATTTATATTTTTAATAAAATTATAAAAAATATGATAATAGATATTTTAAATTTTTTATATTTATAAATTTTTTTTTTAATTGATCAAATATAAAAAATATTAAAAACATAAAATAAAATAATGATACAGTAAATGAGAAAATTGAAAAATTAAAAATAAAAAAAATATTTATTCAATTCAGATTCAGTGATAAGTGATTCATTCATCACTTATTTTTTAGGCCAAAATTATACTTACTTTTCAGACCCATTTAATTAGTTAAGTTATTTGGGCTTTCGTTATCAACCACATTTAATCAAATAAGTACTTAACTCCAGAATCACTTAATCCATAAGACTTATGACTAACAATTATCAAACACACTTAATTTGAATAAACTCGTAATCATTAATTTTAAGTGTTGAATTTGATTATCAAACGAAGCCTAATATGTAAAGATTTGGGCAGATACACAATAAGTGCTGAAATATCATTTGTCGAATATAAGGAAAGAAGATTTTATTCTTAGGATTCCAATTTGTAGTTAAAATAATGAGGATCAAGGTATTCCTTTTAAGAGATTTCAGTTTCCTATACGACTCTGTTTTGCCATGACAATCAACAAATCTCAGGGGCAGACTTTGAATTTTGTTTGTCTGTTTTTCAGAGAGCCTGTATTCTCTCATGGACAATTATATGTGGCTCTTTCAAGAGTTAAAATTACACAAGCAAGTAAAGTTTATTGTTTCCTCCTTCTATTGATGAAACAAAATCTAATGGCAAAACTGTTAATGTGGTTTACGAAGAAATTTTGAAATGTCAAGCAAGTAGTGTTAAGACATACTTGATTGCACTTATGTAAGTACCAAAAGAAATTTGTGGATGTAAATACCAAATTCACAATGTTATTTCTTAAGTTAAAATAAGTACTTTATAAATTTTTCTTTTATGTGTATCTTCAATGCAGGAACATGGATGTTTGTCCAATCGATGAGCTGACAAATGATCATCAACCATGGATTGCAAAAGTGGTTGTTCGAGAGAAGACAAATGTTATTACTTCACCAAAAAAGAGGTAGTGCAGAGATGCTAAGGTCACTTTTCTCCCAATTATACTATATATATATTTTTTCCTATTATCTCAACTATAGCTAAATACTTATCTCCTTACCATGGAATACAACATAGGCAGCTATGATGGAGGCAATAATGTTTAGTAGAGCAGTTCATGTCATAGGTCCAAAACTGATTCCATACAAGACATACAAAATTTGCAATACTGATATCAAGCTAATTCAAAACCCATATTTTAGGCCTCATGGGGTTAAAATCAATAGACTATTGGCACTGCCACCATTGTTGAAGAAATCAATGAGCCTCTTTCTATTCAACCAATCAAGTACTAATTTACTCCATTGAGGGATTTTCATAAGTTTCTAAACAAAAAGAAGGCTACAATTGATCATTACAGTTAAACTCTTTAATTGTAGTACACATAAATGTTGGTGCTATTCTAACATTTTCATATGTCCTTACTGTTGTATTGCAAGAATATCATGTTGCAACAACAAACACTTTAAAAGGAATTATACATGTGTAGAAATTTCTGATCATCAATAACAGGCACACAATATCTATGAAGTTTCATTTGATAAATTATTTGCCTATTATATATAAAAAAATTCTTGCATACATGATCCTTTCATTATCATCATTTTTTTTTTTATATATCTTTTTCAGCATGCAAGCATCATGTATTTAACTGTGGAATGAATTCATTGACAACCAAGGAAGTGTTCTTATATCTGAAGTGACTAACTTCCCAGTTATCATTGGGTGTAAACTACGTGTTAATTTCTTCAATGATAATTTCATTTTATGTACCATAACTGGCCTGCTACTTTAAACTTTTTTTAAAATCTGATTATAAGAAAATATTGAGTTCTATTGAAAAGCAGGATGTGAAGTCTCAACAATGCTGACATCTATTCTTCTGGTTGATCCTCAAATCGAAGAAGCCTTGAAGCTAAAAAAATGGGTATTCATAGTTTTTTGCTTTTACAAAAAATCAAATGGAATGTTATACAATTTTATTTTCATCTACCTATAATTTATTTTTTTTAAAATTATATTACAGGGTTCAAAGGAATAGAAGAATTTCTAAAAAATCATGAAAATGTAGAGAATCTTGGCTACCTATTTCAGGGGAAGACGAAGTGATAGAAGTTTCACATATTCTTGCTGATTCTAAGGTAATAATATGTCCTAATATGCCATATATATGGAATTAAGAATTAATTTTAGATAATTGTTGTATTTATAGTGCTTTGGTCAGAGCCAAAATAAGCTTTAAAGAAATTGCTCAAAAATTCTATTACATAGCAGGCCTAAAGTGCAATCATTCAACTTCTGCAATCAATGGATATGAATTCATTTACAATGGTTGTGGAACACTTCAGCATGCTCAGCCAAGGTTATTTACTTTTAGGGCAAATGACAAAACCCCTCTTATGGTTTACTCACTGTGACAGTTATCCCCTTATACTTTCAAAATATCATGTTACCTCCTTATGTTTTGGGATTAAAGTGTCAGTTGGATGAAAAAAATTAACACTAACAGAGGTTGAAATTCACTCTCCCCACCTTGCGAGTACAACTGAAAATAAGCTGAGTCCAAATTTTCCCTTGACAAAAATATCCTTGTCCCTTCGAAATACACCCCCGAGTACCAAATTCCCAGCACCACCACCTCCGTTCAACTTCTTCATCGCCAAACATGAAAAAATTACCAAATATTCTAACATTAATTACTTGACATTTTTTTAATTAAAGATTCAACTAGCCGCCTTCGTAAATCAAACTATTTAAAGATAAGTATCACGAGCTCGTCATCACCATGTGGGTCTTCTTCTCCGCCTTTCACCAATCTAAGCTCGTCACCACCCCTCCTCTCAACTCCACCAAAGTCTAACTTGAAGAAATGACCACAGATCCAAATCATAGAATTCACAATGAATTAATTACCTTAACCTTTTTTATTTTTATAAAGTCTCAATTATCCTAGTGGCTAAATCCCCAAAATTCACATCTCATTGCTGGATTCTCTCATGCTGGTATTGTTCGACTTGGTGGCTCAATCTGATTATGAGCTATCCAGTTTATAGAGTTGATTTAATGATGTGCATCGGCATAGGAGATGGTGTCGCTCCGACAAATTATAGTTAATGAGGGAAAACTGATGGTTGGAGTTCCGCTTTTGGGTTTGAGCTTTAAATTACTTGACACGAGGTTAATTTAGTCATGTCATACCCCCACTGTTACTGTTAATTTTTTTCATCCAATTGACACTTTGGTCCAAAAGCATAAGGAAATAATGTGGTATTTTAAAAACACAAGGAGATAACTATCATTAGAGATAAACCACAATGGGGTATGTATCATTTGCCCTTACTTTTATATTAAATGAATGAAGCACCACTCATTATATGTGTTTACAACTAAAAAACATCTATAAAACTAAACTATTGACTTCAATAATAAACATACACACTTTCTCCTAAATTTCGTAGATGTCATCTTCGCATCAACTTGAATGATTGTAGTGGTGGAATTACAGCTACCTTATTTGGTGATCTTGCTGAAAAGTTTATGGGGCTAACTGCAAAGCAATGCATGGAAGGACCAAATGAGGTTAGTAACTATTATATTATGAATAGTTAAGGACTTTTAAAAAAATATTTTGGGACATTTTATTACTGAAAATTTGCTAAAACAATTCTCAATGTGTTTCAAAGGATCATATGAAAAAACTTCATCAAGCTCAAGTAAAAAAAAAAATTGGTGCAACTGGAACGCTCTAAGATGAGGGAGAGAGATACCCAAGTGAAATGCCCTGTTTGGCAAGTTTCTCAAAACCATGTTTTGAGAAAAGTTTGAATTTTATAATAATTTTTCATCATTTTTAATACACCTTTTTACATTTTTCAATACACTTTTTTACATTCCCAATACAATTTTAATATTAAAAATCAAAATAATCTCAAAACCTTGTTTTGAAAATCATACCAAACAGGCGGCATGTTATTTGCAGGTACCATTTTACTAAACACAGGATACTTTTTAAAATTTTAAGTGGTGAAAAGACAAATATACCCTTGATAGTTTCTAACTTTAAAAAAAAAATTTACCCAACTTTTTTAAATCTAGGAAAATCGCCTGGTATGGGCGATTTTCCCTAAAAAAAATCGATTTTCGAAAATTTAGTGGTCGTCTGCTGGAAAAACTATTTTCCGACGAATGACCGGGAAAACCTGAAAAGAACGCCGTCTTGTGGCGTTTTTTTTAGGGAAAATCGCCACAGGACACCGATTTTCTCTGGGAAAATCGCCCATACCAGGCGATTTTATCTGGGAAAATCGCCCATACCAGGCGATTTTCCTAGATTTAAAAAAGTTGGGTAATTTTTTTATAAAGTTAGAAACTATAAAGGGCAAAAATATAAATTCACGTATAAAAATTTTAAAAAGTGGCCTATGAATAGTAAAAGGTGGCCTGCTGATAACAATTCCGTTTTCTTTTAGGAAGAAAAAAAATCCAGAGAAAAGTCTCCCTTATCTGTAGGTGAAACTTCTGCATCAAATTGGAATGATGATGTAATGTAGCAAACCGTTACATCATGTGAACCCATCGAAACAATTGCACCAGTTGAAGCTGTTCCAGTCATCACACCGACACACCCTATTCGAGCCATTTCCCATGCTGAAGCTTTTCAAATGCAAAGTCCAGATATGAATTCACCTGAGCCACATCCAATTGATACTTCTCACGATATTTTAGGTTAGATATAATCAATTTTTTAAAAAAATTAAATTGATTTTTATTCATATATTATATTGAAGTAAATTTCAGCATATTTAATTTATGCTTTTTTTCTTCAATAGAAAGGCAGTTTCAAGACGTGCGCAAGTGCGTAAAAATCTACTCGCAGACTTTGAAGAGGATGTTGAAAAGAATGATCTTCCAGTGGTTGAGAAAAAAGGCAGAAAGAAACCAAAAACTGCATTATATATTAAAATTAGGAAAATGCTAGAGTCAAGTCATTAAAATTGACTTGTTGTTAAGTCGATTTGATTTGAACCATTAGATCAATAATCAATGGTTGAAAGTAAATAAGGTGTCAATAAGGTTTAATGGGTCATAGATGTAGGGAATAATAACCAACATAATTGGTAACCGATTACTTGATATCCTAAATGGTAACCAATTACTTGATATCCACTTAATTTGGAATGTAAAATCACACGTGAAAAAAATAAATAAATAAAAACTGAAATATTTTTTGTATTAATTATCGTTACTTAAGCTACAGCATTGGTATAACTGTCCTCAATTTAGAAAAAAAAACACCTCAATTTGAGCTATTGCTATAGCCATGACAAAGATATAACCAAAAAGTCATATCTATACAATACCTTTAAGCCATGGCATTGTATTAAAGTTATAGATATATATATTTTTAAATATGCATAAACATATTGAAAAAAATTCGAGCCAGTACCGTAACGTAAAGCGGTGAAATTTATGATACTGTGCCCATATTACTTAAAATATTTTTTTTATTTTCCTAGTTATTACACCCTGGATATTCTCAATTAACATCCCACTAGTTGATCAGTATATACACATTATTTTAATTTACTAATATCATTTTTTTCCAATATATGGGTGGGGTACGATAGTTGTTAATTTGTTGGGATATATTATGCACGAAAACATGGTACAATTGCATTTCATGTACGGTAAAATGCCCAACTTAATTATAAAAAAATATTTTTTGTCCATAATATATATATATATGGTGATAATTAAACCCCAAGGATAATAAATTAAACCATAACATGTGAGGTTTATAGAAAATTGTAACTTTCAAGCAATAGTTTTAAATTGAGGCACATTATTTTAAATTGAGGCACAACGGTTTTATGTGGCGTATTTTGCCGATATTAATTTTAAAAAATATTTTATTTTATTTTCCTAATTATTTTCGAGCAATTATTACATCCGGGATATTCTAAATTGAACATCCCATTACTCAATCGATCGATATATGCACATTATTGCATTTCATAATGTACCCCGACAAATAACTACTGTACCCCATCCTATAAATATAAGGAGACATTGATATTTGTAAATTAAAATATCGTGCGTATACCGATTGAATTGGGGTACAATTGCATTTCATATAGGGTACAATGGGCAAACTAAGTGGAAAAATTATTTTTTGAGCCAAAAAATATATATGACGATAATTAACCTCCTGAATTGGTAAATTAAACCGTAGTATATGAGGTTCTATAGAAAATTTTGAGTTTCAAACTAAAAATTTTGGGCGGGGTACAATAGTTTTTCATTTGGGCGCATCATTTTTAATATTTGGGTACAATGATTTTATGTGGTGTATTGTGCCCATATTAATTAAAAATATATTTATTTATTTTCTTCATTATTCTCTAACAATTATAACACCCGAGATCCCAATATTCGATCGGTATATACACAATATTTGAATTTGCTAATATAAATTTATCCTCTTATATATTGGGCAGAGTACAATACTTGTTTTTTGGGGGTACAATATGCTCAAAAGTAGGGTACACCGCTCAAAGTATTTATAAAAAAATATTTTTATTTGTCCCAAATATATTTCGAGCGATAATTAACACCAGGGGATGGTAAATTTAACTGTAATATATGAGGTTCTATAGAAAATTGTAAGTTTCAAACGTAGTATTTTGGGTGGGGTACAATTAGTTTTAATTGAGGAACATTATTTTCTGTATTTGGATATATTGGTTTTATGTGGTGTATTGTGCCCATATTAATTTTTTTAAAATTATATTTATTTATTTTCATAATTATTTTTTGAACAATTATAACACCGAGATGTCCTAAATTAAAAAAAATTCTGATTACTCGATCGGTTTATATTCAAACTAATTTAATTTACTAATATCAATTTTTCTCAATATATATTGGACGGGGTACAATAGTTGTTTGTTGGGCATATCGGGCAAAAGTTTAGGGTACCATTGCATTTTATATATGGTACAATATGCCTAAAGTAATTGTAAACATTATTTTTTGGGCCAAAATATATTTATGGCAATAATTAACCCCCGGGATAGTAAATTAGACCGTAGTATATGAGGCTGTATAGAAAATTTTAAGTTCCAAACTAAGAATTTTGGGCGGGGTACAATAGTTTTTAATTGGGGCATATCATTTTCAAACTTTGGGTACAATGATTTTATTTGTTGTATTGCGCCCATGTTAATTAAAAATATATATATTTATTTTCTTCATTGTTTTCTAACAATTATAATACTCGAGATATTCTAAATTAAATATCACAATATTTGCTCGGTATACATACAATATTTTAATTTACTAATATCAATTTTTCATTATATATATAATGGACCGGGTATGATAGTTATTTGTTTGGATACATTATGTACAAAAGTAGGGTACAATTACATTTCATGTAGGGTACAATTGTTAAAGTTATTGTGAAAAAAAATATTTTTCTGTCCCAAATATATTTCTCTCGATAAGTAACCCGAGAATAGTAAATTAAACCATAGTATATGAGATTCTATAGACAATTGTAAGTTTAAAACTAAGACTTTTGGGCGGGGTACAACTGTTCTTAATTGAGGCACATCATTTTTAGTTTGGGGTACAATAATTTAATATTGTGTACTCAACCTTTATTACTTAAAAATGTATATATTTATTTTTCTAATTAGTCTCACACAATTATAACACCCAATATGTTCTAAATTAAACATACCGATATTCGATCGGTATATTCACAATATTTTAATATTTTATATCAATTTTTCCTCTTATATATTTGGCCGGGTATAATAGTTGTTTGTTAGTGTACATTATGAACTAAAGTAGGGTACAATTGCATTTCATATAGGGTACAATGGTCAAAGTTATTGTGAAAAAATATTTTTCTGTCCCGAATATATTTCTCGCCATAAGTAACTTGGGGGAAGCTAAATTAAATCGTAGTATATGAGGTTCTATATAAAATCATAAGTTTAAAACTCGAAATTTTGGGGGAGGTACAATAGTTTTTAATTTCGGATCATTTTCATTATTGGGATACAATAATTTTATATGGTGTACTCAGCCTATATTCACTAAAAGTGTATATATATATATATATTCTTAATTATTTTCAAAAAATTATAACACCCTAAATGTTCTAAATTAAACATCCCAATATTCGATCGGTGTATACATAATATTTTAATTTACTAATATAAATTTTTCTCTTATATATTAGGCGGGGTACAATAGTAGTTTGTTGGGGTATATTATGCTCAAAAGTGGGGTACAATTGCATTTCATATGGGGTACACTGCTCAAAATAATTATAAAAAAATATTTTATTTTGTCCCAAATATATTTTGAGTAGTACTTAAGCTGGGGATGATAAATTTAACCGTAATATATGAGATTCTATAGAAAATTATAAGTTTCTAACTTAGAATTATTAGCGGGGTACAGTTATTTTTAATTGAGGTACATCATTTTCAGTATTGGGGTACACTGGTTTTATATGGTGTATTGTGTCCATATTAATTAAAAAATATATTTATTTAATTTCATAATTATTTTTTGAATAATTATAACACCGAGATGTGCTAAATTAAAAAAAATCATTACTCGATCGGTATATATATATATATATATATATATACTCGATCGGTATATATACAAACTAATTTAATTTACTAATATCATTTTTCTTCAGTACATATTGGACGGGGTACAATAGTTGTTTGTTGAGAATTTCGTGCAAAAATTTGGTGTACAATTGCATTTCATAAAGGTACAATGCCAAGAGTAATTGTAAACATTATTTTTCGGGCCAAACTATATTTATGACAATAATTAAACCCCGGGGAAGGTAAACCTTAGTATATGAGGTTCTATAGAAAATTTTCAGTTTCAAACTAAGAATTTTGAGAGGGATATAATTGTTTTTAATTGAGACACGTCATTTTCAATATTTGGGGACAATGATTTTACATGTTGTATTGTTTCCTAATTAATTAAAAAATATTTATTTATTTTTCTAATTATTTTCAAACAATTATAACACCTGAAATGTCCTAAATTAAACATCCTAATATTCGATGGATATATACACAATATTTTAATTTACTACTATAAATTTTTCCTCTCGTACATTGGGCTGGGTACAATAGTTGTTTGTTGGGGTACATTATGTACAAAAATAATGTACAATTACATTTCATATATGGTACAATGCTCAAAGTAATTGTAAATAAAATATTTTTTCTGTCCCAAATATATTTCTCTAGATAATTAACATGGGGTATGATAAATTAAGCCGTAATCTATAGAAAAATGTAAGTTTCAAAGTATTGGGCAGGGTACAATTATTTTTAATAAACTTTTATATGTTAAAATACTTTATCATTTTTTTTTAGGCACAAATATATACTTGTTGTAGGTGTAAATATAACTTGTTACCAAATATAAAATTTAAAAAAAGAATAATAACTTGCTACATATTATTATAACCTGCTATAGTAGGTTACATGTACTTAATGCAATAATTGTGTATGGTGCACATCATGTAACGATGACTTAATGGCAAGTTAATACTAAATGACTTGACTATAGCATTTCCCTTAAAATTATATATCTATAGTAAGCTGATGATATTAATCTACTATTTTGCCTAAGATGCAACAAGTAGTTACTTTTGCTGATTATAGTCTTGTTCTTAAAAAATGAAGAGATCTCTTGTATGAAGAACCTTTTCATTCTACCTTTTTTCACGATGAAGAAGCTTTTGTAACCTATGCTAAATTAGACTCTAAGTACGGATATCAGCAAGTATTTTCTCTGGGAATTTCTTATGATTATGTGCATTAATGGTATTTATTGCAATATTAATCCTGATTTTATAAGTTGACTGTTCAACCTTTACGGTGTATCCTTTTTTTTTTTTTTAACATTAACCATTTTGATTAATCCGAAGTACAACGCAAAATAAAAATACTAAAGTGATACATATATATTAAATTTATTAAAAAATCATTTTAAGGGAAAAAAAAAAAGAAGCAAAAGTTCAAGAAATTATGTATTACGAAAAGACTGATAGACATATAGCGTAGCAGATGGTAATAATAAGCTTTCCTTTTCGAGACTTCTGTCAGAAAGCAAATTATCTCAATTAGATTTACTAGAAGATTTCTGATGATATTCAATACACTAATTTCTAGCAATAATATAACCTAAAACTTTTATTCCTGACAAACAATTGTATAAGCAATCTTTTTGAACGATTTCTTTCCAAATCTAGCCTATCATCATAACCATAAAATCTCTCCAGAGTTTTTCACATGCATGCACGTTCCTTTTTACTGAAATAGATACTTCTTGTTCATCTATAAATCTCCTTCTTCCTGAAAACATCCCACAAGCATTATAACTCTACAAAAGTTCTTCAAAAAGAAGGAAAAAAACAGTCTTACATAAATAGAAAAAAAAATAACAAATCATTAATCTTATAAGAAACTCCCAGATACGTATGCAAAATACATAAACTTTCAATTTCCACCAAGGGTTGATGTAGAAACTGTCCATGGTATTGTACCTTGTGATGTTATCGCCATTTTTGAAGGGGTGCAAATCGAAGCTGAGTAGGTTTGTGGACTACTTGGAATCGAAAGTGGGGAACACCAACAGTTGGACGCAACAACCACAGGCATTCTCTAGGGTAGAGGTTTTGAAATCCCAATTATCAATATCAACCTAAGATGAAGGGATGAATTAGGTTATTGACCCTTTAAAAATATTTCTTCTACAAATAAAAACTTTGAAAAACTTTTTTCAAAGACAAGTTTTAAAACACTTTAAGACTAGATGTCTAGATGAAGTGTGTGATTGATGATTTGTAAAACATGAAAGCAACTAAACAACCAAAGCAAGTACCCGCCAAATTTGTAGTGGTTCGGATTCCGCTCTAATCCTACTCCACTCCCCAAGTTCTACATGAGATTTCTTGTCAACTAGGAAACACTTAAAGAAGTGTTTCAATCCCTTACAATTTCTCAAAATTAATCTCTTAATCTCAAGACTTTTCCATTGCCTAATCTAACTCTAGACTAGGACTACCTTGCTTAATCTAGCTCTAGATTAAGATTCTTTGCCTTAGTCTAGCAATTGGATTTTTTTGCCCTATCCTCCCTCAAGGATTTGAGGTCTTACTCAAGACTCTTCTTGCCTAGACCAAAGGACTTTTGCTCAATCAACCTCTTGATCAAGACTTTGACAAATGCATATGTTAACTCTAAGCTAGGACTTCTACCCTTTGCCTAATCCAAACTCTTGGATAGATCTTTAACCCAATTGCCTAATTTACCTCAAGCAAGGACTTGTACAATTGCCCAAACTCAACCTCTTGAGTTGGGTCTCTCCTTCTCTTCTTGCTTCCCCTTTCTTCTTTCCTAACTCTTACTCAAGAGCTTAGGACTTTGCCTAATACAAGTTTTCTACACTCAAACTCTTGAGTTAGGACTTTTCTAAATGTGTTTACAAAGGTGAAATCTCCACAATGGATTTTACAATGACATACAACAATTGGGCACAAATGCCTCTTTCTAATCCTACCTTAACAAGCTAATTTAACACGAGAATGAGTGAAATGAAGCTTCAGAATGTTGCTTAAGTGTAGGAGACTTGAAAGGGGTGATTAATCATCTTTTGCAGCTTGGGGATACTTATAGAAGTGGCCAAATAGCTTGCAATGGCTCTTAATGGCTAGTTGAAAGTTGTCAGGAAAAAAGCACATCGGAGAAGCATGGAAAATCGCAGGCCAAATCGCAGCTCTCACAAACTTGTCGTTTTTGTGTCTAACGACTAGTCTGTGTGATTAGCCGTTCGAGTCGCATGATAACTCGTATGTTGTGCTTCGACGTCGAGAGGCTGTCGAGGTCGAGTTCGTATCTTCAAATAAATTTTGAATCTTCAATTGATTTCCAACCCAAGAGCTTGACTGTTGTCGAGTACTTGTCGACATGTTCGAGTTTGAATATTTCTGGGCAAGCTTCGAGCTCGAAAGGGTGTTGAGACCCGACTTCGAAGCTGTTCTTGAATTCAGATCCTCGTGCGAGTTTCTGTCCGACTCAGACAAGAACTCGTACGGCTTCTTTCTTCTTGCCATTTTTATCTTTCTTTAATTTCTCAACTGACCACCATGCGATATGTTGTCCGACTCGGACACGTTCTCGGATACTTTGTTTTCAAGCTTTGGTCCGGTTCTCTTTTCTTTGCTTTGGCGACTGCCGGTTGTGCAAGTTTGTACGTGACTCGTACTCATTCTCGCATATTGCTCTGCTACATTTTTTCTACAAATAACTTCAAGTGCAAAGCATTAACCAAAATCATATATTTGTTAACTTATCATCAAAACTAAGATTAAGACCATAGGTCTAACAGGTTTTCTGTGAGGACCAAGAATTTCGGACTAGGATTTCAAAACGAATAAAGGGTAAAATAGACCTTTGCTTGCTTTTTAATTGCATAACATGAATGGTGAAAATTCATGTATTGATTGATTTCTTGATTCATGGATTGATTGCTTGATTAATTGATCGATAGCTTAATTAATTGATCGATTGAATACTTGATTGATTGAATGATTGAGAGTTAAAGATAGAAATTGTCCTAAAATAACATAAGGAAAGTAGGAAATAAAAAAGAACGAATCTGGAAAATTGCGTCGGGCGATTTACTATCCGAGTAGGATGGGTACTCGAACAAAACAAAATGGGAAACGAAATCTCCAATTAAGGAATTGGAAATCAAGATCAATCCGATAGAAGGAAACTACCAGATTTACACCTACCTTGATTATTGAAGATTCTGATTCATCTATACCGTAAAGGTTTCCTGTAAATACAATCTTAATTCATGAACAAAGCTTGAACACTTAAATTAAAAGTTAGAAAAATAAAGAAGGGTTCATGAGAGATGCTCGAAGCGCTGCCGCTGTGAGCCGCTGCCGCATCGTCACCTTCGTTGAAGTCCTGTGAGTTTGTGTAATCGTAGGACTTCACGGGGAGTGCTGAGAGTGATCCCAAAGTAGGATGAATATAAAAAAGGTGGAAAAAAAAAGGGGATGCTTTTTGTTATGTGGAAAAAAATAGGGTAATTGCATTTGCATAATGCAACTTTACAACTTAAGTTGCATTCCGCAAATGCAACTCTGTATTTTCACTTCTTAATTATTTTTATATGCAAGATATTGATTTAAAATACTGGAATTGCATTCTACAAATGCAACTTTGAATTTTTATTTTATTTTTATTTTTTAAAAATTGAATCTTGCTGTCAAAATTGACGGAAGTTTACAGAACATTAGCTATTAGTTTTAAAGGTTGGAGTTGCATTTGGCAAATGCAACTTTGGAAATTTTAGTTTTTTGCTAGTTATTATTTTTAAAGGCTGGAGTTGCATTTGGCAAATGCAACTTTCGAAATTTTTGTTTTTTAAATTTAATTTTGCCGTCAAAATTGAGGGAAATGCATGAGGGGTTTTTTGAGGAAAGCGCTTGCATTTGACAAATGCAAGTTTCATAGTCTATGTTTTAAAATCATTTTAAAAAATGTTCAAAAATTTATACATATATAATTTTATTATTGTAAATATAAAATATTGTAGCAAGAAATGACAAAATTGTATCTAGTATTTTTTTCCTTCTCACTACTCAATTTAAAAATATTTATCTCGCATTTGAAATTCTTAATTTAACTTTTTATAGGAAAATTAAAGTATTAGATGGAGGTTTAGGGTTTTAGTAGGGTCTTATAAATATTTAACAATATTAAATGGGTACTCGATATTTTTTGATAGCCATGGCAACTATACATTGTTCACCTAGGAGAATATAGGTTTATATTCGAGAAAGAACATAGAGTATTACAAAGGAAAAAAAAAAAAAAAACTGTTGGTGTTCAAAAAAAAAACAATAAAGGAAAGTAAAATTAATAAGTTTTAACTTTTTGCAAGGCGAGTAATATTTGATAAGGCTAGTAAATTAATAATTCTTAAATTTTTTATTAGTAGCATCCATATCCTTACTTGCTCGTTTCCTTCAAATCTCTATTTCTTTGTCATATGACTAATGTCTTTATAACTATAAACTGGGGTCTAACATTTGTATCACGCATCTATTTTAGAAGATTATCATGATGAAAATACGATATTCTACTATTTTCAAATGCCTATCATTCCGACGACTACATATTTGGTAGGGATAAAGATCCCAATTAAGAAGGTGATGATAAACAAATAGATGAAGTGTACAAACTTTTGAATCATTGTTGCTTCCTTGGATTATTTGATCTATATAGATGTGTTTTTATTTTTTGATTTGTAGTTAATGATGTACTACCCTTATTGAATATTAAGAGAAAATTACACTATATTTTGAAAGTTCTACTATCCCCTATGAACACATTCCATAAACAAAAAACAAAAGCATTAACAAAAATAAAATAAAAACACAATAAAGATGAAACAAAGGAAATCTAAAGTAGACAAAATATAACATTCTCATAAAGTCATCGATTAAGCAATTTACTACCTCTCTTACATTAGTAATTAATTTTTGAACATTGAAAAGATTAGTTGTTTGTCTAACATTCTAAAGAGAAATTAATACATACTAATTAAGATAACAGTGGTTCACTACATAAGATAATTACTTATGACGACCAAGTTTTCCATGTGTTCCACATTGGACTAGTTTAATTGTCCTTTTCGATCTACGCAATCCAACATCAACAGCTGGAGGAGGAGAAGCAGCTCGAGGAGGAGAAGCATCATCACACTCAATATCTTCATCTTTATCTTCCACTTCAACACCATCAACTTCATGCATAGTTCTAGTATCCATATGAATTGGACTCTGAAAGTCAATCAGATGATTTGATGTGGTAAACGTAGGAAAAAATATTGTCTTGTGGTTTGGAACTGTATGTGATGTCAACACATGATGCAAGGGGGTGGTAAACTATTAAGATTATTCTATCTCCAAATCACTACAGTGCGCGGAATCCACATCATTACCATGCACTCTCAAAGGTGGAGAATGCATATCATGATCACGTGTATGATCTGTACATGTAGAATGCTGCTTGGTCCTTCTTCCACCACGATGACCACTGGAAATAACTGGTGGTCTCTGAATCATACTATTATCAACAATCGATGCTGCAATGTTTTGTGGCCTAGGTGTAGGTTTAATATCTAAACGGTGTGCTTCTCGAACAACTTGCAAGGAAATGCTGGCCAAATCTTGTATCTCAACAAATCGAGTCGTATCTTCTGACCCAATATGAGCCAAATGATTTAAAGACAAGTGATAAATTCGTGAGACCACGTCCATCTGTAAGCATTACAAAGTAATTGTAAATTAAACGAATGTTATCAAAAGAATTAAATTAAAATTAGTGCACGCCGATGAAAGATAAGAATACTAAATACTCAGCCATTGATTCGCTACCCTGAAAGCCTTCAGAAGGTGTTTCCTCCCGACTAGGATTGGAAATATGGATTACTGTGCAAGTCTTAAACCAAGTGATGTACTCAAAAGATGGATTAACTGTATCATTTACAGTATCTCCCTGCTCAACTAAATTGTGCCGATTTTCCCACATATGTACATATAGTCGATGTTTCAAAGCCCAATCCTTGTTGCAATTACCTTGACGACCTAACTTATGCCATTCCTTAAATCTATCTAATAAGTTATGCACAGGAATGGGTTGATTCAACCCAAATTGTCTTAAAACACGATTAGGCAAATGAGAACCGACCCGGTGCTTTCATAAGACCCCTCTTATCTTATTATATAAAACCATAGAAATTTCATAAGGCAGTCACAGACAAAATGAAAATACAATCTAAGCAAGACTCAGTACGAAAAATCAAGAGAATTTAGACAAGGGAATGAAAATATTTTAAATTGAATTATGTAGGCATGTTCATAGATGATAAATATGCACACAGAGAACTCTCTAATCTCTATGACAGTCAAACACAAATTAGTCCGAATCTGACCATTTAATCATCAGATTATACTGGAAAGGAAAGGAAAGTAATAGAAAGGAAAGAAAAGGAAAGGAAGTAATAGAAAAGTATTATACCATTTAACCATTTAATCATCATATCATCATTTAAACCCAAATTGCATGGTATAAGTAATAGTTAAAATCAATGAGCAATATGAACATTAAAATTTATGCATACATCCTTGTGTAGGCACTCTCATCTCACAAATTAATGAATTTTCTGATAAGAGTAATTAAGTATAGAAGGCGAAATATGCAAATTTTATTCCAACAAAGGATGGCTAGGATAGAGATTATAATAATAACATATAACAAACTAAAGCATTGGAAGGAGGAAGAATTTTAAGTTCCATGTCTTACATTCAGTACCCCCCACCCCCCAACTACACACAGAGAATAGATGTTTCTTCTTTAACAATCAAAGCAGACACTTCCTCCCTCCCCCCCCCCCCCCCCCCCCCCCCACCCCCCCCAAAAAAAAAAAAAAAAAAACCTTTTGCAACCAAGTAAAAGTCCAACGCATACAGCTACTTGTCTTTATTTATTTTCAATCTTGAAATAACTATGCTCTTAAAACCATGCAATATTTAACAAAAATCATGTTTTGGTGGGAAATGAAACTAAAACAAATAACTTATCTTTCTAGTGAAAGCAAAAGATGGAGAAAAAAAAAAAAAAGAAAATCTCCAAACTACTTTAATAACTACCTCTATACATGATTTTATCATCAAAAATATATTCACTAAAACAAATAAAGTATAAGAAAAGCAAGTCTTGGCTCAAAGTTAAAATTTATTCATTTCATTGTAACTACATCAATTATAAGGTGTGCCTATGAGCTCATAACACTTTTACATCTAAAACTTTATGAGGTCAAATTCAAATAGCATAAATAAGGGTTTAACCATTTAAGAAACAACTTTCTTAAGGAAACAATGAGTATAACATTTTTTCCACAGAATCCACTATGAAGAAACTCATCCACATACTGCTAACATTCAGATTTTTGAAAAAATAAGCTAAGAGAATCGAGGGGTTTTCATGTACTGCATCTCCACTATTTTTTGTGCAATTTTTTTCCCACAGTATTCACTATGAAGATTTCCCACAGTATTCACTATGAAGAAATGAATCCATATACTGCTAACATTCAGATTGAAAAAATAAGCAAGAGAATCGAGGTAGTGAAGAAGTTAGTATAACTAAAATTTTTGCATCACCCAAACAGAGTATTACCATCCATTATTATCATTTTAATTTACATTAAGTTGTGCAGAAATAAGATACTAGAAGAGGAACTTGGAGATTTAACATAAGCTTTAATCCAGATTCAAAGAGACTAAATGGGAACAGTTTTCATTGACCTATGGAGATTTCATTGACCTATGCATAAAGTTAGGACAACAGTTTTTTAAGCTTCTTGATAGTAAGTAGAGAGAAATATATAAGAGAGACAAAAACAAATAGAAGAATGTAATAGTAGCATTATACCTGTAGTAGTAGTAGATGCTACTTTACAAAATCTTGCTTAGAATTGACGTTAACCAAGAATTGAGAGTTAAGAGGTAGAATCTTCACAATATAACCGAATTCAGCAAAGGCAGTAGTAGCTTCTTTAAAAAAAAAAGAAGAGAATATCAGTATCAATATTGAGCAAACATTGAATAGGACCCTTGGAAAAAAGGAAAAAAAAAAAAAAAAAAAAGCTAAAATAAAAGAGAGTAAAATAGGACATAAAAAAATAAATAATTTGAGAAGTGTAAATATCCCATCGTCAATGCTTTTCTTAACATCAGAATGCATTATATAAGCGGATGCAAGAGTTGAGAATCCATTGAACATAGATGGAATCTCATGATTCAAATGAAAAATTATTTAGTGCTTTACACAAAATGAAATAGGAAAAACTGCATAATTATATGTGAAGGAGTATTTGTTATAATTATGCAATTTACATGTCCTACACTTACAAACCCCACTGGTATGACTTCGCCACAACCACCAAAAGAAAAACTCACTATCACCTCTCTCATATAAAATACATTCACTTACAGCCTATCACAGGCCAAATCATGGCTCCTTAAATTCTACTCAATAATGGTCTATTTCCACTCTCTTGCATCCCAATCTTGTGCAGGATTTAACCATCACACTCCATTAAAATAACGAAAAACTTCCATCACTGATGCAATCCAAGAAATTTGACAGAGCACACTTTATTCCATGGTCATATTAGCTAGGCTAGGTAAGTGGGTTAAACATTTGAGTGCATAAGTTTGCACCTAAACCAACTTGGGTTCATGTAGAAATTATCACACATCATTTACTATATGAGATAGAGTTCTCTTGACTATCAAAATCTCACTTATTTGACCAATATTCATTTACAAGTAAATCTGCATATTGACAAAATGAATTGAACAAAGAAGGCAAAGAATGAAATCTATTGAAGTCCAGGCTACAAAATAATATGGATATTAATGGCAGCAACAAAATACATATACATTTAAGGTATCATTTAGTAGCTCATCCTTTAAATAAACAAAGCTTAGCTAAGCCAAAATTTTCATATAACCTGAAAAATACTTCATGTATGCAACAATGTGTCAATGTTGTCATGACACCATATACAGAAATTAGTCATACGAATTCATACCAAGTCACTGAATGCTGCTTCAATGTTCATATGCACATCTACCCTATTAATCTACAATACAAATTGTCCAATTCAATTAGTATCTCTATAACATCTGAAACATAGAAAAAATTTGTTAGACATCTAATACCATAAGAAGATTGCACCTTTAATACCATATAGAATTAGATGAACAAATTTGTCTTCTAAGTTATAAAAACCCAGAGGCAGAGCTGAGGAACACCTGCGGGAGAGCAGAGAACCACCGGTGAGAGATCGGATAGGTACAGTGGCTGCAATTTGAGAGAGTAGACGGAGTAGAGAAGCAGCGGTAGAGCAGGGCAACGCCGCGGGAGAGTAGCGCAGCTCCTGCAGGACAGAGAAGCGCCGGTATAGCAGAGCAACGAGGAAGAAGCGGCGGAGTAGAGAAGCACCGGTAGAGCAGAGCAACGTAGCGAAAGAGCAGCGTAGCTCCGGCAGCACGGAGAACCACCATGACTTGTCGGTAGTGGAGAGAGTGGTGGGTTGCAATTGAGAATTTTTAGGGCTTTTTTCAAGTGGCTTTGTCTGGTGTATGTTTGCTGGAAGAAGGGGGCAAAAAAAATCGGAAATGTTATTTACAGGCCACATCTTACTAAATGCAGGCCACTTTTTTAAATATTAGAGTGTGAAATGACCGAAAAGCCCCTCCCCCTTATAAAGTTCAAAAATTTTTTACTTTGCCTACACTGCTCCTCCACGTTTTGAGTTCCTCGCTGCTGCTGCGTCAGTCTCCATTACTCGGTGCTGCTTCGGTCTCCATTTTCCTCTCCAATTTCGGCTTCTCCATTTCCGGCCGAATTCTTGGCTTCTCTTCGGTCTCTCCGCATTGTTACGGTAATCTTCTTCGAAGCTTTTCTTTTCGTTGTTTTTCTCCGACCCACCATTATGAATGGTTTTCTCCTTTCCCATTCCCCTCGTAAGTCCTTGCCATTTCACAGAAAGCATGGACCTTTAATATGTGCATGCTTTGATATTTTAAATTTTATTTCAGTTGGCGTTGGTTTGGTTTGCCTTGCAAAAGGGTTCTTTGAATTTTGGCTTTTAGGTGAACAGGTATTCTATTTTTCTTGTTTTATTACTCTTTTCCCCAAACTTCTCGTTGGGCTGCGGCTTTCTTGATAAATTCAGTAATCTCTATGCATAATTGGATGTGTAATTGGTTCCATTTTGTGAAGTGAATGGAAAATGTGTAATTGGTTCCATTTTGTGAAGTGAATGGAAATTTTGGCTTGAAACTTGAACGATTGCATTGTTTTGGTTGCTTAGTAATGTTTTAGTTCATAAGTTGCGTTACCGGCTGTGATGTTAAGAATAGTAGGGAAAATTCCGGCCGAATGCTTCGGGAAAAACGTTCTCCCGGTAAGAACCAGGGAAAACGCTTCCCGGCGGCGTCTGTTCCAGAAACAAACGCCTCCACGAGGCGTTTGTTTCTAGAACAAACGCCTCGTGGAGGCGTTTGTTTCTGGAAAAAACGCCTCGTGAAGGCGTTTGTTCCTGGAACAAACGCCTCGTGCAGGCGTTTGTTCCAGTTATGTTTAATTTTGAAAGTTGTTTACATATAAAATGTTGGTTGTTTATGATTTTCTTGGCGTTTGTTCCAGTTATGTTTAATTTTGAAAGTTGTTTACATATAAAATGTTGGTTGTTTATGATTTTCTTGTAATGCAGATGGGGGACAGATTTAAAGGTAATATATTCCGTCGGACGGGAAAAAGATCCAAGTCCGGTAAGAGTAGTAATCCGGAACCATCCCGGGAGAGTGTTAGTCCGGATAATCAAGAGGCGGAAAATGCCCCGCGTATTCATCCGACGGCATCTGAGCGTTCGAGGAAGGTGGTTGCACGATCGCGTGCATCTTCTGCGACAGTGAATGTCATTGCTCCTATAACTGAAGACTCATTTCAACATTCAGTGTCTGGATATGAGTACATTGGGGCGTCCTTCACAGAACAACCTTTCGCCCCACCATTTTCAGATGTTGAGATGTCCCACGATGATGGTGACGGCGAGGGGGCTTATGGAAGAAGTGATGCTGAAGGGGCAAGCAGCGAACCAAGTAAGAGAGCTGGGAAAGGACTCATGGGCAGTGAGGCTAGGGCAGCGATTGAAGGGTGAAAGGAATATAGGGAGATGGACCATCTGCTAGAAGGTGGTCCTGTAATCCCTGAGTTGCTCTTGAGTTTCAAAGGCCACACTGCCTACCACATCTGGCATGGAGAGGTAATTCTATTATATTGTGCACGTTCAAATGCGATGTTCAATGAATTAGTATTTTTGCTAATTATCTATGCTTCGTTACTTGTGATCCATAATGGAATAATAAAGAAATGTTGCACGGTTTATTTATTAGTTTTTTTTTTACAACTTAAATGCGTTAGGAATTGTATTCTTTGGTTTTAATTCGTTGTTTACATTGTGTAGGAACGGGGGATACTGAAATGTTATAATGGGGCCGATCGATTGAAAAATTGGCCGGCCAATGAAGAGATGATAAAGCTTGTTGAGGGGTCCGGATTAGCCCATTTAGTCCAGTGCATGCATGATGAGTTAGACGCCGCTTTGCTATGTGCGTTTGTGGAGAGGTGGCATCCGGAGACCAACTCCTTCCACTTGCCGTTCGGGGAGATGACAATCACATTGCATGATGTTGCATACATATTGCGCATTCCGCTGGGGGGTAGGCCATTTATGGCAAAACAAAGACTTCACAAATAGTGACGGATGTTGCAGCTGTGTGTGGGGAATGATGAAGTGAAAATGGATAAGCCTGGCTTTGTGAAGTTGACAACCATTGAGGCGAACTGTGCCGGGAGATTTGATAAAGTTAATGCTGCATCGGGTTATTTATTGTGGGTTTTAGGGCTTTCCCTGTTTGTTGACAAGTCTAAAACCCACGTTTCTGCTCAGTATTTAAGTTTCTTGCGCGATATCGAGACAGTAAGTGATTACTCGTGGGGAGCTGCCACATTGGCGTACTTATACTGCCAACTTGGGAAAGCGTCGAGGGCAGAAGGTGCACAGTTTTCTGCTTGTCTGACTTTGCTTCAGGTTTGTCACTTTACATGTTGCTTTCCTTGGCATACTTTGATGTATTTCGTTACAAGATATGTACTGATTGTTCTTCTGTTCATTATTACTAGAGTGGATATATGAATACTTCCCAACATTCAGCCCACCGAAGAAGCGGTCGTGGAATACCGGATTGCCGGCGGCAATGAAATGGCAAGTTGGTACTGGGAAGAAGCGTGTTGCAAAATATGATTTGGAGGCATACAGGAGGGCCCTAGATGCACTGCAGCCGAACGAGGTAATATGTCCATTCTTTGTGATTACGAACAGTTCTTTTATGTTATTGTGCTACATTTGGTGATATATTTCATAAACGGCCAGGTTAATTGGCTCCCATTTGAGCCCAATCCGGCATTGGTCCACAAAATCTCCTTGTATAGGGGCCTTATATATTCCGTTAACGTTGAAGAGCCCTATATGCCGGATCGGGTGTTAAGACAGTTTGGATACGCCCAACAAGTTCCATTTCCTGTCTTCAAACCGAAGGAGTGCTATAGAGGCCCAGAGACAAAGAGGTATGTCTGCAAATACGTTGCGGATCTAAGTGGTTGGGAAATCTCGCATACCAGGCTTCTGCGAGACATGAAGAGAGCGGAGTATACTGACGAAGCAAGCGAGGATTACCTTGAGTACTTCCGGTCGCGTTCGCACATCCGCGTCAGTAGTGGTCCTGTCGAGGAATACACTCCTGATCCTACCCAACTGTCCCTCAATGCAGTGAGTTTAAGATGATGTGTTAATTTATTTTATTCATACATATATTTGTCTGTCTTAATAGTTGCTGATTGTGAGCGTCATTTTACTTGTTACAGCGACTTCAGTATTTAGCCTCTCGGGCAGTCTATTTTCATCCAAGGGTTGAACACGCTGTCAACCCTGAGACACATAGGCAGGCTATTGCAGATGTTGCTTATCATTTGGAGGGATTGGAACAACTTGCGCTGCGACCTTCATTTCAGCCTTAGTGCATTGTATTCCTTATGTTTGGATAATATATAATGTGATTTTAGTGTAACTCTGGATGATTGTTTTTTTTTTCACTCCCCAATACAATAGAACTGTCGAATTATTGCCTTTTTTTTGGTTGTGATGTTGATTGAAGTGCAGAAAACAATTTAGTGCTTTATTATGTGTTATGAACAGGGATTCAGTGCTCATATACAGGGGAGACTTTGCCCAAATTTCATACAATTTAAACACAGTAGCACTGTATTATTAAGTAATTTTGCGTTCCCGGATGTAGGTAACATTGTTGGGTTGAAAGCGTCTTTGTTTTATATCAAATCGCACAAGGAATGCCACTGAAAGACAGAAAAACGCCTCACTTAGGCGTTTTTCCTGGATAAAAACGCCTAAGTAAGGCGTTGTTATCCAATATAAACGCCTCTGTCAGGCGTTTTTCCGGAATAAAAACGCCTGACAGAGGCGTTTGTTTTCCATTCAATCGCCTGACTGAGGCGTTGCAATCCATGAAAAACGCCTGACAGAGGCGTTTGTATCCAATGAAAGCGCCTAAGGTAGGCGATTTTCGTGGATTTAAGCGCCTCAGTCAGGCGTTTTTCTCAGAAAAAAACGCCTGACTGAGGCGTTTTTATCTGCTGCCAGCACCTCATTCAACCAAAATGACCACCTGAACAGCAAACCACATTCCCAAACATTTCCACAGTCCACAATCATAAACTATTGCAATAATCAACAACATGACAAATATATTCTAAATATACAATACATCTATATGTCAATACAAACACAACCGAGGAATGCATAAAGTTGAAATCATAAAGCTAGCTAATCGATAACTATTGTGGGTTCCCTTTCTACATTGCCTAAGCTAGCAACGTACAATCTCTGATATCTATCCAATCGAGGTGTTAACATTTCCTCCAAATCATCCATAAGGTCGTCCTTATAGTGTCTCCACAACACACTGACATGGGGCAACAAGATTTCACCTCTCGTCTCCAAACAAATGAAATGGTTGCTCCGGATATGTCCCATAGTGATATAAGTGGTCGGATAATCACTTACAACGGACTCCCGCAATCGAAGTGGAAGGAATGTGCAAACTCCGCTCCGTAAGTTGCGAATACCCTCTGGTACCTCGTGGCGACAAGTAGTCCAAAAAGATAAGTATCGAACCAGAACGCCTCTGTTGGCGGACTTATGTGGTAATCCAACACTTGAATGGCTTTATAGTACATATCTTCCCCGAGGACGCCAAACCATAATGATGCATACGCGTGAAGTTCATGTAACATCTCCCGCCGAACTTGCGACCAAAGGGATTCGTCACCATGTACGAATGTAGAGATTACCCTGAACCCACAGTGTCCATCCCCCATTACATTTTTATAATCAACGATATAATCGAACACGAACTGTTTAACCAAAGATAGGAGGTTGAAAGGCCAGTTGGATTCGTTAGGAGTCATTCGAATACTCCTGGATGATGACCCACTTGACCTGCTGCGACCTGCACATAGGATTTGAATGCATGAACAATATATGGGACATAATAAATAAGTGAAACAAAAACCAATTGCAAAGGATATGACAACTATATGTACCTCTGCCTCTTGACCTGCCTCTGCCTAGGCCGGCTTCCCTCTCGGCATGCTCGTATCCAGAAAGGTCTCGCTGCGTCGAGTTGTTCCTCGGCCTACCCCTACGTGGCCTTTGAATGGGATCTGCGAGGTCAACAATCTCTGGATGCAAAGTGCTGTGCATGACACCCGCTACTCTATAAATGTCCGCAGTCGAACGCTGCGAGGCTTCCACATACATCTCATGCAGTCGACCTTGTGCTGTCTGCCGTTCCTCATCGCTAGGCATATTCCCCTCATCCAAAGATAGGGTCCTCCAGAAGAGGTCCACATCCAAGGGATCAATAGGTGTGTAATTCCTGGCCATTTCAACCATCTGATGCGCACACGGCAAGCCATAGCTGGTTCGCAGTTCACAACCACACATCTCACTATTCGCCCCATACACTGCACCTCGTTTTTTGTATTCTTGTAACAGCAACAGTATGGCATCTTGCGAAATTCTGCCATTGATCCTACTATACAACATGTAATTGGCTTCACGGATTGTTTTGCTACGGGATGCCTCCATTTTACTACGTATCTCACCCAAATGCAACTTTATCATCTCATTTATAGCCAAAAATATTGTAGGAAATGAACCTCTATCAGTTTTAATGGCGCGCTTCAACATTGCGTGCGCACTCTCTGCCCTGCATTTATGAAAGACGAACAAATGTAATGTTGTACATAAGGGAATAATGTGTAAATGTATCATATATATATATAACTGAAGGCAACAAAATTGAATAGACTCACATGTTGTTTGTGCGCCCTCCATAATGTTTTATCTCTTTAGTCCACACTGAGACAAACTTGGTCCTGTGGGGATCCAACCAAGTATGGTGCAAATAATTAACCACGGACATCCACCGGCCTCTATATTTGGTCTCTATGATCTCCACAGCTTTCGTGAACTTGTCATACGTTAGAGCACTCATAACTCTTCTCCACCGTCCTTCAAACTCATCTAATATTTCTTTGTCCGTACACAGTGAGGGCTTTCTTCCTCACATCTATAGCAATATGCCGTTTACACAGTAGTTGCTTAGACTCGGGAAAAACAACGTGGACAGCTTTCATTAGAGCTGACTCTCTGTCCGTCATAACAACATGGGGATATGTCAATGGATCAAAAAGTTGCCTCAACCTAGTCATAGCCCAGAAGTAAGTTGCATATGTCTCATCCCTCAAGAAAGCAAAGGCAACATGTATGTATTGATCCGTCGGAACATGAGAGACTATCTGAAGCATAGGCATGTCATACCGGTTGGTCTTGTATGTCGTATCCATATACAAAATGTACGGAAACTTACGAAGCATACTAGGAACATCCGCATGGGCGAAGAACACGTTCTCAAGCGCGTTACGCTCATCTTCCGCTGTGTACCAATAGTAGTACCTGTAATCCTGCATCAATTTCAAGAAATACTGTATAGGACTTAAATCTCCCCTCTCTTCTCTTCTAACCTTTGCCGTTTCATTGTAAACCTGCCTGATACGTGTGACATTAGTCGCATTGTCATATCGCAGTTTTGACAGCATCTGCTTTGGAGCCACATTTATCTTCATCATTTCTGCAATTTTCTCCTTTTCCTCGTCATTCAACTGGGACTGCTTATGATGCCAGTTTCTAACCAGGGGTAATTCATGGTTGTGGTGCCCTTTAATGACACTTAGCTTCCAGGTACCCCCACTAATCTCTTTCCCTGATATTTTAAAAGGACAACCAGTCAGCTTGCTACTAGTGTTGTTACGGGATATTTTCCCTTCAACTGGGGGTGCTTTGCTTCTAACTTCCCCCGCTCTATCACAACAAATGTCAACTCTCCATCTTCTCCCTTTGAGAGGCCCCTTCCACTTTTTAGAAGAGGTAATTTTCGTATCAAACCTATGCTCGGCAGCTCTGACTTCAACCCAACCAATCAACTCAGCTCGAGTTGTGAACTCTTCATCAGTCGTAAATACATCCGTGTAATCTAGACAGTTTACCTCATCCAAAACGTTCGGAGCCTGTCAAGCAAACCAGTATGATATTAGAAATTCCCGCAGTCGATGAAAAAATAGAGGAAGGCCATTTCAGGGACACAATCGCCTCCTAGGGGCCTTTTTTTCCAATATAATCGCCTCTTCCTGGCGATTATATTGGAAAAACACGCCCAGGATGGGCGACTGTTTCCAGAATAATCGCCTGAGAGGGGCGCGTTTTTTGGAAAAAAAGGCCAAAGGCCACCTTTTTTTTAAAAAAAATCGCCTACCAGTGGCGTTTTTCTATAAAAAAAACGCCCAACACTGGCGAGTTTTTTCAATAAAATCGCCAGAGTTGGGCGTGTTTTTCCCCGAAAATTGGTGGCCTTGGGCGATTGTATCAGAAACAAACGCCCAGTACAGGCGTTGTTTCTGATACAAGCGCCCAAGGCGGGCGATTCGCACCCAGTGACCCAAAACCATGAAAAAGGTGCTACCTTTAATCCATACAAATTGTAATGTCATACGTACCGTGTAATATGTAACTTCATTTGTATTTTCCGCCATGAAACTCAAGCAATGGAGAAGAAATGGATCTTCAATGAATGTATGGATGTAGGAGGAATGTATGGATGTTAGAAATGGAGAAATGGAGGAATGTAGGAGAAACGGAGAAGAAATGTATTGTGGATCTTCAATGTTTATTGAAAATGGGTAGGTAAAAATTTTTTCACCATGGTAAGTACCAAGGGTATTACCGTCTTTTCACCAAAATTTTAAAAAGTGTCCTGTGTTTAGTAAAATGGTACCTGTAAATAACATGCCCCAAAAAAATTTCTCGAACATTGCATTTGGAGAATGCAATGTTTTACTTCCGTGAAATCGTTTCCGTCAATTAAACCAAAATATTTTTTTTTTTGATAATTGCATTTTCAGTGTTTACTTCAGTGAAATCGTTTCCGTCAATTAAACCAAAAAAAAAAATTTGATAATTGCATTTTCAAAATGCAAGTTTTCCATTTTAAAAATTTATCCAACAAATAAATTATTAAGAAGTGAAAATACAAAGTTGCATTTGTTGAATGCAATTTCATTTATGAAGTTGCATTCTGCAAATGCAATTACCCTATTTTTTTCCACACAACGAAAATCATCCCATTTTTTTCCACCCTTTCATTTCCATCACACTTTGGGATTTTTCTCGGTGAGTGTTAGTTTGTAATTTGAATCAAAATCGGAAAACAAAAGCATGAATGTTAAGAAAACTTAAAAGAAGAAGTAAGCTAATGTTTGCATGAAAGAATCCGTAAAAAAGCATGTTTTAGGATGTTAACGTCTCCCTTCTATGCTAAAACACTTAGGATTGTTGCCTCTAATGTTTAAACAAACCGTAATGATTAAATCGAAGATCGAAATCTATAAATTATGCATGTTTAGAAACAGTGTTCCGATCCTAGTTCGGAGTGAGATTTGATCTCGTTAAAGTAATCGTTTTTATGAAATTAATGCTTCTAGATCTTGTATGTGTGTTAGGCTTTAGATCCATGTCTTTAGATTGGTCTAAAACAATTTGGAATCGTATTAAAAATAGCCCAAAAAGTAATAGCTTGAACCAGAAGTTTCTAGAAAATTGTCCTGTCGTACGAGTTAGAGTCCGAGTCGGACAGGTTACCGCACAGACCCAAAATCGACTTTTCTGAAACTTTAAAACCTAAAACCCGAAGAACATGAAAAACACGAAAACCTAGGTGCGAGGAACCGTACTAGTCGTACGTGAACTCAAACAGTCTCCAGAACAAAATTTTCACCTTATTTTCAGAAATTGATTTTATGCCCAAAAGTTTACCTTATTCCAACAGAAATTGATTTTATGCCCAAAAGTTTACCTTATTCCAAAAGTAACCCAAAAGTATTTAGAAAACTTAACCTTTGACCTTGACCTTTGACCCTTAACCATAGTTGACCTAAAGTCAAAGTTAAACATAGTGACCTAAAGTCAAAGTCATACATAATTGACCTTAAGTCAAAGTTAAACATAGTTGACCTAAGTCAAAGTTAAACCTAGTTGACAGAAAATGTAAAGTCAACCTTCGAAGTCAAACGTAGTAACTTATCTTAGAACGCTCGTCTTGCTGGAGTTGACCGTTGACCGATAAGTGACCCCGTTAACTGTTGACGTACTCACGCTTTGAGAAAAGTGAGAGATTTACTCGATATATACATAAATGTTTAATTGAACTATATACATACATACATATATATATATATATAGTATGAATGTAACTATACATTGATTGTTGGATTAAAGTAAGATGTTGTCCACACCTCAGTCGCATGTAAATTGACTTGATTGCTTGATTTGCTACAATTGAAATGTATGCCATGATTGATTGCTTGACTTGATCTATACATGAGATGTATACCTTGAATTGTTTACTTGCTTAATATGACTACAAGTATGTACGGCACTTTGATTGATGATTAATCGCATGACATGATTGATTGTACACTATAGAGAAGCATGATGTACTTCTAAGTGTAATATGAGATGCATGAATTATATACAATGATTAGGTTATTTAGACGCATATCACATGACTAGGACTCATGCTTGAGATGCCATGTTTGCATGATAAAAGATAAGGTATGAGACCTTTAGCTCGAAAAGACTTAGTGTGTCTAAGTCTTAATAGATTGTTTGGTAGTCACCACTCGGGTGTTAATGCTTGGAGGTGAAGTCGTGTCGCAGTTAGTCGACGTATCCCTAAAGGGGCAACTAATGGTTGCATGTATATTACCGCGATCCAAAACCCCTTGCCGCCGAGCACTCTGGTTAGCATGGGTACTATTGTCGCTTGGGTCTAGAAGTGTTTGCAAACTACCTAAACTCGCTAGATTGTCCAGAATTGATTGTCACCTTAGCTTTAGATGAGAAAGCTATACATAAATCAACTTGATTAAAAACTTAAGGGTTAAATGCTATATTGATTGTTGCATATGGTTAATATGATTCTATGATGCCATGCATATCTCTGCTGTGTGATTATAGAGATGCCTGATTGATTGATCGTTTATGCATTTATGTATAAATTGTACTTGATATGAATTGTATGAATATTGATGCATATACTGTAATTCCATGTATATATGACCGCTTTGATATTGAGACCTTTTTTCAAAGTACCACGGTGGGAATTTCAATAAAAACTGAGGTTTCTCACTAAGCTTGTGAAGCTCACCCCTTTCATTAACCTATTTTTGTAGGTGCTTAATTAGGTATGAATGATTGTTCGCTATATGTGAGGCTGACTTTCGCTGCAGCAGTGCTGAGCATTTTATCTTGTAATAAGTAATCATAGACAATGGTTTATTTTGGATTAAGGGATAATCTGGTTGATGACTGTCCCGAAGAATGTTTTAAGCTTTCGCACTGGACAAGTTTACTTTTAAGGGTGAATTGAAAATTTGGTTACCTTACTTTGAGTTTGTTAACTTTTTAGTCACCTTACTTTTTTTTATTATTTTTTTACTCACCTTACTTTTATTTTTGTTCTTTCGTTAAGTCACTAACTGACCCTTTTTTTAGGCGCATTTTTGTCTTTAGGCCCATTAACTAACCAAGCCATCTTCTTCCTTCTTCTTTTTTCCTCCCAGTCGGCCCCCTCTCTTCCTCCCTCCACCCCCAACCCATCTTCCCATTCGGCCATTAACTAACCAAGCCATCTTCTTCCTTCTTCTTTTTTTTTTTTCTCCCAGTTGGCCCCCTCTCTTCCTTCCTCCACCCCCAGCCCATCTTCCCAGTCGGCCCTACACCATGGATTCTGCAGATGAATACCTCTAAATTAAAAAATCCCCTGATTTATACTTTCTTTCCTGGGTTTGCTTTCCTTTACTGCGAAGTGTTTCACTCGACTAACTCCACGGTTGCCCTCTTCCCCAGCTGCTCACCAATCTCCTCTATAAAGCATATTTTATTGAAAAATTGAGTGAAAGGGCTATTCAATAAGATGGCCCGATGGCGGTGGAACTGCAGCAGCGATGGCCCGCCAACGGCGGATCTGCAACAGCAACAGCACGATGTATCTAACGACGATTTTTGAATTTGAGGCTAGAATAATAAAAAAGCTTGCTTCAATTAGTCAATTTACTTAGTTGAACAAGGAAATCCTCATTACGGGTTCTGGCTTGTTGAGGTTTTGGTTTCGCGGCAGTAAATTAGTTGATTTGTGTACTTGGGAAGTGAGATTGGCTTGGGAAAATGTCCAGCCATGCTTCTTCAGAAGCTGAAATCCAATGTTGAAAAGTTATTTAGGATTGAATTAGAAGTGGAATTAGAAATGTTGACCGAGTGTATCTTGAGCCAAGAAAAAAAAAGAAGAAAACAACAATAATTTCTCCATCTTGAAGCCTATTCTTTTTCTCCAATTAACCACGTCATCTTCTTCTTCCCTTCTTAATCTTGAATCCGATTCTCCATCTTCAATCAAGGAGGAGAAGTTGGCAAGTTTTAGTTTTTTTAAGAATCTATCCTATTGAACATCAGATTTGGATCTTGAATTTGGCGTTGCAGGGAGATTTGGACTGATGTTTAAGCTATGGATCAAGATCAGTGGGTGTCAATGAGTTCAAATTTGGATACAATATCTAGGAATCTTTGATGTTTAAGCTGTGGAATTAATTTTGATTGGAGAAGATGAAGAAATGGGATTTTCTTTGACAACGAAAACACCCAGAAGGGTCAGAAACACCAAGAACTCAACAATAACAAGAAAAACCACCAAAAACAATCGTCTCAAAGAAAAAGAACCCCCCAAAACAATGATTCTGAAAACAACCATAAGAATCTTAAAAAATGCTGATAGAGAGTGCAGATCTAAGAGAATTAACCCATGAAGTTTCCATCATCAAAAGGAAATTGAGTCATTTCAATCCAAAAGCAACCCACAAAGGCGTAAGGATCGATTTTGGTGATTCATGCGGCGACGATGTCACAGTCGCTTGAAGGAGGCCACCAATTTTTGTGGAGCAAATGTAATTGACAGAGAGCAGTGGTCGAACAGATTTGGATTGTCATAATTGATTTATAAAGCTAATTTTTTTTTCGGATTTGTTATTCGCAATGACGATTTTACTATTCGCAGTAACATTTTTATGTGAAATCCCTAAAATGCCCTTAAGACTTAAAAAAAAAATTCATATTAAATAACTCTATAAAAATGTTACTTGCATACCATAAGCTGTATGCTATTGTTTGCCTATTTTCACAATTCACCGTTAGTAATTCATTTTTTATTCACACGAGTATTCAAATATAACTGGCAGACAAGAGGACGATCCATATTACACGGTAAGTAATAACTGTATATAATTTTTTATGTGAAATTTATTTTTTCTTAATAAAATATATCTGTCTGATCTTTGATTTAGACCCGAATCTGCGATTATCCAGCTGATTTTGGCCAAAACTGTAAAATCCAGGCGAGGAGATAGTCTCCTCGCCCGAATTTCGACTGAAAAACCGCTGGTGACCGGCGGTATTTTCGGCTGAAGTACCGCCAGTCTCCGGCGGTAGTGGGAGGGAAAATACCGCCCTGCAAAAGGCTGTATTTTTACCCAGGAGGACCACGGATTACCGGCGGTACTGTCACCAGAAATACCGCCGATGACTGGCATTAGTAGGCGGCGAAACACCGTGCGGGGGGCCGCGGTATTTTTACCCAGGAGGACTGCCGGATATCGGCGGTCCTCTCGCCGGAAATACTGCCGGAGTCGCCGGAGAAACACCGCGCGAGGGGCCGCGGTATTTTTAGGCCGACCACCGCCGACGGCCGGCGGTTTTCCGACCAGAAGTTCCGCCGGAAGCCGGCGGTCTTTTACCGAAAAAGCCGCCAAGGCGGTAGTGTGGTGCGAAAGACCGCCTGTTTTGGCTGTAGTTGTTGGGAAAATACAGCCGGAGGCCGGCGGTATTTTTCAAGCAACTACCGCTGGAATCCGGCCGTCTTTTGCCGTATTCCGGCGGTAGTTTCGGTCTGGTTGTCTGCCTAAAAAACCGCCGGTTGAGTGGTATTTTTACGGCGATGGGCAGTAATTTTTTCGATTTATCGGCCAAAAAGGGCCCGATATCCAGCAGAGGGCGAGATTTACGAAATATCCCCCCTGTGTTATGTAGAATTTTGTCACATTCTCAACTCTTGTAGATGAGATTATTCCAAAATGTAATGGTTCCCGCTAAATTTTGGGTTTTAGTATGCTTACCCTTCATTTTGTATTAACAGGATATCCGTTTGGAGAGGGATAACATATTTTCTGACCACACGGAGGTATTTCAAACTGACGAAGAGTTTAGAAGTAAGGAAGATTTGGTTGCATGGGTCAAAGCTACAACATCTAAAAACAATATGATGGCAAAAATTACATCTTATTCGAAAGCGTTGGGTCTTTTCCTTGCAAGAGGGAGAAAAGAGCGAGTTGAGATAAGGTGCGATAGATCAGGAACAGTTAGAGATAAGCCACCCCTACCTGAAGGGAAGAGCAGGCGGAACAATACCATCAGCAAATTGACAAAATGTCCATTCACCTTGTGGGACGCAAAATTGCTGGGGGAAATTGGAAGTTAGAGATAAAAAATGGTAATCACAATCATGAATTACAGCAAGTTTGAAATTGGCATTCAGCGCACTCACGGCTACATAAGCGGAGAAGAAGAAGGTTGCAGAAATGTCAAGTATTAAATCAGGCCGAAGCATATATTGGCCCAGTTGCAAGAGGATGATCCTCAAAATGTTAGCCACATAAGGCAGGTGTACAATGAAGCAGCAAAAGGTAGAAGGGAGGCGAGGGGAGATATGACAAACATGCAATATTTCTTCAAACTTGTGCACGATCACGAATACTTCTATGCGCACACTGCTGACGATGACAGTAATGCAGTCGGGCACATTTTCTTCGCACACAAGAATGCCCCTTCTCTACTTGGTTTGTTTCCGTACGTTTTGTTTATGGATACGACGTACAAGACAAACAGGTATGATATGCCTCTGCTGCAGATAGTGGCTCATGTCCCCACATCTCAGTATGTTCATATTGCTTTCGTTTTCATGAGGGACGAGACTAGCCCGAGCTATTTATGAGCCATGACTCAATTGAGAATTTATTCGAGGGAAAAAAATACCCACATGTGGTCATCACTGATCGAGAGATTGCCATAATGAACGCTGTGGAAAAAGTATTCCCACATGCTATCCAACTACTGTGCAAGAGACACATTAAAAAGGATGTAAAGAAATATGTAGTAGCGGCTGGCAACGACAACTACAACGGATGTGTTTCTATATCGTTGGGGGCAAGTGGTGAAAGCCTTGACATATGAACAGTTCACGAAAGCTGTGGAATATATTGATACGAGATATAGAAATAAATCTAAATTTAGGAATGTGATTCCATATTTGAAAAACACACGGTTGGATCCCCACGCAGACAAGTTTGTATCTTGTTGGATGAAATATATAAAGCATTACGGAGGGCGCACAACGAACATGTAAGTTCATTATAACTTTAATTTATATTGGTTTATGTTGTATAATTTTATGATACTTTATACAATGCTTTGTGTGAAATTTGATTTTCAATGTTAATTGGCTTTCAGGGTCGAGAGTGCACATGCACAGTTAAAAAAGGCAATTGGGACGGATAGGAAGGCATTTCCAAGTCTATTTCAAGGGATTAATATTATGATAGAGGCGCACTTTAACAAAATTCGGACTACAATGGAATTTTCTCGTAGTAAAACATACAGGAAAAGCGACTACTTACTGTATAGTAGGCTAAAGGTAGACTGTCTTTTGCTGCTATTACAATGGTCAAAGAAGAATATACAAAAAGAGTTGGCCTCATCGGGGAAGATGGTTCGTTGTGTGGTTGCGAACTTTGAACAAGTTGCGGCTTGCCATATGCATGTGTGATGCAACAGTTGGTGTGAGCATATCGTCCAATTGATCCTGTCGATGTGGACTCCTTCTGGAAGAAGCTGCACTTGGGAGATAATGATGTTCCGAAAACTGCGGAGGCAAGGCAAAGCATCGAATGGCGACTGCATGAAATTTGTTGAGACCATTGCGCGTCCAAGCGCTAACATATACAGGGTGATGGGTGCCGTGCATACAGCCCTTTATTCGAAAATTGTTGATTTAGCTGAGCCGGTGAGTAGGCCACACAGGGGACGGCAGAGACACAATCCGACCCAGCGGGATCTATCAAGGTACGAGCATGCCAATAGGAATGCATTACAACGAGGTGCATATATTAATTTTCCTGTACAAATCATAATGAGTAATTAGCTTTCGATATGCTAAATTTAATATGAGTTGCAATCGCAGGTCGGAGATCCACAGGCGGACAGAGGAGAAGAAGGGTTGTGAGGCCCCATGCTTCTGAATGGCCTTTCGACATGCCCCTATTTCTGAAGCAGTTCGTGTTCGACTACATTACTGACCACGTTAATGTGAAGGCCGATGGACATTGTGGTTTTAGAGTAATTTTTTATTTCGTACACAATGCAGATGAGGAATACTGGCATCAAGTCCGCAGAGACCTGCACGAAGAACTGCAGGATCAATCTATCCTTTGTCGACACGTGCTTGGGCCAGTCGACTATGAGTTAGCATGCAGGGTGATAGAATTTTATGTAGTTCCGGCTTCTGATGCATTTTGGTTTGATTCTTATCTGTGTGGATTACTTGTCGCCACGAAGTATCAGAGGGTTGTTACATTATATGGCCCGCAGAGTAATACTTTTCTTCCTATTGAGTTGCGGGGGGTCGACATATCTAATGATCCGATCAGTTCATTAATATGGGTCTTATAAGACAAAATTATTTCATTGCTTTGTTAACGACAGGGGAGGTCTTGCTACCCCCAATCTATCCGACGTAGAGAAACAGGGCCTCAGGACAAATGCAGAGTTGAAAAACTCATTTGGATCAACGATTAGGTGAATTTATAAATAAATCTACTATTGAGTGTTAGTATTACATGTATTTATTATCCAATAGTTTCCAATATAAGTATCTTATATGTAAGTTTCATTTGTACGTAATTGTAACATTATTGAACGCTCATACACTGCATCAAAAAAGTATTTATACTACATGACAATAATTTGGAAATGGAGATGATATAAAATTTTCTTAATATTACTAAATATGAAGAGTCAATAACATATCACAGGTGATGTTCCCGCAACTTATTCTAGTGCGGGCATCAAATCCTCCAAATGCCTAGCCACCTCCTCTATGGCCCTCTTCCTCACGTCCTTGGGTACGGAATGCCTTATCCGGGGATGAGCTAGATACATTTTACTAGCTATGTATTGGAGACGCTGCATTAGAAAGAAAAATTCAAGTTATTTAAACAAACAGTGACATAAAAATAATAAATGGACATAAATACACATGAATCACATGTACTTACCGCAATCGCAGGTAGCTGTCTAGGGTCCGATGGCTCTTCCACTTCCATGTCGTCCGTACTAACACGAACATGTGATCGCACATGGAAGTAGTCGAGGTACTCAGGGCACGCCTGATCGGCCCATTGAGCCTTCTGCAGCCCCTTTAACATCATGCTCTTGTACATTTGCCAAGCCATGAAATCTGTATCGTACACGCAAGAATACTTACAAATTTCAGGGCCTCTATTACAGTTTTTTGGCTCATAAACTCTATCTGGGATCAACTGCGCGTATCCAAATTGTCGCATGCACCGATCAGGCATACAGGGCTTTATGAACGAAGGGGAATAAATAAGCCCCCTGAATAATGTGATTGGGTGCACACGCGCAGGATTTGGCCCGAAAGGAAGCCAATTTACCTAGTTTATTTGCAAGAACGTTAATGAGTATTCGACCAATTAGGATATGACACTAATAAACTGTACGACATTTAAATGATATAAAAGTACAGATTATTACCTCATCAGATTTTAATGTATCTAGGGCGAGACGGTAGGACAACAAATCCCGTTTATGCTCACGCTTCCGCCCGTGCCGATTTACCACTTCGCTGCAGCAGGCAAGGAAATATCTCATTCTCTCATCTTTGGAGGACTAAATATTAGGAAGTACTATATATCCAACTGTTTTGTGTGAGGGAAAAAAAAAATTAATAATGTTAATGAACAAGTATAAAGTATAAAAATAATTTATAATTGATTCGAACAAACCTGCAATAATGTCAGACACTCGCCTAATTGGGCATCGTCCGCCCTAGAGGCCCTTCCAAGATTGCGATAAATGTTCGCCAGGCAAGCTCCTCCCCAAGATAGTCCGCTTATTTTATTTACGTCGCGAAGGAAAGGCAGAAAATGCCCAAGCACGTGTGTTTTCTTCTTATCAAGGACAGGGTATTTTCACCAACCATAACAAATACCCTGCGGCAGCATTGGCGGGGTCCACATGTCCACTGACACAATGGGCACGAAGGAGGAACATTTTCACACTTGCAAAATCTCGCTCCCCGAACTCATCTTCCTCTATCCCCAGCATTTCTAGAAGTAATTCCTTCATTTTCGACGGCTTAATTTTCCAATGAAGTGGAAATTCGTCAATCGAAATTCCCAATATGTAGGTCACATCGTGGAGAGTGATACTCATATCTCCGAACGGCATGTGGAATGAATTAGTCTCCGGATGCCATCTCTCAACAAAGGCACAGAGGAGTGCGGTGTCTAACTCTGGATGCATGCACCAGACCAAATGTCCTAACCCGGACCATTCCACTATACTTTTCATTTCTCCGTCGACTAAATCCCACCTTTGTAGCCGCTCATGCCCATTATGGCATGTCAATATATCACGTTCATACGTAATTTAATAAATGAATTAACACATTGTAGGCACCAAGTTATTAAGCATAAATCTAAACAATAGATAATAAGTATTTCACAATAAATAATAAAGAATAATAACATACCTGTTGATGCCATATGTAGTAGGCAATATGACCCTTAAAGCTCTTTAACAACTCTGGATTTGAAGGTCCACCGTCAATCGGACCATCCAGAGGCCGATATTCCTTCCACCTGGCATCCCTCCCGGACCTAGTCCCTGAAATCGACCTACGTGAGGAGAGCATTAAGCCTTTTCCACTCCGCCTTCGTTGGTTGGGGTCATTTGCCCATTTGTTTTCATCATCCATTCGCCCCGAATTAAATTCTATGTACCCCTGCGACATAGACATCTCCCTCTCATGTCGTTCAGCATTTTCCCGACCTACCTCCTCCTCCGCATCTCCAATGTATCGCGGTGCAAATTTCACTTCACCGTAATCACTGCTACTTGCCGCTGCCCCCGCATTTGACAATCTAGAAGAACCATGCGCTCTTCCTAGGACCTTTCTCTAGCGTTCGGATGCAGTGGGAGGTATTCGGCCAACTATTTCCTCTGAGGCGGAGTTTGTTGCCTCATTGGCTTCATTAATTTGCAAACTGTCATCCTTTTGCTTCTGATTAATTTTAATTTCAATTTTGTAAATGCTTCTGCCACCTACAAAATACAATTAAAGATTAAAAAATTAAAAATACATAAGGAACATAAATAATTATAAATACAAAAATAATTGCTAATATTTAAGGAACAATAACACAATTGATAAATAAAAAATTAAAAATATTGTCGGGGAAAATTCGGCGGCAAAAAATTGATAATATACAATTGCAGACGCAATTATAAATACGAAAATAATTGATAATATATAAGAAACAATAACACAATTGAAGATTAAAAAATTAAAAATATTGTCGGCAAAAAATCGGCAGAAAAAAAACCCGCCGCCCGCCGGAGTGTGGCTGAGGCGGTTTTCTTTTTTCAGAAAAATACAGCCGGCGGCAGTCCCGGAGAGACTACCGCCAGCCGCCAGCGGTCTTTTTCCCAAAAAACTACCGCCGGAGGGCGGCAGTAGTCCCATAAAGACTACCGCCGACCTCCGGCGGTAGTCCCACAAATACTACCATCGGCATCTGGTGGTAGTATTTCCCACACAGACCGCTGGAGGTCGGCGGTCTTTTTGGAGATTCCAGCGGTCTTCTTTCCAAAAAGGCCGCCGTCCCCCGGCGGTCTTTTTGGAAAAAAGACCGCCTGCCTCCGACGGTCTCCCCGGAACAAATACCGCCGTCCCCTGGCGGTCTTTTTGGAAAAAAGACCACCTGCCTCCGACGGTTTTCCCGGAACAAATACCGCGTGTGCGGTATTTGTTCCGCTGGCGGTAGTCAGCAGGAATACCGCCTTCAGCAGGCGGTTTTTTGCCCAAAAAAACCGCCGGCTACCGACGATATTCCAGTCGATTTTTCCGGTCAAGTCCGGTGTCTCCTCGGATGACATTTCAAAGTTCAGGCCATAAAATGGCCGGTTAGTAGCAGATTGGGCAAAAACATAACAAATCCAGCCAAATTATACACTAATTTATCAAAACAACGAACAAAACATGAAAAAAACAATTATTAATTTTAGTAACTCACCTTTGTCGATCCGGTTCGTCTGGATATATTATCCGATTTGGCTGATTTTGTGCTTCCACCAGTCTTCACACAAAACAGAAGAGAAATTGGAGAAATGCAAGGAATGACTGATTTTGTGCTTCAGCCCACTTCCTCGCACTGCTATTTATAAACTTTTTAATTTTTCTTTGCCTAAAGGGCAATTTGGACATTTCACATAAAAATGTTACTACAAATAGTAAAATGGTTACTGCGAATAGTATGCCCCTTTTTTTTATTGGAGTAGAAATCTTCATCCATGATTTTAAATATTCTTTTATTGTATTTTTTATAACATTAAATTTAAACTTTATATAATTTTACTTAATTTGGTTAAGTGAATTTTTTTTTATAAGAGGTTTATAATTTTTACTTAAACCTCTATTAATAACGGGCCCACCCGTGCCAAACAAGCTAGTATATATATGAAGAGTAATGATACACAACTCGACTAATCTCTTCAAATTTCTCATAACAAGTGAGGTGCCATGCATTCATTGGTCAATAATGTAGTATTAATAATATAAAAATATTATTATACTACATTATTGACCAATGAATGCATGACACCTCACTTGCTTTTAATAGTAGGTATTAATAATATAAAAGCAAGTGAGGTGACATGCATTCATTGGTCAATAATGTAGTATTAATAATATTTTAATTATTAATACTACATTATTGACCAATGAATGCATGACACATCACTTGCTTAATAATGTAGTATTAATAATATAAAATAATGTAGTATTAATAATATAAAAGCAAGTGAGGTGCCATGCATTCATTGGTCAATAATGTAGTATTAATAATATTTTTATTATTAATACTACATTATTGACCAATGAATGCATGGCACCTCACTTGCTTTTAATAATGTAGTATTAAATTATAAAAGCAAGTGAGGTGCCATGCATTCATTGGTCAATAATGTAGTATTAATAATATAAAAATATTATTAATACTACATTATTGACCAATGAATGCATGACACCTCACTTGCTACGAGAAAGTTGAAAATATTAATTGAGTTGTGTATTATTATTCATATATAAATCCTACTACAATATATGCGTAGACATTATAAAATGATAGTTTCCTATTTCCATCATCTTTTCAATTTGGCCTTAGGTTGCTCTTGAACCGCTTTCATATTCTCCTTTTATCCTCCCCTCTAATTTGGTCTTAGGTTGCTCTCCAACCGCTTCCATTTTCTCGTTCATATCCTCCACTCCCACTATTTTGAGATGGCTGTGTTGATGGAATAGGACATGCTTCAATGTAAAGATCCACCAAATTGAGTTTGCTAGCTTTTTTTTTTATTTTTATGGAAATGAACTTTATATATTAAACTAACATGCGCAAAGCTGAATTTACTAGTATATGTGCGTGCTCAACGCAAGATCCCCTAGGGATTTTTCCCCCAATATTCATATGGGGACCAAACATTATCAAAATATACTAATTTTTTTTTTAATTCTCATTCTATAAAAAACGAATCTTCCATATTCGTTTTCCCAGAAAACGAATCTGGTAGATTCTTTTTCTTCAAAATTAAAAAAATTTTTTTTGGGGAGAAAACGAATTTGGGTGATTCATTTTCTCCTGAAAACAAAGCACCCAAATTCGTTTTCTACCATAATGACCCTGTTTGGCAAGTTTCTCAAAACCATGTTTTGAGAAAAATTTGAATTTTATAATAATTTTTCATCATTTTCAATCAATACACCTTTTTACATTTTCATACAAAACACCTTTTTGCATTCCATATAATTTTAATATTATAAAATCAAAATAAATCTCAAAACCATGTTTTGAAAATCATACCAAACAGGGCATTAACTTCCGAGATAAACGAAGTCGCGGATTTCGTTTTCCTCTGAAGGTTCCACGACTTCGTTTCTCAAGGGAGAAAAAAATAAATAAAGAAACGAATTCCGAGAGTATATAAAGTGAAATGCTCCAGAAACAACAATTTCTGAAGAGAGAGAAAACAGAGTTGCCTGAAAAAACGAATTCCGTTCATCTCCGAACCATCGACCGCTGCCACCACGCCGTACCGGCCGAATACACGGCACTTCGCCGATCGTACTGACCTCGCCGGCCCGACGGACTGTTGTCCGAGAAGAGAGATTTCTCCGGACGGAACCCTAGGTCGAAAAGAGAGAGTCCTAGCAGGAGCCCTAATTGGCTGCGGTTTGCCCGGATATTTCTCCGGTGACCTTCGATTCTGTCTGACTAGGCTTCAGGTTTGTTCTATGTTTTATATCATTGTGAATAATTTGGTTTTCGTGTATCATTGTTCATAAAACAGCATGTATTTGTTGTATATGGTTGATTGTGTTGAAATTGATTTTGGGTCTGCATCATTCTTTACAGTTCCTACTTACGAAAAAACCCTTGCTCTTTCTTCTCTCTCTAAACGCCTCCTCCGCCTCCAAGCTCCAACTGATGCACAACGACGCAATCCCCTTCTCCTCCATTCATTAAATTAAGGTAAACATCCCTTCGGTGGGTGGAGTGTTGAGATTGGGAGGTTCCTTCGTGTTGGGTTTTTGGGTTACTAAAAAGGGAGCTCTGAGTTAGAGTGGTTACCGGATTGCTAAACAAAGAGCTCCGAATTGATGTGGTCACCGAATTTGGGTCTCCTTCTCCGGCAACATTGAAGATTCCATAACGTCTATTGCTTTTCAGCCTTGAAGGTTTTTCTGGCCATGGTATTGTATCTTTTTTCTGTGTGGTGTTGAATTCTTATGCACTCGTTGTGCTCTATTTTTTGGATAATTGTAGCTGTTTATTGAAGTTTGTTGATTTCGCTATTATCTATCTCCAAAATCTGTGCTGAAAATTAATATTCTGTGCTGGAAATTGTTGGAAAATTTTGCCGAGTAGAGTATAAGTTTGTGCTGGTAATTGGTTTCTGGAATTACGATTGCTAGACATTAGTTTTCAAAGCTAGATTTGTGTGAAATTAGCTGGATTTGTTGCTGAATTTGGCTGCTATTGGTCTAGAATTGAGCAGCTCTGTGTTTCTGGATTTGGGTGCATTTAACTGGATTTATGATGCAGAATCTAGATGTTTAATTTTTGGAATTTAGCTTTGTTCTGGAATTGAATTTGCTGTTTTCTGGAAAATTAGTTTTGGTTTAGGTAAAGAATATGGATTTTGGGCCTCTTGGGAAGGAGGGTTTGGTTGTACAAAAAGGTTTGGCTTTCTAGATTGAAGGATGCTGCAATGGAAAGAGTGGCAAGATTTTTTGTGTTGCTGGATAAACTTTATGGTTCTCTTATTCCATTTAAAATGTATTGAGCTATTAATTTTCTCTAATTTCTCTAGCCCTAAATGTTGGGTTTCCAAGGATTGATCTTACTGGATTTTCGAATTTGCAATCCGAAAATTAATACTTGTAGAATGCTGGTTCTGTTTTGAGTTTGATGGAATCCAGCATGTTTGCTGTTTGAGTGCTCTGTTTTGAGTTAGAATGCTGGTTCGGTTTGGACTGGTTCTGTTATGCTGAACTGTTTTGAATGGAATTAGAGTATACAACCTGGATTTATAAGAATAATGTGGACATGGAATTTAGGTTGTTGAAAGAGAGGAGTTTTAAAGCTTTGGAAATAAAGAAAAGTTTGTTGTTTTTAATATTTTCTTCATTGATGCTTTAAACTGAATAAATTATGCAGAATTTAGACTTCAGAATTTAGAATATCTTGCAAGGATTCATACTTTAGAATATATAAATTGTATTATAGGTTCTGATTCTTCCAAAGTCAAAACATTTTATAGTAATAGTTGAACCCATTTACTTACATACAATGAGTTTTGGAAATTGGAAAACATTTTAGAGTTGAATGAGAATAGCTTTCCCATTTTAGATATAATGGAGCCTGTACGATGAGGGGCTTATTGGATCATTTTTTTCATAAATATACTATTCCTAAACCTTCCTTAAATATGAGTCTGGTATGTAGTTATCTTTGTGGGAGGTATGGAATTATTGTATATATTCAGTTATCTTGTTTGACTCTTACATCTGAATTGTGAAGTTTTGTTGATGGGTATCGGGATGTTAAAAAACAACTATGCGAATCCAAATTTTAAATGGAAATTCTCCTTCTGGGCTGGTTTTACTCCCCTTGTGTTTCTAATCTAATTTCTCTTCTTTTTCTGTTTGTAATTCTGTTTCTCCCCTTTTCATAGACGAGACAATTGGATTTCATATCCGCTCTTATGCCCCCAAAAGCAGCAACAATTCGTACATTAACAGTGGCCTTGCTTGCATTAGCCATACGCCAAAAAGAGGAAGTAGTGTACTGCCCACCTAGTTTTAACGTTTTAAATTTTCTGATTATTCAACAGATTGTTACTTTTGTTCAATGGCAATGGGTTTGTCCAATATAATATATCAGACTTACTCTTTTTTTAGACTAAAGATTGATTTTTTTTTCCAATGGTTATTCTAACAGATTTCATCCTTGAATATTTTGCATCTCAATGATAAGCTGAACTTTTGAGTGAAGTAAGTTGCTTTGTTGGCTTATTTGATCATTTACGGCCTTCAAATTGGCCAATTTAAAGCGCAAATGTTTCCATACCCCAACTTTCCCAAGTTTACATCAATATGAAATTAAAGCTGTAACTAATTAATATTTCACTGATTAGATACGATAATAGGGGATGAATTCTTTGATCAATAAGCCAAAATTGTTTCCATTTATTTGAGAAAGCAAAACCACATCAGATAAAGGGAAGTTACTCCAACACGATCACAATGGTTGAACATGGAAACGAAGAATCAGTAAATCTAACAGTGTCTTCTTACTGGGAACGGGGGGCCATTCCACTGGCATTTCCAAAGTTATGACCAGCTACTACCACTGGGATCCCATGGTTCCCTGCTGCAACAGAAGCTGTGTGTCTGCAGAATTATGAGATTTGAATCACTAACTACATGCATTTCATATATAATGACACTAATGGCTAGAAAAAAGGAAGAAGGAGAAAATATCAACCAAAGAACTTTCAAAAAAGAGACTAGAACTAGCCATCAAATGCTGCAGATCAAGCATAACATAATCTAAGATAAGTTCATTTCATTGGTGATGGCTTTAAAATGTAGTTTTTTTTTTTTTTTTTTTTTCTTCCGCCTCATATTATCGTACCAGTTGATTAACCCATACAAGTAGACAAGAGTGTTGCACAACCTAAGGTACAAAATATTTATATTTAAAAAACATAAAAACTTAGAAACGATATTGGTGAACTCGTTTTCAATTACAAAATAATTATTTACTTATTTTTTACATTAGTTTACATTGAATTACTTAACTAATTTTATTTTAAAATTTTACAAAAAAGCAATTTTGGTAGAAAACGAATTCAGCGAATTGATTTTCTCTTGATTGTATTATTTAACTAAGACTATATTACTTATTTAAAAATAATTTTATTTCAATGAATTCGTTTTCTACTAAAATTATTTTTTTCTATTTCTTAAAAAAATAAGCTTAATAATAATTTTATTTCACTTAATTCATTTTTTCATAAATATTTAACAAAAAAACAAAATAAAAACTATTTAAAAATTTTGTTCAATTACAAATTAGGTTTTCAGTTATATAATTATCTCTTGTCTTTGTTCCCCTAAAATTGAAAAACGAATTACAGGTGTTAATTTCGAATGACCATAATTCGTTTTACATTAAATAATATTTATATTTAAAAAACCATAAAAACTTAGAAACGATGCTGGTGAACTCGTTCTCAATTACAAAATAATTATTTACTTATTTTTTACATTAGTTTACATAGAACTACTTAACTAATTTTATTTAAATTAAAAAAAAAAATTTAGGAAGAAAACGAATTCACTTAAATTTTTTAAAATAAAAATAATTTTCTGTAAGAAAACGAATTTAGAATTAAAAAAAAATTTCCAAAATTTTTTGTTTTTTCTTGAAGGTCCCAACTTCGTTTCCTATATTTTGGGAATTTCAATTCTATTTGGTTTGTTTTGGTATTTATATGGGGCCTAAATGAATATTTGGGGAAAAAAATCTTTCCAGTTACTTTAAACAAAACTGAAAGTAATTGCGCAACATAGCTAATTATATCATCTGCTATAGCCTATAGTTCAGTCTGGGCCGATGACTTCATCTGCAAAAAGTGCCAGAAATGTTCTGAGCCTATGAGAATCATCATCCAGTTCTTTCCAGACACTATACAGTTTTTAAGTGCTCTTAAACATGCCTTGAATTCTGCTTGGTCTGCTGAGATTGCGGGAAATCTCTGTTGTTGCCTCAATATCGTATTCCCTTGGCAATCTTTAGAAAATCCAAGCCGAGGCTCCCATTGAAATACGTGAATGAAAAGCTCCATCAATGAGTAATTTTGATGAAGTCTTCTTGTTGTAATGGAAAACGACTGTGAGTTTGCGGCCAATGATTTGTGGTGCTGTGAAGGTGACTATGAGTCTGAAATTGCTTTCTCTGTTTCTGGATTGATTAGTGATAGTGAGCTTCTTGCTGGGCTTGTGCAGCAGATACTTGCGGAGGGATAGGTTTGTGTAATTGTGTTCCCAAGCAGATTTGTTTCGGGCAATCTGAAGATACTCATCGGATAAACAAGAAAGGAAGATGTGAATCTGCCTATGATGGAAAGAGAATCTATCTCCCAACTCTATAATTTAGCGTTCAGCTTGCCAATGAGTTTTCCAAACATTTGACTTCTTTTTTTGACAGAAATCTAAGGACATTCCCAAATGTCGATCAAGTATTTTCTCAGAGTGGATGTTGAAGGCATATTTGACATATTACTGCATGGAGGTCTCCACGTTCGGGCTAAAGAGTAAGACAGCTTTGCAGAAATTTATTCCTTGTCCAGAAAATCTAGCATCGATGTTTAAAATTCGCGTCAGCTGGATGACAACTGACTGCGAACACTCAGAAAATATGACGCAATCATCAGCATGCATCATGTGAGTGATGTTAGGAAGACGAGTGTTCAAACGGATAACGAGGCCTTCAGTATGTTGTGCCACTCCATTTATTATTGCAGACAATGCTTGTTGCGCCAATATGAACAAAGAAGGGGAGAGTGGACAACCTTGTATAAGAATTTTGTGAATATGGACAACAAACTTATATTCAAACAAGTTTCAAATAGAAAACAAATTGAATTCATACAGAAAACAAATTCAAATTGCAAAGGTCCAACTGTTTTTTTTCAAGAATTAAGCCCACAAAAATTTAATCTTCTTGGGTGATTGCAAAGCTCCAACAGATCTAGGATAGCGGCATCGTCATCAGCTGACAGGAAAAAAGGAGCAGCGGCGGCGGTCCGATGACAGGATGAATGATGGCGTCGCAGCTGGGACGCCAGTGGACACAGAGGGGAAGAGAGATCGGCAGACGGAGCGGAGCAGAAGAGATGGGTTGTCTTCTTAGAATTTGTCTGGTTCTGTCCACGTCTGGTCAACTCCGTTATGGTGCTGCTCCGATCTCTCCCTTCCGGCAAAAGTTCCAGCCTTGGAAGTTGGAAGGTGTTGGTGCATTAGTTGGAAGGTATTTGGTTTTTTTTTTTTTTTTTTGTTGGCAATAAAGGTAAAACAGGGATAGGTAAGACAAAAGCATAGATAATTAGACAATTTTACCCTAAAAAAAAGTAGCTACCATTAATGGGTTAATGGAATGAGGTAGACGGAATGTCATGTTTTGTAACGTTTTTGAAATGTTTGTCATGAAAAAACTAATTTTTAAAGTATCGTATCCATTTAGATAACATAGGCAAATGTTCGTAATGAATTGAGTAATTCACTCATAAATATTTGATTCATTATAATATTCTAACAACTGAAAATACATTTTTCTTGTTACAATAACAGACCATACCAATTGACGACTTTGCCCAAGAACATGAGTTGCATCTCTTCGGGTTTGTCAAATTGGTCATCAGAGGAGGAAATTTTGATTTCGGCCTTGTTACTCTACCATACGGCAGTGATGAGGATACTCGTCCCTAGGGCTGATAACGAAAACGAATGTTCCCGAACAAGTTCGAGTTCTTTTAGATAAAAAATTGACAAACATGATTTTTATGCTCAATAATAAACGAACACGAACAAGGTGCTGAAAACTCGTTAATATTCGTAACATGCTCGATTAAAATATTAACTATATAATATAAATAAAATAAGTATATACAATACTAAAATTTTAAATAATACAAATAATTGAATCTTTATATATATTTATATGTATATAGATATTAATATATGAGTTTAAATTAATTTTGATTTTTATGTAAGTTGATATATTCTATTAAAGTAACTAAACATTACGATTTTTTGTTAATTAATACAAGATAGAACGCACACAAATGTTCACGAACAATCGCAGCTCGACTCGATTAATAAATAAACGAACACGAACAAAATTTTAAATTCGATAAATAAATGAACACGTCCAAGCTCGGCTCGGCTCGTTATCACCCCTACTAGTCGTCCCTACACAATCATACAAATCTATCGAAAGTGGGAAAAGTTTTCAAGAAAGAATCCAAATGCAACAGAAAAAATGCTTACATTCACTTTATATTCAAATCAAAGATTGTGTTCCATGTTCTAATCCCATGAAGAAAAGATTGTTTCTGCAACAGAAAACACTATGTCAGTCTTCTGCCAGTTGAAGATGTCGTTTAGCTATGCTTGTTTTATGACTATAATTTGCATCTGAACTCTCTAATTTTCTATTTTTATCATCTATTTGAACGATCTCCTATTTTATGTTCATCTTTACTTGCCACAACCAGACCTTTCTTGAAGTGTTCTTTTAATTCAAAAAAGAACAAAAAATCTGTATCATTCTTCCTTGTTGTATGAAGCATAAATATAAGTTTATATTAGTATCTACAATTATAATCTTTTTGTTTCAATAACAAAAAAAAAAAAAATGCACACAATATATATACACCCTTTTACTGTATTTACACTCAATTCCACACATATCTGAGTATTTTTCCTTCAAATTATAAAAACAAAGATTCCACTATAAATTCAAACACCATAGCAAAATGCAAAACTTAATAAGCAAGTAAAAAAAATAAAATTATCATAAAACCTTCATCTTAAGTTGAAAAACACCATGATAAATATCAACCCCATAACCATCGCCACGTATAACTAGATCCTGGATTAATTTAGTTGTTCCATTCTAAAATACAACCCAAAATCTTAATCCATCACAGAAACCATGAAATCAGTAAATTCTCTGACATTCATTTCCAACTTATATACCGTTCCATCAACAAATTTCCAAAAAATATAAACATCACTGATTAACAATTTTATCCAACACCAACTCATAAACACCACTGATTACCAAATCGCATATAATATTTGGCGATACCTAAAGAAGCAGCAAAGAGACATTTTCTACTCCCAAAGATTTTCACTTGTTGTCCAATAGAAAAACCTATCAACAGAGAAGATTATTAGAGGTCCATCTTCAAAAGCTTCCATTATAGAAACAACCATGGTTCGTATTAAAGTGGTTTGTATTAAAAAAAGAAAAGAGCAAACATGCTTATTTATAAAAATAAATCCCTAAAGAACTAAACACGATCCATGGCACGTTAGCGCCGTGATAATCCAACTAGTGAATATTGATGCCGGGAAAAGAGGATCGTAATTAGTAAGTCCTCAGTAGTATGGAAAGAGTAAGTAAAAACAGCTGCCAATAAATAGACGCGATGATATTTTTGAATGATAGTTAAACAGTTATCAGGATGCAAGAACGACTTAGTGCCTCAGAGGTTGTGACGCATAGCGGGCCACCTGATGGCGTTCGATTCATACCTTTGTCAGTTATGTCTATTTAAAGCGTCAAGTTGACAGAATGCAGATTACAGAACACTTGGGATTATAGAAATTGAAAATTATGATTTCTATAACCCTAGGAAAGTCAAAATTTATTTGAAATAGAATAGAAACTGAAACTTTCGATATTTATAAATTTTATATAATTGGGAAAGTAGTGAGCAAGCATCTCAGGGCCCAGGTGAGTTTATCACTGAAAATGGATACCGTTTTAATGTAATTAATAATTGAATGTGCATTTAACTATATTGTGTGACATGTTTTATACGCTTTCGAAATACTTGAAATACTTTTGATTTTAAACTGTCAATTGTGTTTACTTAATGGCTGGAATACATATGTACTTGTTATGTTTCAATTGTACTTTCTTTGTGCACTGAATCTGTTATATGATCATGTGTTGAGTCTGGATCCATTATATGATATCCTATTTGATCTCACAAGCCATCATAGGGATTGGTCGTCTAGATCATCTGCGTTCCTGATTTTCAATTCAGTCTCGACCACAGAGGCCCATATATTCACGTATACGTTTGGGACTGGCTGTCGATATGTTTACGATTATGAATATGATTATGTCGAGGTGAGGTGGCCTTCGTTCATCGTTAATGTATACGTTGGCGAACGCCCCTCATCCTCATTATTTATGATTATGCTGAGAAGAGTAGACCGTCGCTCACCGTACATGTGCACGCTGACAAACGCCCCTCATTTTCGAAAAGAATAGTTTGTTCATCGTTCATATAGAACTTTAACGACTGCCCTTCATTCTCATTATATATTCTATGAATTATGCATGAGTTATGAATGTTATATGCTAGGCCTGAATTATATGTATGGGTAATTTACACAACTTGGTAAATATTTGCGAAAATGGTGAACTCCCACTGGGCAAGGGGGCATTCCATTTTTCTGTTTCTTGTTTTCTGTTTTCAAATTTTGTTACAGATTCTTGGTATGAAGATGACTTCGCTCATTACCAGTACTAGGATGGGACTGCATGAGGGCCGAACCTATTATATTAGCTGGATATGATTTCATAAGAATGTAATGTTTAGTTTAGCTTACACTTTTGTATTAGGAACTAATATATGTAAATTAAGGTTTGGCAGTTTATAATAAAAACATGTTTTAGTCCATTTTCTGTATGACACTGAGTCCTGGTGCGAACCATATCCGGTGAAGCCAACCACTTGTATGCAAAGTGGTGAATCTAGGGTGTCACAGAAGGTATGTCAATTACAATATTATACTTTTCAACATTTTTTTTTCTTTTCTCTTGGAAAATTATGTATCTCAAGGTACAAGAATGGGTAAGATAACTTTATCAAATTAAAGCTAACAGGCTATGCGGATCCAAGTTTCGAAATTTTGGATCCAATCGATTTCAATCACCTCATAACCTAGGCAATAACGGTACTGCCCTTATGTCAGAGTGTTCGTATTCATTCAGGCATCCATTTCAACAAAAAATCAAATTTCCATTACTTTGAGAATACTCTTATAGTGATACCAATGATACTCTTCAGGAGTAACACAGATTGAAATATAAAAAAAAAAATTATAAACAAAAGGGTTATAGAGCTCGTTCTTCAAATTGCAGCTCAACACAATCTTTAATTAAATGATGGAATTCTCTTCTATTAAGTTAGAGAGCAAAGGGCGCTTCCCTTACTCGAATTAGTTCGAGCAAAGTCCTATCAGGGGGATTTCTACTCTCAATAATCTATACGTTCTATGGCCCAAAAGCACTTTCCCTACGCTTTTGTGGGCTACGGGTAAGATGCTAATAGAGGAATCACTGCTTATCCATCGAGTGTGATAGAACTACCTTGATTTGAATCTCTGAAACTCACAGAAGACATAAATAAATTTTAAAAAAAATACAACATAATCAGAAGGTAGATATGAACATTATTATTATTATTTCCTTTTCTAGACCATGAGATTTAACCATATAATATTCTGCCAATATATGTGTTATTACAAACCTTAATTTACATATAAAAACTCTGCAGCAGTATATCCAGGGAATAGAAAGGAAGCTGGAGATGGAAATTAGGACACTAAAGGCTCATATAACAATTTACGTATAGTTCATGCTTATGCAGGTGCAGGATATGCTACATTGCCTCCAAAGCAAAACTTCAACCATTCTTTGGAGCTTCATCAGTATCATTCACTTTTGCACGCTTCGCCTCATAATCCTTAACAGCTGCCTTGACTGCATCCTCAGCAAGCATACTACAATGCAGTTTGACTGGAGGGAGAGAGAGATGTTTGGCAATTTCCCTGCAAAATTGTAAGACAGAATCTCATGTAAACAAAAACGCAAACCATTGCGGCTTTAAAGAGGAATCAAAAGATTTTAAAGTGTACTCTCCCGGAATGATTTTAAAAGAGGCTTTTAGGCCTCTCACAGGGGAAAATTTTTAAAATGCTGAATGGTATTTCTATCACAAAAATTTTCATTCGAACAATGTCTTTTTCAATTTTAATCAATGAAAAACAACATTCCTAAAACACTATTGTATATTCCAACAACACATGCAATGCAAGTGGCAGAAACTTGTGATAACAACACATGCTCCATGGGAGGAAAATATTGCATAATGAATGCGAGCAAACTCACATGATAAGTAAACAAAAATGGAAATAATTGTCCGCAGAATAAAATAATAAAAAAGGACAAAGCACCAGAGCAGGATGGGAAGGAAAATGTAAAAAGAGTGAATTGCCTCAAAGCATTGACGTCGAAAATGATCAAATACAGAACCACGCCAAATTTAACAGCAGACATTTTTAGTCTTTTTCAGCCAATCAAGAATTAATCCCTGTGTTCATCTTCATCAACTAAAACATAAAATCTTACAGTTATGATTTGCACCTCTCAAACTTCAACTTCCCAAGACTCCTCACAATGTTGTTATCTGATCAAATGATGCTGCCCTATTTATTCCTACAATAATATCTCATATCTAAAACAAAAGAGCTACTCATAATAATATATCTGCAATACAAGTGCATTCTTGTTTTCTCTATTGGCCATCAAATACATCCTCCATAATCACCTCACAAAGTATATCAAATCTGGGATGTGGTGTGCATACAAACCATACAATTCAAAAACCTCCTTAGCAATGATGAAGGGAAAACACGGACTAACCTCCAGATTTTTTTTCAAATATCCTATATAAGACCAATTTATCGAATCCAAGTAGCCAAGTTGTGCCAGGAGGAGCAGTGTGTTCTCAGGCACTAATACTTAATACTTGTTGACTAGGGCAATAAAGCTGATTACTAAAGAACTTCTGCCCAATCTTTCAAAGATTATGATTTTGTTCATCATATTGCCATCACTTAAGTGCTTCTTGACTGTACTCATTCAGGAAATAAGGTATGAAAATGAACCAAAGGTAGGGATGGTTCTTTTAACCTTTAGTAAAGACCATGGGAAAAGATGCTTCTGTCAGGCATCTTAATCAATGTCAATTCATTCAAACCTGACTTTTTGTTTCCCATATTCAGATTTCAAAGAGGGGACCAAAGCAATTAAGCTTTTAAAATATGAATATTCTCATAAAACTCAGATTACCAAAGTATATTCTCACCCAACTGTTGTGGAATTCTTTCACTGTCCAATCACAGTATTACACTAAAAGGATTTCAGGTACAAAACCTCCCAATGATAACTTAAAACATCTTCCAAAGTTGAACTCGTCAAAAAGAGAAATGATCTCAAAAGCCCTCTAATGAAATGATATGGTCAAAAGGTAATCCCAAACAGTAATGGGAAATTTTTTAAGGATATTTTATGTGGTGGTCTCCTACACTTTTGATCACTCCAGATAGATCTAAATGCACAAGCTGTCAGACTGGGCAACAAGAAACCTTAAACTATTAGTGTACATGGATACTGGATGAACCAAAAAAGTGTCATGTCTGGACTGGTTTAATGCCAGTGGCTACTACCAGATGATAGGTCAAAGCTAGATTATCTAGCTTCTATCATGTCACAAGTTTCTTCTTTTGGTGCTTCTAACAGCAACCAGGTGTTGCAGTTTCTTACCACTTCCATTGACACCTTATAATGGCACATCTTTACTCCAGTAGTGAACTTTTGCCACATGAGCATATGGTTTTCCAACATCACTTAACTTGAAGAGGAGGATAAAAGAGTGGCAATAGAAAAGGAGTTAAATTTCATCCAAATAAGGGTGTAACTGAAGGGAGTAACTTCTGAATTAAGGCAGAGTCGGTCTGTATGAAGTAGTGCATGCCAATAAATTCTATAAATAATTAAAGTAACTCAAATGACTGTTTCATAAATCAATAAATATAAACATATATACATGCAAAAGCGCACACAAACACACACACATACATATTCATAAAAGAAAAGATTAAGAGAAGAAAGAAATAAAGGGAAGAGCAGCTAAATTGAAGCAGTCAATAGGAACACCAACAGAAAATCAAATAGAGCAAGCAAGCTGGCAAGCAAGAATAAAAGCTGTCAAGGGGGCTCTGAACCTAGCAGTATAGGTTATACAACTGGAGCTGAGAGATCCTATAGGATATTATCCCAAAATTTTCTGTTTGCTAGGCCCATAACTTTTGTTCAACAAATTTCAGACTCATATAAAATTCTAAGTAACAATTAATTTCAGTTTAGAGAAAATGGCAGATACTATAGACCTAATTGCAACAGATTTTCAATGCAATGTGACACCTCCAAAATTCTTGAACCACTTCAGTTTTGTATTTTCTCATGATGTAGTCAGATTGTTCCTAATGCATCATATGTACACTTTTTTTTTTTTTTTTTGACTGAATACGTAAGCAGATTTGGTTTTTCTTTATTTATTTACATAGTTCTTATAATATACAAATATTAAAATAAATAAATAAATAAAACTACAGGAGGCGAGGAAAGTCAAACCATAAGTGATCTAGAAAGATGAAAAGAATCTGGATATTGAGTTTTAAAATGGGTTCAGGCTGTTATATGTTCAACATAGTAACCAGTTTTAACCTAAACTTTTAAGATGAGCAAATGCATTTGGGCACAGATAACAAAGTTAAATTGTTAACTGAAGCTTGGAAATGTAGAGTAATGATTAGTTTACAAATCACACCAGGTGCCTTTCCATACTCCCTATCACTGAAGAACTAGCTTTCCAGGAAAAATGTAAAGAAGCTTGAAACAATGACATGCTGTCGGAGAATCAATAGAATAACAAGAAGCACAGTTTAGTGCAATAGAAGAAAGGTAAGTAACAAGTAACACACAACAAGGCACAGCAGAAGGCAGAGCTTGATAATCAATGATGGCACATAATGACTTTCGACATATATTAACTTACGTATTCTTGATGGTAAGGACTTCCTCCATTTGCTTCCCCTTCACC